>WNWU01000089.1:3424448-3469287 GCA_012654045.1 Ptyas mucosa
GCCCCATGTAGAGAGCATTACAGTAGTCCATACGGAGGTGACTAGGGTATGAGTGACTGTGCGCAAGGCGTCCCAATCCAGAAAGGGACGCAACTGGTGGATCAGGCGAACCTGATAAAAGGCCCCCCTGGCCACGGCCGTCATGTGCTCTTCTAAAGATAGCCGTGAATCCAGGAGGACACCTAAGTTGCGGGCCCTCTCTGTGGGAAGTAAGGTCTCATCCCCAATTGTCAGTGATGGTACCAGCTGACTATACCGGGACGCCGGAAGCCACAGCCACTTGGTCTTGGAGGGGTTGAGTCTGAGTTTGTTTCTCCCCATCCAGATCCGCACGGCCTCCAGGCAACGTGACATCACAGTAAGTGCATCATTGGGGTGGTCCCCCTCATCTTTGTTGGAGCCCCTCAAATATTGGAACAGTGCTATCATGTCCCCCTAGTCCTTCTTTTCATTAGACTAGACATGCCCAATTCCTGTAACCATTTGTTGTGTTTTAGCCTCCAGCCCCCTAATCATCTTGCTTGTTCTTCTCAGCACTTTTCAGTCTTTCAACATTTTTTTGTACTGTGGTGACCAGAACTGGATGCAGTATTCCAAATGTGGCCTTACTAAGGCTTTGTAAAGCAGTATTAGAACTGCATGTGATCTTGATTCTATCCCTTTATTAATGCAGTTTAGGATTGCATTGGCTTTTTTGGCTTCTGCCACACACTGTTGGCTCAAACAAGAATTCTACTTATAATCAAGAACCTCCAAAATTTCAATTTTGATACCACATAATTCTCCAGCGCGCTGCTTGGAGAATCCAAAGCGTGGCGTAATCAATGGAGTGTTAGCCCGAGACTGCGTGTGTGTGTTCCTTTAAATTTTCTGCCTTGGATCCACCTCCTTCGCTCTACTGGTGTCAGTTTGATTCACTCAGTGGAGTCGAAGAGACTGATCTTTGGCTTGCTCTGGCAAACAAACCATTATTTCTCACGCCTTGGATTCTCATCTTTACTTGTTTCTACCTTTGGACTGTTTTTTCGGTTGGACTGAGATAAGTGCCTTGCTCTTTCTTCACGTTAACTAGTGGGTGTTATTCACCCCAGGGCCTTTGGCCCGACTGCCAACTATATCTGACAGGTCAGCTTACAGTTCAGAAAGTAACCCCTCTGGGTCTTCTCTGACTGTTTATTGCTGCCGGTGGGTGCGTTGGTTCCCCGGCTTGCTGGTAAGACCGCCACCACCTCCTTCCCTGTGTCGATTGCTGACCGGCTTGGCGGCTCAGAGACCCTGCTACCGGCTGGAGCAGACTCTACAATTGATTTACCGCTTAGCTTGAAGCCTCTGTGCCTTGCTAGCAAGATCGCCTCTTGTTTAAAACCATATTGGAGCCTCTGCGTTGAGAACTTTACCTGAGTGCTCTCCGATCTCCTTTCGCACTGATCGTGGGTGGCCGCTGCTCCACTGAGGCGTTTTTTCCCGCCTGCCGCCATTTTGAATCCTAATGGTTGGCGAGTGCAGTGCGGTAGGCATTTTGGCAGATCGAGGGACGCTTCTTGTCTCCTGCTGCTCATTGTGAAGAAGGGCGCTCGCCCATCAAGCACCTTCTGGTACGCTATCGGCCGATTCATTTGGAAGAGGAGCGCTCGCCCATCAAGCGCCTTCTGGTGTGCTATCGGCCGATTCCCTGACGCTCGGCCGCGGCCCAATTTCTCCCTGTTATTGCCGCTGACAGCTTGCACAGGTGCAGAAGGGACTCCCTGCGCCTTCCGCCATTTCAGCAACTGTGGAGACGTTTTCCCTGCGGCTGAGGTAGTCCCCGACATCTGTAGTGCAGCGGGTCAATCATTGGGGGATTCCGTTTTGGAGCTTGCCTTGGGGCATCATCGTTTGAAGGCGTCAGCAGCGCTGTTGGTCCGCTTCTCTGGTCAACCGTAGCCGGCCACAGCAAGCGTAGGACTTCAATTGACAGCCTTGGGGGAGTTTGACATCTGTCTGCACTTATCGTTGTTTGGTGCCTTTTCCTGCCTCATTAACCATGAGAGGACTCTCGCTCACTTCCTTTCGTGACTGTTTCCCTCATTGTTATTCTACTCTTGTTTAGTTAAAAATAAAACAAAAAAATACCACCTTAATGTTGGCGGCCACAATGACAGAACTGGACCTCTCTTCTGATCTTGAGCATTCCGACGGCCCATCAGTTGCAGAGTCTCTGCCTCCTAAAGGAAAGGTCAAGTCACGGTCCCACTGTGCAAGGGCGTCGTCGGCTCCTCCCCCTTCCGCCTCTCATCCTTCCAAACATGTTTCATCTAAAAATAAGGATGAACAAAGACGCCATCGTGCATTGGAACGTCTATTCCATTTAGCCCAGCAAAAGGCGCTGGTCTCGGGGTCCACCGTTCCACTACTTGCAGTTGCCGGGTCATCCTTGGCCATTACGCACGTGCCGGAGGCTGGGCACTGTTCTGACGCTGGAGAGGGGGTTTCTCCACTTACCTTGGACAGATCTGCTCAGGACCATTCCGCAGCACTGTCCCAACATCCATTAGAGGGCCCTGCTTCTCGCTTGCCTGCTGACAGACCCGCCCTGGATGCTACTTACACCCCCACTGCCGCAGGGTTCTGTCAACCTGAGGGCTCTCAGTCTAACCTACCGCTAGACGTTCAATCCATTGTGGTGGCAACAATCTCCAGCCTCCTGGCGTCGGGTGCCTTGCCCTCTGCTCCCCCTCAGGCCGCTCGGCCACCTTCCCAGGCCCAAGCCACGGTACCTTTGGGCCACTACCAGGACTATGATTATGACCGTGACTCCGATCATAGTGAGGACTCTAATTGGGAGGACGAGGATCACAGGGATTCCGAATTTTTGGAAGACGGCCTCTTGCCAGACAGACCTCCGCTCATTAGGCTCTTCCGTCCGTCCCTGTTCAAATCCCTGCTACATAAAGCCAAGGTGTCCACCAGCTTGGCGGCTCCTCCGGACCAGCAAACCGCTTCTTCGTCCTCTTTACCTTCGGACGGTTTATTCAACATTCAACCCACGGCACAGGACTACATCCCTTACCCTCAGCTGTTCTCTGAGGTCATCCAGCGACCATGGGGCCTTCCAAGCTCCTTGCCAGCTCCAAATGGACTGGACAAAAAGTTGTACTGTCAGCGCCCAACCTCCAGGACATGCTACAGTTGCCTTCTGTGAATGCACCCGTGGCCCAGTTGACAGCGTCTTTTATCCTCACCAATGACGTTGCTGATGGCCTCCACACGGAGGACAGGAAGGTGGAGATCCTCTTGCGCAAGAAGCATCAGGCAGCCGCTTGGGCCATCAGAGCAGCAACATCGGCCTCATTTTTCAATCGTGCATCCCTCATCTGGCTCTGACAGTTACAAAATCGCTTACCTCCGGATGATAAGCGGCTGCACCAGGACATTAACAAGTTGGTGGCGGCTGCTGAGTACTCGGCCGATGCATCCTTGGATGCCGCTAAGTTTGCCTCCCGGTCTCTCACCGCCACCGTGGCATCGCGCCGCCTTTTGTGGCTGCGCCAGTGGAGAGCCAACACCAAGTCAAAGTGGCAGCTGACTTCAGTACCGTTCAAGGGTGCCAATCTGTTTGGAGAGGCGCTTACTCCTATCCTGGTTGAGGACAAGGATAAGCAGAAGGTGATGCCATCTTCCTTCCGGCGAGGGGACAGGTGTTTCTCTCCTTACCCTCAAAAGCAGCCCTTTTGGCCTGAGCCAGGGCCCAGTGGGTCCTATCCGTACCATCCTGCCACCCAGGGTTCCTATCGACAGCCTGACAGGTCCAGCTTTCGTGATCAAGGCCGCAGGCAGCCGGCCTACAAGAAGCCCTTCAGGGGAACGGGGTCGCATCCCTACTGCAGGGGAAAGTGACTACCCCTCCGTCCCTCCCATTGGTGGCCGTCTCCTCCTTTTCAAGGACCAATGGGAGTTAACAACGTTGGACACCTGGGTCTTGCAATCCATTCATCTTGGCGTTACCTTGGAACTCAGGTCAGTCCCGCCGTCCAGGTTCATCCACTGTCTGGTAACTCGCAACCCGGAGAAAAGACGCTTGATGGAGGCAGAGATCAGCTACCTCCTGGACATTCGAGCCATAGAACCTGTCCCGCCAGAACACCGCGAGACCAGCTTCTACAGCGTCTTTTTCCTCGTTGCCAAGAGCTCCGGGGCTTGGAGAAGCATCCTGGACTTGAAAGAGCTCAACAAGTTCATCGTTTATCACCAGTTCCGGATGCAGTCGCTGCGTTCAATCTTGGCATGCATCCGTCCGGGAGACCTGATGACGTCCATTGACCTGAAGGAAGCCTACCTGCACATTCCCATCCGTGTGGCTCACTGTCGCTTCCTCAGGTTTACCTTCTGGCAGCGGTAGCCGCCTCTCTTCGACAGGTTCCAATAAGGCTTTATTGCTACCTGGACGACATCCTCATCCTGTCGTTGTCCCTCGACCAGGCGGAACTGGATCTGGATGCAATGTCTCGCTCTCTAGAGGCCCATGGGTTCACCCTGAACCTCACAAAGAGTCACCTTCACCCGACCACCCAGATCTTACATGTCGGGGCAGTTGTAGACTCGCAGAGGGGACTGGTTTTTCTGTCCGAGGAACGCCATCTCAGCATCCGCTCGTTGGTATCCCAGGTGTTGTCTCTCCTGACGGTTTCTTTGGTCCTCCTGTCGACGCTTCTCGGGAAAATGATATCTTGCATATCTATCATCCCGTGGGTGAGATTTCATTCCAGACAGCTTCAGTGGTACTTCCTGCCCTTCCAAAGGGCACTGCAGCAACTCCACCTCCTGGGTCCGCATCCCGCCAAAGGTACACCAGTCCCTATGCTGGTGGGTATCGACAGCACTCCTCAACGGCTGCCTGTTTCAGAACCCACCTCGTGTGATGCTCACCATGGATGCGAGTCTCCTGGGAAGGGGCGCCCATCTCCTCTCCCACATGACTCAAGGCAGTTGGTCACCCGTGGAGTCAGCCAATCCCATCAACTGGCTCGAGCTCCGGGCCATCCGACTAGCCCTCCTTTACTACCAACCTCACCTGGAATGTTGCCATGTCCGGATTCAAACGGACGTGACGGCTAAGGCGCACGTCAATCGCGAAGGACGGATGCTGTCCGCGCTTCTGATGAAGGAGGCTGCCAGGTTGCTCTCCTGGGCAGAGAAGCACACGCAGTCGCTGGTGGCAGAGCACATATGCGGTACCGAAAAGCTTCAGGCGGACTGGCTCAGCCGACAACAAATTGATCATGCGGAATGGAGGCTCCACCCATCGATTTTCCACGAGCTTTCCAGATTCGGACATCCGGTGTTGGACCTCTTCGCGCACCCGAACAATGCCCAATTACCGAGGTTCTTCTCCCGCTTCCACAGCCCCACGGCAGAAGATGTCGACACTCTTCACTGCCCTTGGCCTCAGGGTCTGCTTTATGCCTTCCCCCCTCTTCCCCTCCTCCCGAGGGTGATTCAGCGGATTATCGTGGAGAAGGCAGACGTTATCCTTGTTGCCCCGTTTTGGCCTCGCAGACTGTGGTTTGCGGACCTGATGGACCTGTTGGTCGACCCTCCTTGGAGGATTCCAGGGGACAGGATCTCTCTGAGCCAGGGGGTCATACTGCATCCAGACCCACAAGGGTTGCAGTTGACCGTCTGGCACTTGAGAGGATCCTCCTAACCAAGGACAGCCTCTTGGGGGGGGGTTGATTTCCATCATCCAAGCCTCCAGATGGCCCTCTACGACAAGGATATACGCTACCTGGTGTTCCTTCTGCGCCTGGTGCACCACGTCACATACGGACCCTACCACTGTGTCCATCTCGGTAGTCTTGGATTTCCTTCATGCCGGCTTCAATAAGGGGCTAGCCCCCAGCACCCTGCGCAGACACGTGGCAGCTCTGGAGACAGTACTCTCGACTCGCCATGACCGCCCCCTCTCTCGAGATCCAAGGATTCGGTTTCCTCCGGGGTGCTTCCAACCAACGTCCTCTGGTGGTGCACCGATACCCCATGTGGGATCTGCCTCTAGTACTCCAGGCTCTTACATCTCCACCCTTCGAGCCGCTGGGATCCATTGGACTCCGTCCCGACCCTCAAGGTTGCCTTCCTGATCGCAATAACATCTGTGCGCCGTATTTTGGAGTTGGCGGCCCTGTCGGTGAGGGACGACCTGTGCGTCTTCCACCCTAACAGGGCAGTCCTATGGATGGACCCCTCCTTTTTGCCCAAAATCAACCTTCCATCGGGCACAAGAGCTAATCCTCCCGGACTTCTGTCCCAACCCAAGGCATCCCTCCGAAGAACAGTGGCATACCTTGGACGTGCGGAGGGCCCTCTGTCGATACATCAGATGCACTGCTCCATTTCGCCGCTCCAAAGCCCTGTTTGTTTCCTTCCTCCCGGCTTCCTTGGGAAGAAGGTCTCCCCTTCAACCATAGGGAGATGGCTGAAGGCATGCATTTGTAAGGCCTATGCTCTGAAGGGTAAACCACCGCCAGGGAGGATCCTTCTTCATTCCACGAGGAGCGCCCCAACTACCACAGCGTGGGCCACCCAGGCCTCCGTCTTAGAAATCTGCCGAGCAGCCACCTGGACGACACTGTCCCCTTTCGCTAGACATTATAAAATTGACTCCTTCACATCTGCCGAGGAATCCTTTGGTCGCCGTGTTCTTCAGTACGTTACATCTGCGGCGGCCAACCCGAACTCTTCTGCTGGCGCTCTGTAATCGAACTTGCTTGGGTATATCCCACGCTTTGGATTCTCCAAGCAGCGTGCTGGAGAACGGACGTTGCTTACCTGAACGTCCTTTCTCGGCGCGCTGCTGGAGAATCTAACCCACCCTGTTTTCTGGTCTGGGTGTCCGACTCGACCTGCCTGTCTACTTCTCCTTTCTTCGTGATCAAACTGACACCAGTAGAGCGAAGGAGGGGGATCCAAGGCAGAAAATTTAAAGGAACACACACACTCAGTCTTGGGCTAACACTCCATTGATTACCCCACGCTTTGGATTCTCCAGCAGCGCGCCGAGAAGGGACGTTCAGGTAAGCAACGTCTGTTCTGAATGTCCCAAAACATTCAGCTGAACAAGAGTAACCTACCTACCTACCTACATTTTTAATCATCATTTTTTTTCCTAGTAGAAAACAGTGGTGAAATACAATTTTGTTTACTACCGGTTCTGTGGGTGTGCCTTGGTGGGCATGGTGTGGCTTGGTGTATGTGGCAGGGGAAGGATTCAGCAAAATCTCCATTCCCACCCCACTCCAGGGGAAGGATACTGCAAAATCTCCATTTCCACCCCACTCCAGGGGAAGGATATTGCAAAATCTCCATTCCCACCCCACTCAGGGGCCAGCCAGATGTGGTATTTGCTGTTCTCTGAACTACTCAAAATGTCCACTACCAGTTCTCCAGAACCTGTCAGAACCTGCTGAATTTCACCCTTGGTAGAAAACCTTATTTTCAGGTAACCTGTGTTTCTGGTTTCTTTCTTTTTCTTTTCTTTCACAATATAAGGTATTGGCTTGTCCTTCTCTTGTTCACTGATCAGACTCCCATTTCATTTCAGCAAGCTCCCAGCTTTTATGAATTTCAATAAATCAACAATAAACTCCAGCTGATAGAAAATGCAGCCATGAGGGTAATCTTAGGTGCCCAAAGAACGACGCATATAAGACCTTTGCTGCACAAACTGCATTGGGTATCTGCTTCTGGATCCAGTTCAAGGTGTTGGTTATATTTAAAGCCCTACATAGCATGGGGCGAGAACTGTCTTTGCCGCATCACATCAGCCCATTCCACTAGGATAGATAGGGAAGGCAAGTTGTAGATGCTGTCAGTTAAAGAATTCCAAGTGATGGGGTCCAGGAAGAGAGCCTTCTCTGTCATTGCCCATGCCCTTTGGAACATTCTTCCCGCACAGGCAGGGGGTGCCCCCACTCTCCTAGTCTCAAAAATATCACACAGCTGTGAGGATAATTAGCATCCTGAAAGCTCCCCCATCTTTTATTAACTTTTAATTCAGCCAACTATCCTTACCTATATTTTAAATTTTATATTTAGTTTTTATGTTTTTAACATTTTACTTGTACACTACCCAGAATTCCTCTGAGGGAGATTAGCAGTTTCTAAATGTGATAAAGAAACAAACAAACAACATACTGGTAAGTAAATGGCGAACAGGTACATTAATGCCTTGCATGCAGCTTTCCAAACTATTTTGTACTGTGGCACTATACAGAAGAACACATGCTTACAATTGTCCATGTGGCTGGGCCTGCTGGAAATTGTAATCAGCAAATATGGAGCATAAAAGTGTTACATTTTGAGGAGCATAAAAAGAGTTATTGGATGATTAATCCAAGGGCCATATCTGATGCAATGATTAAAACAATGGGAAGGCCAAATAGAGGCACACCTGTTTTAATTAGATAACAGCTTCCATTTAAAATTCCTTTTTTACCATAATAATTATTGGTCTCAAAGCTAATTAGTAGGATGTAGCTTCCATTAGATGTAAGGGAGTTGGTAATTACCATTAGGTGAAATATAGTAAATAGTATTTATCAATATGTTAAGGGGGAGAGGTACTGCATGCTCCTTGCAATATGGTCAGTTTTGTTTTGTTCCAGGTCAGCGTTAAGTTGGAGTTCAACTTCATAAACAGACTTTATGTCTTGCGTAATCAATTCCTTGTAAACTGAAAATCAATTCCGTGTGTATGTGTGTGTGTCCAATCACACTTGGACAATAAATAATTCTATATTCTAATGACACACCGGAAACATTATAAAGAAGTGACATCTTAGACCATATCATGTACACATTAAGGCTTTGGACTATTCAGCTGCTTCACCAGATGATACAGCTTTACAGCTACATAAGAAAATTGTTCATGGTTTCTGTTGAGATACGAATGTAATGATGCTTTGGTACAAAACTCAGATGATGGATACTGCATAGGAAGACTGAATTTGTTACGTTTTTATAATGCACTTAAAAAAAGTTGCTGCCAGAGAAAGGAAGAGATCCAGGGGCCTGAAAACTCCTCAAGGTACACATTAAGTTACACAGCTGGCTATTTTTAGGTGATTTTAAAGAAAATTAATTTTGATTATTATGATCATGTTTGTTTCATAATAAGGCTATTAAAATACAGTAGTAAGGCTATATCAAGAGATTATTTTTGGCTGAGTGAAAAAAAATCCTTAAAAATTGCACCATTCATCAATCCAGGTAGCAGCTGTAAGAGGTTAAAATTTTCAGATTTAAGTTTTTGCCCCTTTGAGTCACATGATGATTAGGCAGTCTTACAAATTGAATACATATCGATACATAAAAATATGATCCTGGATTTTTGGCTGGTGGCAAATGGAAAATAGTGTTTGTTCCTTGGTTCTGATTATTAAAATATTTTTCTTAATTCTTGATAAACCGAATTACAGCCCCTTGAATTTAGACTCCAGATTAGTGAGAATGCTAATCATTCCTTCAGCTGGTTTACTTCAGTCAGTTTGAAGATGCTGAGTGTTTGAAGGAATGAAAGCTAAGAGCAGTATTGTATTCTGAACTTTAACTCCGGGGACGACACGGGAACGAGGCAGAGACTTAACAAATCGAGTCGTGTTGGAGGAGGGAAGGAAGGATAATGAGGAAGGGGCATGGAGCCGCGGTCCCGTTCCTTGGTTAGCTCGATTCTGCAGGTTGTCCCAACTGCTACAGTTCCACTCTCCGTTGCTGGATTCCACCCTGTCAGTCATCCCAGGATAGTCGAGCGCGCCTTTGCACCGGCCCTGAGGCGCCTGCGCAGTTGCCGTGATGTAGGCTGGGGCGGTTCCTCCTGCCGGCTTTGCTCCGCCGTTCAGTTCTCCGCCCCCTCCGCGGAATCTCCCTCGTCACCGCCGCCTTCAGCCGGGAGAGAGGAACGGAAGAGGCGCGCCTCCTCTTTTCCCTCCACGACGACAATAGCAGCAGCGGCGGCAGCAGCAGCGACACCCTCCCGAGGGAGCGACTCTGGGTGAGGGGCGACGGAGGCGAGGCTCTCTCTCCCGCCGGGGGCGCTGTCTTGCCCGGCGTGCGAAGTGGAGGTGCTGTGCTAAAGAGAGAAAAGGAGAAAAGGAGCGTTGTGAGTGAGTAGACCTCAGCTTGGACGCGCTGGCGAGCTTTCACGCCTTTGGGGCGGCTGAGTCCAAATTGCCTTTAGTTTATTCTGGCTCCAGGTCCGGAATTTAGATTTCCTGTCCTCCCACCTCCAGACCTTTTTTTTTAGGGGGATCACCGGACAGGCGCGGGGTGAAAGTAAATCGGTACACTTCGTGGGGAGTTGACGTCTGCCTCCGAGAAGGAGGTCCAGCCGCAGAGGAGCCCAGTCCCGAAATCTCTTTGGCCTTGTAATTGCTGTCCGAACAAGCTGAAGGGTGGCGACCTTAGGCAGCTCAAAAGTGCGTGGGCTGCCGAAATGAACTTTTGGGGCTGCTTTAAGCTCGTCGCGTATCTTTTCCAAAAGAAAGAACTTGGCTAAGGATGGAGCGTGGCTGCCGGTGATGCTCGTCTTTTCTTGCGGCTTAGCGAGTCCGCTACAGAACGCGGTGGATGGGATCCGTGAGAAAGGAGGCAATTATTGGGGGGGCGGCGGAGGAATCGGGGCGTTCTTAAGGTGAAGTTGAGCGGTGCTCTAGTCTAGTGAGATATAGGAAATGCGTGATGAGAGGAAGGATGAGGTTCAGGCCTTTTTTCCCATGCAAAAAGCAGTGGGTTTTTTAAAAAAATAGATGGTTGAGGTAGAAAAATAAATTAATATTTAGATATTATATTGCAATTCGTTGTAAGGATCCAAAGATGGAAGTTTAATAAAGTTCTAACAAATCTTGGGTATACTTAGTTGAACTGTGTAAAACTTCATTTACAACAGAGAAGTGAACATTAAACAAGTATAAACTGGATCTTAATGCAGTACGTAAGACTAGTTAATTTTGCTTTGACTAAAATTTACATGCATGTTAGCCTTGAAATTATGATAGGAAAGTCAGACTCCAATTGCAGGACTTTGCCAGTATTTCAGAGTGGACTGAGTTCTGTGAATTAATATATTTTAAAATATTAATGAACAGTTGTCACCCATATTTGTACAATTGCATTTAAAGACAAATCTTATTATCAGGCTTTAGAATTGGTCAAGATTTTTATGAACACTCGTTTCAAAGGCTACACATTGATTTATTGAATTAACCTAATTGCCTGAGTTTCCACAATACAATAAACCATAATTAGCCAACATATATGTGAACTCAGCAATAGTCTTTTATTGTGATAAAATATAAATGGCATGAAAATAATCCTAAGAAATATGTTTGAAGCAGGCATTCTGAAAATGAATCTAGAGAAGTATTCACACTGTGCATACTTTAATGATGAAGAGTTAGCCAGTTTGGTGTAGTGGTTAAGGGACTGGCCTAGAAACCAGGAGACCGAATACTAGGCTTCCCTTAGGCTTGAAGGCCAGGCCAGTGACTCTGACCCAGCGCAATCCACCTCACAGGATTGTGGTGGGGAAACGACGCAACAGCATTAAGTACATTCATCGCCTTAAGTTGAATATGTGTGTAAATACAAAAATCTAATAATTTAATAGGAACCTATAGCCCTGATAAGTTGGTTCTGAAGAATATTTATTGACGCAAGTTTTCTAATTTAACTAGGATTTCAGGGGAGTTACATTCCCAACGCATTTAGAGCTGCCAGGTTATAGAAGGCTATATTTAAAAGTTTTGTTGAACTGTTGAAAAGAAATAGGATTTATACTGTGGTGCAAATCTGTATGTGTTATGAATTGGAAAATCTACTGGAGCAGTTTTCCCACTATAAATAAAGTATCTTGCATTGGAATGCAGTGGAATGGTTGTAAATGCTAATAAAGCCTTAATTGAATGTGCTAGTTGAACATTAGAAGGTATGCTTCAAGTGGAAGATTCATGCTTTTTTCTTGATATTTCTAGTAAATGATTTCTAGTCATTGAAATCATTTGAAAATACTCCATTTAAGACCTTGAAGAACCATATGAGGATAAGTAATATTGAACTGACTGGCTCAAATATTCATTCAGTGTAATATATGTACATTTCTCTCTTCTGCCAAAAGTGTTCAACTTCATTTGGTAAATAGTGAAGTTGTGGGGCATGCTTTCAGTGTTTGAAGTTAATTTTTAATAAGTTAACTTTAAGCAAATGTACCACTACCAACATTTATAAATAAGGTTTAAAATATGTAGCATATTGTAGTTCATAATATATAAGAATTTATTACTGGTGACGTGGATCAAGAATAAGCCATGGCATGTCCTGTGATAGTTTAAAGTCCAGTGTGTACTGTGATGTTTGTAATCTGTAGCAGTCTATTTCTTAGAGTAACCTTTGCCATTTGTAATAGCTATCACTCCCCTCATTTACGGTTTTTAAAATATTGCTTAAGACCTAAAAAACTTACTTCAAAACCATTTCATATTGTTACTTCACTGATTTCTAATTCTCTAATAATTCACAACAGATTATAAAAACAAATCAGTTTCAGTGGGAAATAAAAATATCTGAATTGATTTTAAATATTTTTTTAAACCAAACACTTCTGTATTGTTGAGAGTCTATATATTAGAGATATTTTAGCATAGAGGAAATATCTTAATGCTCTAAAATCCTGAACACTGATACATTTTGTTTTGGAAGGAAATCCTTGTAATTATTCCATAATATTAGGTATGTTTACCACCTTAATTTATATATAAAAAGGTAGGATAGAAGAAGAAGCAGAAGAAATAATTTTATATACTCAACTTGTGCAAGAAGATAGCAGACTAGTTATATAAATAATGACATAATACAGTCACCAAAATGATTCACTGGAACATCTGTAAAAATATCACATAATAATAATATAAAAAAATGGTGAGAACATAGAGTTGAAAAAGTAGCCGACAATGAGCAGCTTAAAATATTGTGGTATTTCTGAATATAGACTGATAAAGTATTGGCTCATAACACACCAGGTATAACTGTGGTTGAAAAGAAGAAAGTATGGATAATTATGTGACAATACTAGGGGACAGTAGAATAGAAAATAAAGAAGTGGAGAAGATCACAAAGTATCAAGGTCTGAAAATTGAAATTCAAAGATTATGGCATAAGTGGTTGTCTAAATCTTGAACACATTTTGCTGAGTGTTATACCTTTTAAACTAAACACATTCTAAGTAAACATACATAGACTGGAATCAGATAAAGCAACCTTCAACTATTGCAAAATTGTTATTTTTCCTGAACTATTTCCCCTGCTTCTTAGGGAAAAAATTCTTACAGCTTTTCATTTTTTATTAGCCTTAAATTTTTATGTGATTATTTTTCTATGATTCTAGTGTTAGTGATATTAAAAAATAGTACATTTATGTGAATTTCTACTTCAGAATATAATATTATGCCTGAAAAACATGCATAAAATTGTCCTGTTCTTTGCTATACTATATAGAAATTACTATATGAGCTTTTCAAAATATACTATTATTTCTCCTATATACTTTATTTGAGGAATAGAACTAACAGAGGGAAGGAATTGAAGAGTGCATGATGGAAAGAAAAGGTGTAGGAGTAGGAATTAAGATTGTAGAAGGGTAGGGTGGTGGGCCTAGAGTTGAAAAATGGAGGTAAAACTCTCCAACTAGCAGTCATTATTTTATCCTGAAGGAATAATCTGAATACATCTGAAGGAACAGACTGATCTGGAAACTTACAATCTCCCCTACTTCCTTTATAGAATGTGAATTATGGATCCCCAAAAGAAACCATAGGTCCTACCTAATTTAGCAGAAGATAAATTTGCATATTTAGCGCCCCCCCCAAAATAAAAACACATTGCGGCATTATGGTTTGCTTTCAGATTTGGTCAGAATAGAAGGAAATAACACGAAGCTAATCTTTAATAAGCATGGGGTACTTTTTCTTATATTGTCAACAAACTGCATTTACCTCTCAACTGATGTTTTCTTATTTTAGTGGTGAATACCTACAATTCATATGATGCTTCTATCACTTTGGCCTAACAAATTTGTGAAAATTCTCACAAAGAACAACATGATAACAAAGCAGCACACTTTCCATTTTGTTCATCTTGCAGAAAGAGAGTCTTCATTTTCTCTAAAATTGTTCATTATGTAGGAAAGGCACAAGAAAAGGCATTGAAGAGTTTAAATTCTGTCTATAAATAGGATTTGTGGTTGAAACTCTAGTTGCTAGCATTCTTTTATTATGGCTTACAATTTTCTACAGTAAAAATAAATTACCAGGTGTTTTTCCAGTCCTGTCTTGCCAGCTGAAGCTTGACAGAATGCCTTTACACACATGAACAGAGAGACCAGTTTGGGAACCTCTGCTTCACAAGGACAGGCTCAGTTGGAACACAAGATATGAAAATATGACGGGCCGAAGATGATGTGAAATTGTCAGAATGGAAAGTTTAAAAAAAGAAATTGTATATTTTAGGAATAGATGAGCTTAGGGTGTAATGGAACATTTCAGTCCAGATAATTGCACAGTTTACTATCTGTGCCTGAGACTACAGAAAGAAATAGCAATAATTGTTATATTTCAATAAATAACAAGATCATGCCATTATAGCTAGTGGATATAAAGTGAACATCACTATTTACCATAAGACATTGATAAATCATTTAGCAAATTGCAAGAGGTGCTAAGTGCAATATCAAGGAAGGACATTGTATTGTTAATGGGCTTCCCAGCAGTAATATATAACAGATGAACAGTTAGAGTGAAAAATTAGCCCATCATGAAATTATAAATTCAAAGTTGATCCCTAATAGTGTTGTGGACTGCAAGAAGAACCAGTCAGTCAATCCTGGGCCCAATGGCTGAGAGGCCCTTGAGGTAGTGATCAGCAAATACAAAATTACATATTCTACTTATTTGATGTGCATGGATGATGATTTAGAAAAATATGTACAATGCTTAATAAAGTTGAAAGAGGAAAAAGGGATATGTTGAATGGCTAAGATCAGAGGCTAATGGAATGTTCTTGAAAAAAATTTGAAGTATGGGATGCTAAACGTTTTGGTTTGAAATGTTCTGCCTGTGAAACCACTATTTCAAATATAAAGCATGTTGCTTCAAGTATGTAGGAAGCGTTAGGCATTCCAAATTCTAAACATTCAGATTATTTGAAACACTAGATGTTCCTTACAATGGATTATCTATCCAGGAATAAATTTAAGTACATCATTTTGCACAACTCTTGACTATAATTTATTAATGGAGACATCAGGTTGATGGGATTAGCCTATATAGTCAGCAGGAATCTAGGCTGGTTTTTAAATTATGCTTATTTAATTAGGATAATTAAATTTGCATAATTAATATACTTTATTTTTCATGTTTGAGACAACACTGGCAATGTTCTAAAATTTAATATCTAAATATGTATTGAGCTTTTAATATTGTGACCATATGAAGTTACACTTTTGTTTGAAAATTATCGATTTCATTTTTCTACTCTTTCAAAAGCAAAGATATCTGTCTTTGAGGTAGCAGAGAATGCAGCAGTTTGCATTTCTTTCTTTTTTTTATTTTGATTTATATGCCGCCCTTCTCCGGAGACTCAGGGCGGTTTACAGTGCGTTAAGCAATAGCCTTCATACTTTTGTATATTTATACAAAGTCAGCTTATTGCCCTCACAATCTGGGTCCTCATTTCACCTACCTTAGAAAGGATGGAAGGCTGAGTCAACCTTGAGCCTGGTGGGATTTGAACTTGCAGTAATTGCAGGCAGTTGATCTTAATAACAGTGAATTAGTCCACTGTGCCACCAGGACTCCTTTTGTTATTAGTATGATGGCAGATATCATGTTTTTATAAGATGATTCTCTCCCACATGCCGTAGTGACATTTGGTGTTACGAAAAAAATTCAGGAGCAATGGCATGGGGTGGGGTGGGGAAGGCCACTGATGAGGAAGTATAGAATGCTGGGATGAAGCATATAACTGGATGACCAACATAAATGCCTGGATGCCAGTAGCTCTATTTTGAACCCAGTGATCTCCCTCCCCACCCCACAGTGTCATGGGAGTCTGAGATAGTCAAGCATGATGGTGGGAATGGTGGTGGTGATAGAATGGATCCTCACCATATTTTGTGATATGTGGGAAATTTTCCAGATCACTTGGAAGAAGATGCAGCAACTTCCTTGTCTTTAAAAAAACAGTCAAGTCTTGAGGGAAGCTCTGGAAAGTAATCAAGAGAACCAGGAAACAGCAAAAAGTTGTGCTGTTGCTTTGATTGTTTGGTATGATAAATTAAACATCGAGGCAAGAAAAATGTGTGTGTAATCTTTAAAATGATAGGGCACTTGTTGCCTCCTTGGAATCCATAAACGAGATGGAAATGTATGGGATTCAGTCTTGGCTGAGGAAGAAGGAGAAAAAAAATAAAAACTTGAGCTGCAGAGAATCAACCTTTCATCACTATTAAGGCTAACAATTACCAGAAGGGTTAGAGTATACCCAGATAGTGTTGGCTGAGATTGCTTTAAAACAAAACAAAGCAAAACAGAACACCAGATAACATTTTATTTATTTGTATCCCATCCTGCCTTTATTATTCTTACAAATAACTCAATGTGTTGGACATCCAACACATTCTCCTATTTTCCCCACAACAACCTTATGAGATGGATTGAGCTGAGAGAGAGTGACTGGCCCAAATTCACCCAGCTGGCTTTCATGGTTAAGGTGGGACTAGAACTCCTGGTCTTCTGCACATTGCACAATTATATTACCAACTGTGGCCTTTCTCTGGATCATAAAGCTTTACTGCATCACCCGTGCATTTGTTACCTCTTGATTATTACAGTGCATTCTATGTTGGCCTTCCCCTATAGATCAGCTAGAAGCTTCAGCTGGTGCAAGAGGTGTTTTCCTCCATTACAGAAAAAAACCCAATTAACAGATAAATCAACTCAAGTACAATTTTAACAAACTGTCATATCCTTGACCGTATATAATTAAGAATCATCTAATGAAAAATCAGTTATCAATAAAATATTGTCAAATTACTAAAAGACTTTATCAGACTTGCCTCAATTTTCCGCAAAATAAGATTTTATTATTTCAATAATAATATTATTGGAAAAATAAATACTGTATTTTAAAAATGGCATAAGTCTGTATCTTTTTCTAAAAACATTCTACTTAATTTGCAAGGTTTTGTGCCACTGTATAGTCAATGAATCATTGTGAATGCATAATGCATAATAATGGCATTTGAGAGCCAATTTGGTATAACCAGTTAAGGCACCAAGGTTCCTACTGTAGTAACTGTGGGACCATGAGTTCTAGTCCCATCTAGTCCCGAAACCAACTACGTAATCTTGGGACAGTTATAGAAGAAAACCATAGCAAACCACTTCTGAAATCTTGTCAGGAAAACTGCAGTTTTCAATTCAAGCAGTTGCCAGGAGTCAGTACTGACTTGAAGGTGTGCAGTTGTGTGCACTCCTCCATACCCACCCACACAAACACACAGATATATCTCTTCATTGGAACACTTTTCTATCAGGTGTTTTCTATATTTATTTGAAATATAGACACTCTTCTGGTATCTTTGGATAATAGCAATTCATATTAAATTTCTGCCCTGCCAGTTAAATACAATTTTCTTTAAGTACAGTAATTAGAAATAATTTGTATTCATAGCTTAGGGGGAAATAAAAGTGTTACAGCCATTTTCTAGTTCAGCAATTTTTTGATTCTAACTGGCTGACTAACTTGTGCTCAAGGTAATAGTAAGTGAGTGGTCTGCTGAGACATTATTAGGCACCTTGGAGCTAAAACCATTTGGTCTAAGAATAGAATTTGGAACTGTAAATTTAAAAGTGAGATCTCTCTTTGGACCCTGACTGCTCTTAGGAGAATAATAACTGGGGAATGAAGTAAGAGAGGAGATCAGAAAGAGAAGTCAGCTAGTTGTGATTCTGTGATGTTCTTCACTTTCTTTGGTTCTTGGTTTGTCTATTAAACACATAAATTATGCTCTTGTAGTCCTCAGGAACTAATTAAAAAATGACATATCCTTTTGCAAGTCCTGGTTCCCATATGTGAGCTAACATAAGTAAATCGCATTAGAAAAAAATAAAATAGTGAAAATATTTTTCAATATAGTAATAAAATGATGGCAAATGATAGTTTAAAAATCAGGTGTGATTCACTTAACAACCCCTTGCTTAGAAACATAAATTCTGGTCCAAATTATGCATCTACGTTGAGAACTACCTGTAAAAGATTATCAATATACAGTGGTAAAAAGAGTTTATTAATACCTTTAGAACTATCCATAATCTGACTTTAATCTTAATCCTATAAGAGATAAAGAGATTGCACAAAGCACACTCAAAACAATATTCCATGTCTTGTCTTTATTGAACATATTGAGCCAATGATCACCATCTGATGGAATTCCCCAAGGCTTTAGATTTGGTAGCTGCTGGTACCTGTTTCAGCAGCAATAAATTCAATTGAATGTTTCCTGAATTTGTTGATCAATCCTGCACATTGGTTTGGAAGGATTTTGATGCATTCCTCTTTAAGATATTTTTGAGCTGTCTTGTATGAATTGCTTACTTCGGTTTTGCCATAACATTTTACTTGGGCTAAGGTCAGAACATTCCAAAAAAATGAAATGTCTTTTGCTTCAGCTACAGTCATGGCTGTAAATGTTGGCACCCCTGAAATTTTTCTAGAAAATGAAGTATTTCTCACAGAAAAGTATTGCAGTAACACATGTTTTGCTATACACATGTTTATTCCCTTTGTGTGTATTGGAACAAAACCAAAAAAGGGAGGGAAAAAAGCAAATTGGACATAATGTCACACAAAACTCCAAAAATGGACTGGACAAAATCATTGGCACCCTTTACTTAATATTTGGTTGCACACCCTTTGGAATAAATAACTGAAATCAGTCGCTTCCGATAACCATCAATAAGCTTCTTACACCTCTCACCCGGAATTTTGGACCACTCTTCCTTTGCAAACTACTCCAGGTCTCTCTTATTGGAAGGGCGCCTCTTCCCAACAGCAATTTTAAGATCTCTCCACAGGTGTTCAATGGGATTGAGATCTGGACTCATTGCTGGCCACTTCAGAACTCTCCAGTGCTTTGTTGCCATCCATTTCTGGGTGCTTTTTGATGTATGTTTGGGGTCATTGTCCTGCTGGAAGACCCAAGATCTCCGACGCAAACCCAGCTTTCTGACACTGGGCTCTACAGTATGACCCAAAATCAGTTGGTACTCCTCAGATTTCATGATGCCTTGCACACATTCAAGGCACCCAGTGCCAGAGGCAGCAAAACAACCCCAAAACATCAGTGAACTTCCACCATATTTCACTGTAGGTACTGTGTTCTTTTCTTTGTAGGCCTCATTCTGTTTGCGGTAAACAGTAGAATGATGTGCTTTACCAAAAAGCTCTATCTTGGTCTCATCCACAAGACGTTTGCCCAGAAGGATTTTGGCTTACTCAGGTACATGTTGGCAAACTGTAGTCTTGCTTTTTTATGTCTCTGTGTCATCAGTGGGGTCCTCCTGGATCTCCTGCCATAGCGTTTCATTTCATTTAAATGTCGATGGATAGTTCGCGCTGACACTGATGCTCCCTGAGCCTGCAGGACAGCTTGAATTGCTTTGGAACTTGTTTGGGGCTGCTTATCCACCATCCGGACTATCCTGCGTTGGCACCTTTCATCAATTTTTCTCTTCTGTCCACGCCCAGGGAGATTAGCTACAGTGCCATGGGTTGCAAACTTCTTGATAATGTTGCACACTGTGGACAAAGGCAAATCTAGATCTCTGGAGATGGACTTGTAACCTTGAGATTGGTGATATTTTTCCACAATTTTGGTTCTCGAGTCCTCAGACAGTTCTCTTCTCCTCTTTCTGTTGTCCATGCTTAGTGTGGCACACACAGACACTCAATGAAAAGACTAAGTGAACTTCTCTCCTTTTTATCTGCTTTCAGGTGTGAGTTTTATATTGCCCACACCTGTTACTTGCCCCAGGTGAGTTTAAAGGAGCATCACATGCTTGAAACAATCTTATTTATCCACAATTTTGAAAGGGTGCCAATGATTTTGTCCAGCCCATTTTTGGAGTTTCGTGTGACATTATGTCCAATTTGCTTTTTTTCCTCCCTTTTTTGGTTTTGTTTCAATACACACAAAGGGAATAAACATGTGTATAGCAAAACATGTGTTACTGCAATACTTTTCTGTGAGAAATACTTCATTTTCTGGAAAAATTTCAGGGGTGCCAACATTTACGGCCATGACTGTATTTGGTTATAAATTTATTTATTAGTTCTCATGTTACCTTATTCACATTTATTTAAGCTTCACCTCACAAATACCTTGACATTCTCTATGGAATTTGCTGACAGAATCCAGACTCCATTGTTCCCTGAGTGATTAGTTCTCTAGATCCTGAGGCAATTATTCACATTGCCCTGTTTTTGCTGGAACGTAGTGTTTTATTTTCTTCAAATGCAATATTTTTATTTTTATTCTATGTAATCAGTTTTATTCTTTCCATGCATTAGCACTCTTGTTCAATAGATAAATAGATAGATAGAAAGATAGATAGATAGAGGCTTTTTTAACCTCTGGATGTTAAGAAGGACTTAGACAATAGATTCATATCTTGCATTGTATCTAGGTCAATTAAAAGAAGCATTAAGCATCTGCTGTTTTTAATTCAAATGTATAACAGTTATTTTTACATTTTCATTGCTTTATAAAGAGAATAACATTTAATATTTACTCCCAAATATATTTATACAGTTAATGCTCTCTAACTGCTTGTTTGGTTGAAGAACATGCCACATAATCAGTAAATTTGTTGTACTATAAATGTACCATAGTGTGTATTTGTTTAAAACATTTTAAAAAGATTTTGTAGCTTGGAATGATTTAGTAGACTATTTTGTAATTTATAATATAGTAAAGAAGTTGAATTTTTAATCCATCACTATTAATAAATCACATAGCTATTAATGCTCATTTGAATTTTAAAGCTGCTGCTTGAAAGAACAACTATATATTTAAAATTGTAAATAAAAAAGATAGTTCTAAAGTGTCATATTTACTAAATTGTGAGATCACCAAATAATATGCAAACTTTTTAATTTCGTTCCCAGACTTTACATGCATTCTGTAGAATGCAGCCATATGTAGAATAACACACTATTGTCAGTATCACATACGAGAGGCAGATAATAGATGTTTTCTGAACTTGTTAAATCTCTATATTTCATAAAGTATGATGTATTGGTTTTTCCATTTATCTTCAAATATTGAAGTTTTGGATACTATAAAATTATAACTTGTAGAAGATTATGATCTAAAAGATTTTAGTAATAAAAAGAAACATACATAACAACTAATTGGAAGTAATATTGCTGTTTTGATTCTTTTGGCAAAAAGAATTAGAATTTTGAATTGGACTTCATATTGCTGACGGATTTTGGTGTGATGACTAGAAATAATAGGTTATATAGAAAAGGGAATTACAATGTAATCTTAGAGAAAGAGGTCTGATTAGAATTATATGTATAACTGCTGAGAGGAAGATTGAAAGTCGCTTTTTTATACATTATCTGTATCTATATATGGGTATGACTCTTTTTTTCCATTCTTTTTTCCATATTTTTTCTTAATTTTTAAAATAAAAAATGGACTTTTTTATTTTAATTAAATAAATTAAATTTAATTAAATAAAATTTTTAAATTTTCATTTTAAAAACTCAGTTTCATGAAAATGTTTCTTTTAAAAATAATCCATTAAAATCATTCTGCAAAAGCTGAGAAATTTCATCCAATGATAAAACTTCCCTTGTTTTTTTAAAAATTAGTTCCTATTTTTACTAGTTTCTGAATTTTTTTCATTTCAGATGAGTAACCCTGTCATAAAAATATATCTAAATTGGTAGTAGAATAATACACTAATACAAGAATCAGTTTGTATGACAGACATGACAGAAAGATTAGTGTGAAAAGATTTTGCATTGTCCTCAGATCAAAAACTGATGGAGAAATAAACATACCATATATACTCGAGTATAAGCCGACCCGAATATAAGCTGAGGAACCTAATTTTACCACAAAAAACTGGGAAAACTTTTTGACTTGAGTATAAGCCTAGGGTGGGAAATGTAACAGCTACTGGTAAATTTCAAAATAAAAATAGATACCAATAAAATTACATTAATTGAGGCATCAGTAGGTTAAATGTTTTTGAATATTTATTTCAAAGAAAAACAGTAAATTAGCTCTGTAAGTGCATAGTGTAAACTACACTATAACTAAATTACACAAGAGAATGTAGTATATAAAAAATAATCCAATAATTATTATTAAAGTATGTTCAGAAGCTGGTTTGTCTAGGGGTTGAAATAATTAGTTAGCATTTGTAGAATCATATTAAATCTTGGAGCTGTGGTGGCTCAGCTGGCTAAAGCAGTGTCATTAACTGTTATTAAGATCAACTGCCTGCAATTACTGCAAGTTCAAATCCCACCAGGCTCAAGGTTGACTCAGCCTTCCATCCTTTCTAAGATAGGTAAAATGAGGACCCAGATTGTGAGGGCAATAAGCTGACTTTGTATAAAATATACAAAAGTATGAAGGCTTTTGCTTAATGCATTGTAAGTCGTCCTGAGTCTCCAGAGAAGGGCAGCATATAAATCAAATTAAAAAAAATAAATAAAAAAAAATAACAATTTAATCTGATACATTGGGTTAAGAGATGTAGGGCTTGATCTAATTTCAGGCAAGTTCAAGCCTCTGTTAAGAGATACCTGCATTCTCTCTCTCTCTCCCTTTCTTCCCCTCCCCTCTTTCTTTCTTTGTCTCTTTCTTTCTTCACTCTCTTTCTTTTTGGCCTTAGCAAGCATCCCTGCAACCCCTGGAAGCCAAAACAGGTTGCAGGAAAAAAGACATTTTTCCTCACTCGAATATAAGCCAAGGGGGGCTTTTTTCAGCATTAAAAATGTGCTGAAAAACTAGGTTTATACTCGAGTATATACAATATATAGTCATCAACGGCTAAAATATGAATGGAATTAAACAAGGTATCTGTTTTCAGGAATCGATTATTTGGAAATAGCTTGATTATGTGAAAAAGAGATATGAAGGTATTTATTGAAGTTTAAGACATACTGTTGCTTGTGGAATTGTAATACTGTACTGATAAATGATGAGGGACGCAGTGGCTCGGTGGCTAAGTCTCTGAGCTTGTTGATCGAAAGGTCGGCAGTTCAGCGGTTCGAATTCCTAGTGCCGTGTAATGGGGTGAGCTCCCATTACTTGTCCCAGCTTCTGCCAACCTAGCAGT
The DNA here is from genome assembly GCA_012654045.1 of Ptyas mucosa. Taxonomy (NCBI): domain Eukaryota; kingdom Metazoa; phylum Chordata; class Lepidosauria; order Squamata; family Colubridae; genus Ptyas; species Ptyas mucosa. The sequence goes on from WNWU01000089.1 coordinate 3,447,893, forward strand.
TCGAAAGGATGTAAAAAATGCAAGTATAGAAAAATAGGGACCACCTTTGGTGGGAAGGTAACAGCGTTCCGTGCACCTTTGGTGTTTAGTCATGCTAGCCACATGACCACGGATATGTTTTCGGGCAGCGCTGGCTCTTTGGCTTTGAAATGGAGATGAGTGCCACTCCCCTAGAGTTGGGAACGACTAGCACATAAGTGCGAGGGGAACCTTTATTGATAAATATGTTCCTCTATTTTTTCTTTTAGATGTTTCCAGATGAAGAACAACAAATAACACAAACCATGGAAAATGTACTGAAAGATTTTGACAAAGGCCCGCAAGAAAGTATTTCTGATTTTGTGGATTTGAGTGGCAATTGCCAACAACCTTTTGAAGAGGTTTCTGTGAACCAAAGCTCTATGCATCTTCCACTTCATTCTCCTACCGCAGGTTTGGCTGTTTGTTTATTAAATTTGTGTACTGCCGATCCCATTTGAAGATGACTCTTAAGTACAGGTAGTCCTCAACTTACAACAGTTTGTTTAGTGACCATCCAAAATTACAACAGCACTGAAAAAAGATACTTATAACCATTTTTCACACTTATGACCATTGCAGCATTCCCATGGTCACATGAATAAAATTCAGATCCTTGGCAATTGACGGTTGCAATGTCCCAGAGTCATGTGATCACCTTTTGCGACCTTCTGACAAGCAAATTCAATGGGGAAACCTGATTCACTTAACAACCGTGTTAACTAATTTAACAACCACAGTGATTCACTTAACAAATCTGTTAAGAAAAGTCTAAAATGGGGCAGAACTCACTTAGAAATTTCTCACTTAACAACATAAATTTTGGGCTCAATTGTGGTCGCAAGTTGAAGGCTACCTGTAATAGCAGAAATACTTTGTAAATTGTGTAAATACTGAAGGAGATATTTAGGAAAAGATAAAAACATTCATAATGCATGTTCTTATTTGTATAATGATTGCTGAATTTTGCATATATTTTAACTCATTTTCATATTTTAAGAAGGAAAAATATTTGAGGGAAGCTGCTTGAAACATATTTGCAGATAGTTGTCAGTACCTTTAAAATTACAGGTAGTTCTTGAGATATGACTAATGGGGCCTACCCGTTAGGGATGCATTTTGTGACAGCCATTAAGTAAAGCATGTACGGTAACTTGATTCTCCCCATCCCTGCTCTCTCCAGTATAATAATTAAATGAACGTATAGGTCACTTAATGGAGCATGGGCTGCCTAGGGATGGGGGAGACTCTTGGAAGACTAGCATAGGCGTAGGCCAGACTGCCCGGGTCTTCCCAAGGCTCCCCATTCCTGGAGAGACCCTCATGCTCTGATTCCTGCCCCTTGGTTCCCCACATACCTTTTCCAACTGCCACTGAGTCCCCTTAAGCCTTAGGCTTGATTCCCATTCCACCAGGTCAAACATCCTCCTCCTCTCCTTTTGGAGAGCTCTGAGGACTTCCAGAGTGCTGGAATGGATCACTTAATTGCATAACCATATAGTGCGATTCCAGAAGTGGCAGCGATATTTACAGCTACCAGAATGCAATTCGGCCCCTGGATACATAACAGCTGTTTCCAAAATTGTGCCATACGGATGAGCCCAAAGTGACTTGTTCCAGTGCTATGGAAAGTTTCAGAGCTCTTCAAAAGGTAAGTGAGGAGGAGTGTGGGGGCTTGGTGGGGTGGGAATCAGGCCTAAAGCTAGCAGGGAGGGAAATGTTTGCAGAGACCCTGGGGGGAGGGTAGGAGGGAAGATAGGTGGGTGGTTATGCTTTAGCATCCCTGCAGTTGGTCGTAAGGGCAAATGAATGTGGGGGTGGTGCGGTCCTGTTATAAGACTCTTTTGTGGTTGTTATGCACTTGGAGTTTAGGAATATTAATATAACAATAATCGTCTATAACCTTGCAACAGATTTCAGAGGCGGCCCAAGAACATTGTTGTGGTTATGATTCTAAGAATGACACTTTGCAATGAATATTGGCTAATTGCTGAATTGTGTTTGTTTCAGAATCTTCATCGCAAACATCTCATTCTTTCACTGTACCTTCAGAAGAGGATAGTGTATTATTCAACAAATTGTTATACCTCGGATGTATGAAAGTTTCTGCTCCCCGCAGTGAAGCAGAGGCCTTGTGTGCCATGGCAACTTTGAAAAACTCAAATCATTCTCCATCTCCTGTAACTCTTTATGTTCCAAATATTCCAGATGGTTCTGTTAGGTGAGCTGGATGTTTCTACTGAGTATCTATTGAGCAAGGTATCCAAATAAGATGGATTAAGAACAGGACAGGAATGGATTCCTGCTTCCTCCTGTAGGAGCTTCAAGTTGCTCAGTAGAATCTATTGTTTTTCGTTTTGAAGATCATATCTAATTCCCATCTTTCTTTCAAGTTCCTCAAAGGTTGCCTGGATGTTTGCAGTGTATAGCTGATAGCAGATAGCTGATTAGAAAAACAGGTGCCTTAATTCCAGTCTAGACATAACGCGAAAGGGTATTGGCACTTGTAGCAGCTTTATAAGCTCAAGTGGGGTGTTTTTTGGAGCAGAGCTTTTTTTAGATTTGGCTTGAAGTTTATGATCTAAGCAAGGAGCTCTTTGCATTTTTACTAGATTAAGAACTACAGTGAAATTTAAGATAGGATATATGAAAATAATATGTATGGATAGATAAATATCCACCTTTCTATGGATATTTGTTTTACTGTGAAATCACTTGATGGATTTGAAACTGGACAAAATTGGACAAAACTACAAAGGAGAGGGTTATCAACAACGGGGCTTGATGACATTATGTCACCTATTCAATTATGGACTGTTATATATGTTAGTTATTAGTTGCTACCAGGAGAGCTAGTTCTCTTTTTCGCCATGCTTATAAATTCTGAATGTGACATGCAGTACTGGATTAGATGGGGCTTTTGGCCTCATCCAGTTAAAGTTTTCTTTCTGTTCGTGTACTACCAGTGACTAAACAAGAACGTCATGCATATGCTGGAGGACGGTTCTGTATGGTCTCCCTGATAAATCTCATGAGGAACTATGGTGTCAAAAATTGAAGGAAAGGAATTACATTTCTATTTTTTTTCTTTCCTTTTTCTTTCTTTTCTGTATTTTTTCTTTTTCTTCATATCTATCTCTGTCTCTACCGGTATCAGGCATAATATAATATATATACTCTAGTCTAAAACAATTATGGTGAAAGTTAATATCTTGCCTTCAAATATACATAAAACATTTTCAGGGAAATTAATGAAGATTTTGGTTGTGTTATTTATATACTCTAGTACCGTGATGGCGAACCTATGGCACGGGTGCCGCAGGTGGTACACAGAGCCGTATCAGTGGGCACGCGAGCGTTGCCGCAGCTCAGCTCCAGCGCGCATGTGTGTGCCAGCTACCTGATTTTTGGGCCTTTCAGTCCTACCAGAAGTTGGGGAATGGGCTGTTTCCGGCCTCCGGGGGAGTGGGGAAGGCCGTTTTCGCCCTCCCCAGGCTCCTAGAAAGCCTCTGGAGCCTGGGGAGGGTGAAAAACAGGCTTACCGGGCCCACTCTGCCATCATGTGCTAAAAGGGGGGGCACATGCGCAGGGGTGAGGCACATTGAATTATGGGTGTGGCCACACGTGTGGGCGATCTCGCCACACTCTGCCCGCTTTTGGCACACGACGTCAAAAAGGTTAGCCATCACTGCTCTAGTATCTCACCAGTCCATATAATAGTTATGACGTCTTGCGATTTCACAGATTATAATTATTTAATTATATATTTAAAATTTTATCCTTAGTTGTATCCAAACAATCTGTAGTTTTAACAGTTAGTTGAAGCATAAAAGAAAAGAAATAAAAGTTAAAAAAGTATACTGTGAAAATGTACTTAATGCTGAAATGCATGTCAAAGAAAGCAGTTGTGATGAAATTGTGAATATTCAGATACTATTAAGTATTTCTACATATAGCAAAGAAATTATTATTTCTCACAGAATTACAAAGGTTTTTCAATTTTCTTCATTTCATTTAGAATAATAGATCAGTCCAACAGTACAGAAATTGCTTCTTTCCCAATCTACAAAGTGTTGTTCTGTGTCCGTGGGCAAAATGGGACTTTGGAATGTGACTGCTTTGCGTTTACTGAAAGTTACTCTGGCACTGAGGAGTTTCAAATTCATGTCTTCTCTTGTGAAATTAAAGAGGCAGTAAGTAGAAAGAATAAGTATTATTGTTTCAGAAAGCTCTCTTGAAATAATAGGTTATGGATGAAAAATGTCTGATTCACTAAATTGTTGCATCTCCCTGCAGAATGTGAGCACAGCTTTAAAAAAAAAACATACCACACTTATATGACCGCCCCTCTTACGTAATATAACTCTGGGCAGCTCACAACCATAATGAAAACCAAAGAAGAGAAAACCAAAACCCAGCATCTCAACCAACCCTTTCCAATACATCCACCAATAAAATCCCTGAACTTCAATCTTGTCCTGTTCCAATTCTTGGGGGAAAAGAACATGCCAGAATCCAGGAAAAGGGTGTTCTATACAACCGGTATTGCTACAGAAAAGGCATTGTCGCTGTTGCCAGGCACGCTTTCGATGCCCCACTAGATCATAACATTTGAGGGAATTGACCTAACAAGCACATCCAACCTTTCTGACCTGGTGCTATGGGCAGATGCATGAGAGATAGAGAATCCTGCAAATAACTTGACATAAAGCCATATAAAAGCCATTTAAAGATGATAGCTAACATCATAAATTGCACCTGGAAAGAAGCTGGGAGCCAGTGCAGTTTGTGTAACATCAATGTAATCTGGTAAATGGGGGTGGGGGCAACATTGTGTGTGCTGCTGCATTCTGGACCAGTTGTAATTTTCAAGTGGTTTTCAAAGGCAGTCTCAGATATACTGTACTACAATAATTCAACTGTGAGTGACCATGAGCAAGACTTGCTGGTCCAGGAATGTGCACAGGAGATGGATATCTGCACATGTGCCCCCCTCCCAGTCAAGCAATTACCTCCTCCTTAAGCAGGCGTAACAACCCCCAAAACACCTAAGTTGCACTCAGTTTGTTTGGGGGAAGTGCTACCCTGTTGAGAGTCAAAGATGTCACCAGATTCAGTAGGACCAAACCCCCAAAGCCACTCTATTTTGCTGGAGTTTCTAGGATTTTACTTTGAGATCTATTCAGAAAGTAGTTCTTGTTTATCTCTCTGTGGATGATAAAGTGCTGCTTGCTTTCCAAAACATGTCCATTGTAACTAGTAGGTGGGATTGCTCACGCAACATAATAATGTGAGCTAAAGAGGGACTGGGAGAAGAGTGCTATTCTCAGGGGAAGATAATATGCTCAACTGCATATCATTGTCTGCATCATTATTTGTTTTGTTATATTACTATATATTTCTTTCTCCACTTTCTCCTTCCTTTTCAGTACTGTCAATTATGTAAACTAATTTACATATCTCTGGTTCGTCCCATCCAGACCCTCACAACGTCCAGCTACTGGGTCAGCATTGAAACCGTATCACCTATCTGGCCAGGGGTGGAAATGCATAACTATGTATCATCAGAGAACTGATGATAATGCATCTGACACTATCAAATGATCTCACACAATGTTTTTATGCAAATGTTAAAGAGAAGTGGTGAGAGACCTAACCCCTGAGGCACTCACATTGCAAGGGCCTAGAGTTAGACAACCACCGCTTCCCCAACTTTAATTAGAACTGAGCACAGGGGAAAGAGGAAAATCACTATAAAACAGTGCTTCCCACTCCCACTTCAAACAGTGTTGACTGGCGGCCCCCGGGAGAGAGCCTTCTCTGTGGGAGCACCCACCATCTGGAACGAGCTGCCCTCGGAGATACGGATAATCCCGGATCTTCGTGCTTTCCGCCGTGCCCTCAAAACATTTCTATTCAAGCAGGCTGGCCTGACCTAACCTCGTTTAAAACTACGTTTAAATTTTTAAATTTTGAATCTGCCCTATAAATTTGAGATGTTTAATTTAATTCTATTTCCGAACTAAACCATTTAATTGTATTTTAATCGGTTATTGAACATCTGTATCACATGTATTTATCGTTTAACTGTTCACCGCCCTGAGTCCTTCGGGAGTAGGGCGGTATATAAATTTAATAAATAAATTTAATAAATAAATAAAGGGAAGATTGGAGACTGGATGAAAGTTATCCAACTCTGTTGGGTCCAAAGATGGCATCTTCAGAAAAGCTTCCTGTAAGGCAGATTGTAATACCCCCTCCCATAAAGTACTTTAATCATCACATGAACCCAACCACTTCTATTCCTCTCTTCCATTTTGTATCTCCGTTCCATCCATCATCTCATTAGACAGTAGATGAAAGCAGAAGCTTGCTTTAAATCTTCAATTTTTCTCAGAAAAAACATTGGCAAGCAAAATTAATTCTTGGGACTTAGATGCCCAACTGGGAACACGTTCAAGTACACAGCCAGTGCTTCATCTAAGGAGGGCATGCTCTGGATGTAATACCAAGTAGATGCCATTTGTCCTGTAAAGTGACTTCAATGTTATCTGGCAAGAATTTAATCAATTACTTAACTTCTATGCACCTTTTATTATTATTTTTATGGCTATAGTCTTCCATTATGTTTTAAAGGAATGCAAATAATCCGAACGGGGCTGATTTTTACTTCAGTGTCTTTCAAAAACTGAGAATAAAACTCAGTTTTATCATTTGAATAATTATGTGATATTAAAAATCTTCATTCAGAAGTTAAATTTACTGTTTTCACTGAGGATTTGAATGAGTGACCTGTGGTTCTTCAGGTTTTCCTGAACTACTAGTCACAAAGATCAATCAATTTTTATATGGTCACAGACCAGCATTAGAGATAAAAGCATTAATACTAATAATAAAAATAAAAAATAAAAACAGACAAAATAATATATTACGATTAGTGATGGATTATCAGTGGGCACTTAGAGTCTGCCTAATTTTGCATACAGTATAGCAAAATTTGGGTACATTTAAAGAAACTAGTTAATACTGATTTGATACAGCAGTTGTACATAGAAGAGATCAGTATTTCCCAGAAATTTTATTAGGTTAAGTATTATAATGTGAATCCTTATAGAAGATACAAGATAGTAGGACATGAGCTATAGTTTCAATAAGCCCTTGTCCGCAGGGGCACAATCTCAGCTCATGTGGTATTTTTTTGTATCGGCCCTCTAAAACTGCTATGGGAAGACACTGCAGCATACTAAGTGAATGCCCTTCAAATTTTTGGGATAGTTATATAATATAAATATTTCGTAGCTTTAAAAGAGGGTCACAAAAGATAATTTTGGCATTACCTTTTATCAGCAATTAGTATATGTTTCCTAAATTCAGGTTACTATTCAAGAATGTTTATGATAACAGGTTTTTTTTTGCTGACAAATAGATATGGTTTATTGATTATTAAGATGCTGTGCTTGGCATCTTATATTTGATAAAATACATTTTGTTGTTCTTTTAAGGTTCAAGTATCGGAAGACTTATTAAAAAACAAATTGTAAATTTGCAAATTAGTTTTTTCTGAAAATTAATAATATGTAAAATGTAAAATAATTACTTACATATATAAGTGTTGTACATTTTGATTTTGCATTATAAATTATTGGTTTTGTTAAACTTTCTCTATTCTCCCTAAATTACCTTTTATGCCCTTCTCTCATCCTCTGTTTATTTTTAGGTTAGCCGAATTTTGTATAGTTTTTCAACAGCATTCAAACGTTCCTCCAAACAGGCATCAGATAATGTGAAGGATGCTATTGTTTCAAGTCCTGACAGTGATATATTTATGTTCACTGTTTCTTTAGAGGTCAAAGAAGATGATGGTAAAGGGAATTTCAGGTAAATGAAAAAAATGACAACATGGAGGGAAAAAAACCATAAATAATTTAAACTTGTGAAAGTAAATTAATTTTGCCTATTTGTTCAGATTGCTTCATAACCATCCTCTAAGGCAGTGGGTCTCAACCTTCCTAATGCTGCGACTCTTTAATACAGTTCCTCATGTTGTGGTGACCCCCAACCATAAAATTATTCCTAAAACCATTGAAAATGTGTGTTTTTGGATGGTCTTAGGCGACCCCTGTGAAAGGGTTGTTTGACCCCCAAAGGGGTCCCGACCCACAGGTTGAGAACCACTGCTCTAAAGAATTCAAAATGAACATATTAACAACAGAATGCAAGGATTGATGGATAGTAAAGCAGTTTATCATAGTTTAGAAAATAGATTATATCGGGTGAAATGCTCCTGGTTCGGAGTGGATCGCCTGATCTGGTAGCAATGGGGGCGGGTGGTTCACAGAACCGGTAGTAAAAATCCCTGTTCCCCCCATGCCCAGCTGAGACGCGTAATCATCAGAGGCTTTTTTTTTCTTTTAAAAGCATTTTTTCTTTGGCTTTTAAAAGAAAAAACAGCCTCTGACGATCAGGCAACTCAACTGGGATCGTCAGAGCCTTTTAAAAGCATTTTTTTCTACAACCTGAAGAGGTTATAGAAAAAATGCTTTTAAAAGTAAAAAAAAGTTGGCCATGCCCAACCAGTCACATTACCCCCCCACCAAGCCACACCCACAGAACCGGTAGTAACAAATTTTACATTTCACTACTGGATTATATATTCCCAAACGTTTAAGATTTTAGAAACCAGAAGTAATGTTGGAATAGAGTCTTTTTAATAGTGAGCTGCCTACAATATGGAAAAACATTTTATTTTGTGCCTTTTTGAAGTTCTTTGATTTTAATGAGCTAGATGAACTTATTTTTTATTAGAATTTTTATTAGAGTTTGCTGTTGAACAGATTTTGGTAAAATGTTATTCTTCTTTAGTCCAGTACCAAAGGACAGAGAGAAATTTTACTTCAAACTAAAGCAAGGCCTTGAGAAGAAGGTTGTCATCACTATACAGCAGATTTCCAACAAAGAATTGGCCATTGAAAGGTAATAATAGCTACCATCTGTCATTAATAGTGCTTTGTAATGTTTATAATCTCAATGTCTTTCCAAAATAGTATTTCCACAAAAACATAATTTAAAAACTGGAGGGTGAGTGAATTTTGCACCAGTGTTTCATCATTTCCGTTGCTGACTTGTTAATGATCCCAATTGAAAATGCTTACCGTATATACTCACATATAAGCATATACTCACATGGATTAGCCAACCTTTGAATTTTTAATAGAGATACTGTTTAATAGAGATGTGCTACCCCCCAATAAGCTGACTCATTGGTTTTCATAGGTTTTAATTTCACAATTAGCTTATTTGCAGATGGCAGATTTTTCAAAGTATTTTAGTTAAAAATTCAAGGCTCTGCTTATAGAGAAAGATACACAGGTAAAAAGCTGAGGGGAAAAAACTATCGTACATACTTGTGGAGGAGTCCATTTGTGGATAAACTGGACACTTTTTGGGGGCTATATTTTGGCACTAAAAATTCTTGCCTTATCCGCAAGTATATCTTTAGTGCTCTAAACCATATACAGGTAGTCCTTGACTTACAACCATTTGTTTAGTGACCATTTGAAGTTATAACAGCATTGAAAAAAGTGATTTATGACTGGTTTTCACACTTAGGCTGTTGCAGCATCCTCATGGCCATATGATCACAATCCAGTACTGGCATGTATTTGTATCCCAGTGTCATAGGATCACAATTTGTAACCTTCCCAGACAACTTCTGAAAAGCATAGTCAATGGGGAAAATTCACTTAACGACCGCTTAACAATTACAGTGATTCGTTTAACAACTGTGGCAAAAAAGTCATACAATGGGGCAAAATTCGATAAATGCCTTGCTTAGCAATGGAAATTTTGGACTCAATTTTGGTCATAAGTCAAGGAGAACCTGGAGTCTAAGTTGTATGAAGGATTGTTCACCTGTATGAATCTGCCTAACCTTGTTTGGCCCACACCAGGAAAGTTCAGTTCATAGGCCAACAGGAACAGGACATTTAGCCAAGGATCCCAAATGTGTGCAATATTTCTTCTTGAATATATTCTGAAGCTTTATTTTTATATCCTTTTTATTGAAAAGTTTAATAGTAAGCATATGTTCTATTTGCTGCTCCATTTTTAATTTTGGATAGCCATAGTTTGCATTGTTTTAAAATTCAAGCCACTGATTCCAAGCTGTCTTGTATAACTTTTGATTTAAAAGACATTGTAATTTTTTTTCTATAAATAAAACCTCTGACTTTAGGGGGTCCTAGGGCAAGCATAAAAAATCATGGATTTTATCAACAGATTCTCTCCCCTCTACATATTACTAGATTTTGATTTTCAGCTTAATACAGTACTAGTGGTTGCATCATTTAAAGTGTATCGAATACAGAACTTAAAATGTAATTTGTGTAATATTTTATATGACGGTATCTTGGAATTCCTGTATTCTTCTTTTTTTGTATTAAGTGTAACACTATTATTGAATTTTTAGTATTTGGATAGTAATAATGTCACTTACATTGTTACTTGGTTCTTTTACAAATGCTTGGTTAACAAATTAGATTAATATAGTTTACTGTAATCCATGATTGCTGAAATAGGCATAAGCAGTTTGGTTCACATACAAAGGCAAACCATCAACTATGATTTACAAATCATAAACTATGATTTACAAATTATAGTGGCTAAGTTCACATGTTAGGCTAAACCAAGATTAAACAAATCACATGACCTAATATAGAGATAGGAACACAAACCACTAATGCAGGTTAATAGTGAACTATAAAGATAGATATAAGAGAAAGACCAAAACAAGGATGAGTCAAAAGCACAAATACGAACATAGATTACAGTTGCGACAACTTTGATAAGATGTATATTTGAATTCTTACATGTTCTGTATGTTTTGTTGTTACTTGTTTTGTTCTGTTTGTATTTTTAAATAAATAAAACAAAAAAACAAAAACAAAAACCAAATCACATGAAAGCTTAATTTGAGTACCAAACTAGCATTTCTCTTCAGTAAGCTGTTTTAATACCTTTGTCCACCAACTTCTGTTGTCTGTCCTTAATATTTTCTATTGATTTATTCATTATATTTTAAAGTGTTTGTATGCTTTTTAAAAAAATCATAAGCTATCTTGAAATGTTTTGGGGTTGATAAGGTTGAAATAAATACATTTTAGTATACAGCTTATTTATGAAAGTTTTATAATAGCCAATAGCCAATATTGAGTTCTCGAAATATAATCCAACATTTCGTTCAGCATTTGTTAGAACATTTTTCATATTCTATAAAGAACTATTAAAGATAGATTTTTGACTTTTAAAATGTTCCTTCTGTTCTGGATAATTGTTCTAATGCAGATTATATCCTGGTTAAATTAATATACCTGAGATCTATGACTTAATTTTTCACTGTTCTATTTTTCATAAAAATAGCTGTGTAGTGTGATCCTGAATGTGTTAGATTCTAGCGATGGTGAAGGTATCTAAGACTTTTTCATGTTTTCAGTGAGGAACGTACCTTTTTTCCTCCAAGATTGGAATCTTGAAATGGAAAAAGTTTGAATTTGCTTTCTTGTAAAATAAAATAAAATTTGAATAAAATTGTTTTATTATTAAGGAAATAAAAAGCTATCTGAAAATTGTGGCTCCTAATTCATGTCTACTAAAAAAAAATAAACATTTTAAAAGCAACAAAAATGTTTCTTTTAAAAACGATCTCCTCTAGATGGCAGCCTTTCCATAAGATTTGAAATTAATGTTTAGTTTCATATTAGGTTCTTACTGCTTTTCTCTTAATTTTTTTCAAGAATGTTGCACTCAGAAATCCTGTTTGATAGATGATTGTCATAGTTGTTTATGCATAAATCTGGACTATTAACAATGTATTTTTTAAGGTCAGGTTTATCTGTATCCAGACTCATATTTGTATAAAAATTAATATTCAGTGATAGTTACAAATTATAAATTGGTTAATTTTTCCTTTTTTTCCCTATTTCTGGTGGGAAGGTTTTGCACAAACACAATCTGCAAAAAATCATAGAGATAAATTTTTGTGGCTCCTTTGTTAGGAAACTGTTATTTTAACTTCTCACTCTTCCTTCCTGAAAAACCACCTCAGGAGCCTAGTTATTAATGTCATTGTATTTAACCATTTCGAGGTTTCGAGGTTTATTTGATTTATATACCGCCCTACTCCCGAGGGACTCAGGGTGGTGAACAGCCATATAATAAAACAACATGCGTACAAAATTTAGAACAGATTAAAATCCAATTAAATAATTTGGCCATAATATTTAAAACCCTAATAATTTAAAACAAATTAAAATTTACATGATTATTAAAAGAGGAGAATTAGGCCAGGCCAGCCTGGTTAAATAAAAAGGTCTTAAGAGTGCGGCGGAAGGTGCGTAGGTCCGGGATCCTTCGTATCTCCAGGGGGAGCTCATTCCAGATAGTAGGTGCCCCCATAGAGAAGGCTCTCCCCCTGGGGGTCGCCAGCCGACATTGTTTGGCTGACAGCACCCGGAGGAGACACTCTCTGTGAGAGCGAACCGGCCGGTGGGAGGCCACTGGTGGCAGCAGGCGGTCTCGTAAATAACCAGGTCCTAAGCCATGGAGCGCTGTAAAGGTGGTAACCAGGACCTTGAAGTGCACTCGGAAGACCACCGGGAGCCAGTGCAGCTCGCGCAGGAGAGAACTGTAACTCACTCCCCCTGACTTTTAATATAGATAGACCTTGCTTAATGACTAATTGGGATCAACAATTCTGCTGCTAAGCAAAGTGACAGCTTATTCTCTTGCAATCCCTTCCTCTCCAATCTCTCCACTCTGGAGGTGGGGAAGAATGGTTAGGCAAAGGAGAAATTGTCTACAGAAATTACATGCTCTTTTTCTCCCCAATGTTGGGGAAGTATTCAGTCTAGTAGGGAGAAGGGATGAAGCATGGTGCAAGTCTAGAGTCATTGTGCAACCATAAAAAGGCCACAACCAGTCCTCCCTGAATTTCTTGGAATCTTATCTAATTGTTCCCAGGGGAGAGCTGCCAGACTGCGGAGATTCCAGTATTATTGGCAGAATATAATAAAATAGTTAACTTGAACTCTGCAAGCATGGATCTGATTGTTCACATCTGACACACCCCCTTTAGAGTGTAGAGACTGGAGAAAGGGATTTCAAGAGAGTAACCTGTTTGCATAGAGTGCCTGCTGCTCCCAATCTGGGCTGCCAGTGCATGTACATATGTAGAAGATAAATAGCTTTACTTTCTTGCAACCCCTTCCTCTCCAATCTCTTTGCTTTGAAAGGGGTGAAAAAAAAATTGCAGCCACAGGATAGTGCACACTGACTATTAAGGCAATCATGTGAGTGAGGGACACTGAGAAGGTTGCTAATGGTCATAAATCGGCTATAAAGTTATTTTTCAATACTGTCATAACTTCAAATAGTCACTAAACAAGTGGCCAGTAAATGAGGATCATCTGTAATACCATAGTACTATTTAATTACAGTTTTTCTGAACTTTTATAGAAGGAAATCCTGTAAGAATATGGATTGTTTCTTTTCTGGTCCTGGAAAGTAAAATATTCTTTTTCTACTTTCCAGCACCAAATGGGAAGTTGAGCCTATTCTGAAATTCTGTTTTGGTTACCAGGTGGGATAGTAAGTAGACTAACTCACCTCTATCTTAGAAGGAGGATTTTTTTTTTTGGTAGATGCAACAATTTTCATTTCGTTTCATTTCATTTCATGTGTCCAGAGCAAGAAAACAGCATGAAAGAACAATACTTAAAACAATAAACATAAATCAAAAGAGAAAATTAAAAATATATTATGGTCTGGAGTAGTTGTCAGCTAAGCATCTCTTGATAATTAGTAATTATCTACCACTACTGGGAAGATCCTGCTGCTGGCCACTGCATTATGAACCAGATCTACTGTGGGGTCACAAGCTGGAATTTCCCAGCTGAGCTTAATTGAAATATTGAATATGCTGCAGTGGCAAATTTTAATCACCTGATCTGGTAGCGATGGCGGCAGGTGGTTCGGAGAACTGGTAGTAAAAATCCCTGCGTCCCCCTCCCCCTATGCCCAGCTGAGCCGCACGATCATCAGAGGTTTTTTTTTTTTACTTTTAAAAGCATTTTGTCTACAATCTCTTGACCAAAAAATGCTTTTAAAAGTAAAAAAAAAAGCCTCTGATGATCATGCGGCTCAGCTGGGATCCTCAGAGGCTTTTCAAAGCATTTTTTTCTGCAACCTCTTGGCTGAAGAGGTGGTAAAAAAAATGCTTTGAAAAGTCTCTGAGGTATTTTTTAAAAAATACTTCTCTGCCGATCAGGCAACTCAGCTGGGATCGTCAGAGAGGTATTTTTTAAAAAAATATCTCTCTGCTGATCAGGCAACTCAGCTGGGATTGTCAGGCAACTCAGCTGGGATTGTCAGGCTTTTTAAAAAATACCTCTCTGCTGATCAGGCAACTCAACTGGGATTGTCAGAGATGTATTTTTTAAAAAGCCTCTCTGACAATCCCAGCTGGGTTGTCTGATTGGCAGACGCTTTTCAAAGCATTAGAAAAAATGCTTTGAAAAGTTTTTTAAAAAAAAGTTGGCCACACCAACCCAGTCACATTACCCCCCCCCAGCCACACCCCCAGAACCAGTAATAACAAATTTTACATTTCACCCCTGGTTTCATCTAACATTCAGGTCCAAAGTTAAGATGGCTCCCCCAAGCTTTAAAAACGGAAAGACATAAGCCAGTCTGTTTTTCAGTTGCAACAAGGTGCAAAGGCTCCTTTACTTACTAGAGGTCAGGAAAGAAAGAAAACTGAATAGACATGGAAGGAAACAAATGACAAGAGCATGATGATGTCATCATGTAAATGCTGCAACTTGTCTAAGATGATGTGACATTAGTTCATGTTACCTATCTGTAACATCAGAGAGTAACTCTGTTGTGTTTAAAGACAATAATTTAAGGAAAACTGAAATATTATCTAGTGGTTTGAAGGAATTAACCCCCTGAAAATACAGTCCTTCAGGTATTTTACACCAGCGGCGCTCAACCTTTTGGGCAGCAGGGACGGGTCCATGGAGAAAGGTTTTTCTGGGGAATAGAGGGGCTGTGGTTTTGTGTGCTGCTTGCATCCTGTGGATGGGGCTTCACTTATTTGATTGGACCAGTTGCTGGCATGCTGTGGACCTGTGCCAGTCCACAGACTGGGGGTTGGGGATCCCAGGTTTACACTATTCTTCATCAGTATAACAGCCTGTATTGGAAGATCAGTTATGGAATATTCCAGAGCAAATGTAGAGCAAGAATAGTTGTCAGTGATCTGTCAGAAAATAAAATCCAATATCAGTATTTGCAGAAATAGGCAATCCCTCAGTACCCCAATTATGGTTTTCCCATGGCCCAAAGATTGTAGTGTTATTATTTCTACAAAATTAAAATTAAAATTTAAGGGAAATTACAGTTACAGTTTGTCTTTTGATTCAACTGCAAAATGAAGTTTGCATTTGCAATTTTTGTTAGATAAGTAAGTGGTAGAACTGTGCAGCACTTTGGATTTAATATGGATGAATCCAATACAGATTAATTGCTATTTAATTTTGCTTTATTGAATATTGTAATGTTTGTACTTCCGTATTTATAAGCTGCCCAGAGTCGCTGTTGATAAAATGGGCAGCATATAAATTAAATATATAATTAAAAATATGAATGCAGCACTTAGCTGCAGCTAGCAGTAAGCAACTTTGTTGGTTTTCAGAACCATGTAGCTACAATGGAAACCGCCTCACAGCAGCTCCGTAATCCTAGTACTAGACACAGATGCTTTAAAAGCTGCAAACAAGTACCGTATTTCCCTTTCTCCTTGTTTGGGACACCTCTTTTTAGTAAAATCTGAGGAAGTATACAGCCCTAATACATTGTTTTCATTTGTTGTCTTTCCATTGTAATCAATGATACTTAATAGATGTGGTTTGACTGATTATGCTCGAATTTTTTTCTAATTGCTATATTTCTCTTTTGCTAAAGAAGCTCTTACCTTCAGAGTATAATTTCAATAATGTTCTGAATCTTAGAAGGGCGTTTGAAAGCATATAGAGTTTTTGCTAGCTTTGTATTTAACTAGCATTTAACTGGCTTAAATCTTTATTGTGTGTTCTACTTGCCTGCAAACCAAAATGGAACCTTAGAGTAAGTTTGACTTCTGAATTTAATTACTTTTCTTTCCAACAAGATTAATTACTAGATAAAGCCAATCAGGTTAGTTATTCCACTTTTTCCTACCCATGGTATTGTCAGTGTCAAACAGACAACTTATTTTGTGTATTCCTCAGGCTACAGTCACTAAAATGATTGTCTTGATAGGACCTGGATTAGATTGGTTTTACCTATTTAAATTGAAAATTATACTCTGTAATATCAGTATACAATTCAGTGTTTTAAACTTGACTTTTTCTTGTGTTCACTAATTCTGATTGCAGGTGCTTTGGAATGCTGCTAAGTCCAGGTCGAAATGTCAAAAACAGTGATATGCACTTACTGGATATGGTAATAATTCTCTAGTGTAACTGGCAAAAGCTTATGTGATAATATTCGTTTTGGATTTAATGAATCTGTCAAAAAAATCCATTGTTCTCATCCTAAATATAGCCTTCTGGAATCAGAATTGGAAATACTTTTGTTTCTTTTTTCATGAAGGCAGAAAATGGCTATGCTTCTAGAATATTCTTCAGTAGTAGTTGTATAGTTGCCTTCATTAATTGCCGATTGCTGGATTCCATATTTGTTTATTTATCAAATGTATATAGCTACCCATCTTCCCCAAAGGGGGATGCTAGGCATTATACAACAATAAATAAAACAATAAGCTAATCTAAAAAGTCACAATAATAACATAAAAACAAAAATATTAACTCTGGGCAAAGGGAAGATAAAAATGACTCTCTCAGCAATAAAGCCATCAAATCTCAGATTCCCTCAGAGCCCCAGGCCTATCAGCATAACTAGCTTCTGAGGGCTTTTCAAAAAATCAAAAGGGATGGGCCAATCTAATTTCAGAGGGAAGGATGTTCCATAAGGCAGGGACCACAGCAGACACCCCCCAGGAGCCATCAAATGTAGGTCCCTAGCAGATCTTATTTGCATCATCCCTTCTCTGAGAGATCTAAATGGAGTGCGCTAACCCAGGAGAGGTGGTTCCTTAGAAAAACCTTTAAGAGATTTTTAATGGTGATTTTCAAGTAGATGTCATCATCTTATCAAATTTATGTAGATTAGCTAGGACAATCCTAGCTCAAATGTTGTCAACCTGAGAGCAGAAGAACCAAATTCAACTCCTCCTATAGAGAAAACCAACAATGGTACAAAATGAGATGGCCTAAATAATTTCCAATATAACAAATCTAGCAGGCTTTCAAAAATAAAAAAATGATTTTATTAACCCGTTGGTCCAAATATATTTGTCCAAAATACTTGGATATGTATTTCACATAAATATTGAGAATATGGAAATTTGGCAAGGAAAAAGCTTTGTAAAATTGAAGTAGATATGACTATTTATATGTACATGGGCATAATCCAATCTTTATAATATAAAGATATGGAGTATTTTTGATTTATCGTATGTAAGCTGTGAGATCTAATATTGTCCACATAAATTTGCAGTTTTTAGCTAATTGTGCTTTGTTTGGCTCTGTGGTTTTACATTCTTATACCCACATAAGCTGTTATTAAAACAAGTGGCAAATTAAAAACAACTTAAGGGAATTATCTCTACTATTGTTCAGTTGTTAATCAAGACTAAAGATTGTACTTGTTTTAAGATGTTTATTATGGTTTTTAGTTGTACAGACACAATATCGAAAACTGCAAAGTAATTTTGGAAAAATCCTGTTTTTGTTCTTAGGAGTCTATGGGGAAAAGTTCAGATGGTAAAGCTTATGTAATAACTGGCCTTTGGAATCCTAATATACCTATCTTTTTAGTCTTAAATGAAGAAACTCCTAAGGGTAAGCATGCATTTAAAATGCTATTCTGTGATCACATTATTGGAAAGGGATTAAATAGATTGTATATAGCCTTCTGTTTTAATAGCATTCTTCATGAACTGCAATATGCATTTATTTATAATGCAATAGAAATTGCATTAAAAAAGTCAGATTTGATGCATAAATAGAAGTGGAACTTTGGAGAGAAAAGGGAAGAGTAGGTGAGAGGGCAATGTTATGAAATACCAATATGGAGTTATACAAGAGAAGAATTTCAGTAGAGTAGAAATCATAAGCTCCCAAGCATATGAGTATACTTTACTGTTATTGCCATTTATGTGAAATTTAATTTTCTTCGTCTGTTACAGATAAGCGTGTATACATGACTGTGGCAGTAGATATGGTAGTCACAGAAGTGGTAGAGCCAGTTCGTTTTCTGTTAGAGACACTTGTGCGAGTGTATCCAGCCAATGAACGCTTCTGGTACTTCAGCAGGAAAACTTACACAAAAACATTCTATATGAAATTAAAACAGGTAATTTTTAATAAAAAGAGAAGAAATAATTTAATGAGTTGGAAAAGTATTTCATTGTCTATATATACTTTGCAAAATGCTATGTAAATTAAGTGTTGGGGATTACAGTGTATAGCAGGGGTGAAATGCTCCCGGTTCGGACCAGATCGCCCGATCTGGTAGCGATGGTGGGTGGTGGTTCGGAGAACCGGTAGCAAAAATCCTGTCCCCCCCGCCCCCCCCACCATGCCCAGCTGAGCCACATGATCATCAGAGGCTTTTTTTTTTTACTTTTAAAAGCATTTTTTCTACTTCTTCTGCCGAAAAAATGCTTTTAAAAATAAAAAAAAAGCCTCTGATGATTGCGCGGCTCAGCTGGGATCTCAGAGGCTTTTCAAAGCATTTTTTTCTGCAACCTCTTCCGGGGAAGAGATGGTTAAAAAATGTTTTGAAAAGGCTCTGATGATCAGGCAACACAGCTGGGATTGTCAGAGCCTTTTCAAAGCATTTTTTTAACCACCTCTTCTCTGGAAGAGGTTGCAGAAAAAATGCTTTAAAAGTCTCTCTGACGATCCCAGCTGAGTCAGAGAGACTTTTCAAAGCATTTTTTTAAATGATCAGGCAACTCAGCTGGGATCATCAGAGGGACTTTTAAAGCATTGTTTTCTGTAACCTCTTCAGCGGAAGAGGTGGTGTGTTCCTGATCGGCAGAGGCTTTTCAAAGCATTTTTTTGCATTTGCAGAAAAAATGCTTTGAAAAGTTAAAAAAAAAAAAAAAGTTGGCCCCCCCCCCCCAGTCACATCCCCCCCCCCCCCCCCCCCCCAGCCCCTGGTTTATAGGCAAATGGAACCTGGCCATCAATGGTACATAAGAAAAATAAATAGGGAGGAATGCCTTTTTCAGTTGGACAATTTGGCAAGTTTCTTTGAGAGCTGGGAATTGGAGGATTGATTGCCTCAGTCAAATGACATAACTGCAGATTTGTTGGATATGGTTCATCTTTATTTTTTAACCCTGCCCTTCTCAACTAAATTACCCAGGAGGAAATGGGTAAGGATAATAATAATACAGGTAGTTCTCTATTACCAACTGCAAAATAGGACTGGCAACTCCATTGCTAAGTGAAGCAGTTGTAAAGTAAAAAGTCACATGACTGCACCTGACATCAGTTTATCACTTCTGGCTGCAAATCACCATGGGTTGTTAAGCATAATATCATATGCCTGGGATTTGCAACTTCTTGCTATTTATTTATGGAATTTATATAACCATCATCTCAAACAAAAACAAAAACAAAAACAATCAACCAGTATAGTTTATCCACTAGTGGCTTTTCCATTGAATTTGCTCATTGGAAGCTGGCTATGAAAGTTGCAAATGGCAATCATGTGACCATGGAACACGGCAACCATTGTAAATACACAAGAGTTGTAAAGTGCCCGAACTGTGCCAGGGAGACACTGCTGCAGACACAACTTTGAATTCTGGTTGTGAGTGCCACTCACTTACCATCATCAAAATTTTGAACGATCGCTGAATCAGTGGTTGGTAAGCAAGGACTAACTGTAACATTATTGAATCACCCCTCATGTAAGGATTTTAGGCAAATTCTTAGAGAATGTGACAGACCAATTCCATATGCTTTTTGGGGAAGCAAGTTATTTATATCTTAGATGATTAATATACTGATAACTTTCAAAGTCTATATTGTAGTAAGTTATATGGGGGTCTGGTTTTGAAGAAGACCAACCATCTTTACTTCCAGTTGCAGCAGCCCACATTTTAAACAATATAGAGAGCTCATATTATAATTACAATTATGTAATGTGCTATGATGACACAATACTGTTTTTAGTTTGCTGATATAATGTCTAGTTACCATGAGTATCATAATATGCCAACACACAATTTTCCAGTAAATAAAAAATCATGGTATGCCACAAAACATTTTTTCAGATAACCTCACTTATGCCACCAGTTTAATAATTCCTACCATTCAAAGCACCAACAACTGGCTTCTTATCCTCAGAGAAACCAAATCCAGCATTGTCTACAGACACCCAACAGTTCATCCCAACCTCAACACAAACTTGTAAGAGAACTAAGAGAAACTTATCAATGTTCATACGCAGTCAAAACATAGGCAGCATCCCCATGAAAGCAGCATGTGTCATGGGAAATCCTCCTTAGGAAAGAAACTTACAACTCACCGGCTCAAGGTTGAGTCAGCCTTCCATCCTTCTGAGGTGGGTAAAATGAAGACCCAGATTGTGGGGGCAATAAGCTGACTTTGTATAAATATGCAAAAATATGAAGACTATTGCTTAACGCATTGTAAGCCGCCCTGAGTCTTCGGAGAAGGGTGTCATATAAATCAAATTTTTTAAAAAAACAACCCCCCCCCCCCCAATCAGTAATCCTTTTGCTTTCAAATGATGACAAACTCAAGCTCCACAGACTCTGCTTGCACTTCTGCAATAGTGATAAGCTTCATAACAAAGAGTGATAGCATCAAAAGAAACTATAAAGGAACAAGCGCAGCCCTCAGTTCAGGGAACATGGGATCACTAGAGCCGAGGTGGTGCAGTGGTTAGAGTGCAGTACTGCAGACTACTTCAGCTGACTGCTAGCTGCAGTTCGGCAGCTCAAATCTCACCGGCTCAAAGTTGACTCAGCCTTCCATTCTTCTGAGGTGGGTAAAATGAGGATTCAGATTGTTGGGGGCAATATGCTAACTCTGTAAACCACTTAGAGAGGGCTGTAAAAGCACTATAAAGTGGTATATAAGTCTAAGTGCTATTGCTGTTGCTATTAGATTGCACTACCAAATCTGCAGAGTCAGAAACACACCCCATGGAATGTCAGCACTCTCCATGCCCCC
>WNWU01000089.1:3469387-3527681 GCA_012654045.1 Ptyas mucosa
ATATCTCTCTAGAGACTGGAAGCGGAAAAAGAAAAATAAAATTTGAATTTAAAAAAAACCTGCACCACACCCAACCCCCCCCCAAAGTCGCACCCCCCCCCCCCCCCCCCCCCCCCCCCCCCCCGGAAATAAATTGCATTGTACTCAATGAGACCTGAGCATCTTTGAATAATGGCAACTAGACAAATTTCAATTTTTTTTCTGACTCGAACATATGTCTTTGTGATGTTATTTGTTTGTTTATTATTCATTTATCATTTGTATTTGTTTATTGTCCTTATTACAGTAAGAGAGAGATAAGTTGTGAACAGGTTAATGGTATTTGAAAGTTTTGTTAAAATTAACATTTGTTTTTCCGTATTCTGCTTCCAGTCTGTAAGAGAGAATGCTACATAGGGCATGGACATTCTCACCCATCCTGGGCAACTTTCTTAGCCCATGCTGCATGCCATCTTAATTAACATAACTTAAATTTACAAACTCGGTTTTCTATTTATCAAAGCTGAGCATTTGAAAAGGAATTACAGTGAGATTCTTAAGGGACTAATTTTTATACTCATTTTTTTCTGTGTGTTTCTTTTTTACTTCATGGAATCCTATTGTGTATGAAGACTTTTCATTTTAGCGTTTTGTATATGAACTGGAAGATTGATTGTTTGGAAAGCAGTAGGGTAGAGAATTTTTGTTCATAAGAATAGCTGAAATAAATCTCTGGTAGGTTACTCTGCTGCTTTTGGGGTAACGTGATTTGTTTGCTTTGAAAGATTCAAGAGAGCCAGTTTCATCAAATCCCTTTTTTACTAGTGAGGCTATACTCTACAAATTATATTGCTGAAAGGAAATTCTGTTTCTTGTGTCAAGAGTAAGTGCAGCATACTGTTCTTTTTATTAATGCAGTTATTTATAGCTTTTTTGATGCCACCTTGATACTTTACCATATCTGAAAAATAGTTCCTTTTATCAGATTCTGAAAGAGTTTCAAGGACTGAATGTTCCTTTAAAACGTACACATCTGAGAACATTTCAACCTTTTTATTTCTAGACTGACTGATAACATAGACTGTATTCTTATGAAAATAAATGCTAAACTATAGAATCTTAGTTTGAAAGTTTGTGAATGTTTTAATAGGAAATTTGGGGTCTTTAGCAATTCTCATTGAGAAGAGTTGCTAGTTTTATTTAATAATTTTAATGAAATAATTCAGTGTCTTAAAAAAATAGTCTAAAAGCTATCAGAATTTTGTTATGCTAAACAAAACAAATGGTGAAGGTAAAATTAATTTTTAAAATTATTTTTCCATCTATATCTTATCTTTATTCAGACATACCAGGGATGGGTTCTAAATTTTTTTACTACCGATTCTGTGGGCGTGGCTTGAAAGTCAAGTGACTGGGTAGGCATGGCTAGCTGGTCATGTGACTGGGTGGCCATGGCTATGTGAATAGGGACTACTCAGAGGGCTGAAAAAAGTCATTTCTAACAGGTCCTTGCACTTTTGACTGGTCCTCACACTTATGACCATCCTTACATTTATGGCCGTGCAGCATTCTTAACAACCATATCACTCATTTCACAGCTACTTCTCTTCACCATGGTGACAAGATAGGGCAAAAAACGTAAAATGTAAGGACAGTCGTAAGTTCGAGGACTGGTCAAAAGTGCAAGGACCAGTCAAAAGTAAACTTTTTCAGCCCTCTGAGTAGTCCATATGCACAAACGGATTCAATTATTTCTTCAAATGCTGATGATTGCACCCTGGCTGGAAGAACTCCAACAGGGGAGTATTTCTTCCCAACAGCGGTGTAAAAAGCTTAAAACAACCCTTCCCCTTTAAGAAAGTCAAGCAAAAAAATAGCCTCCGGAACTGGAAGTGACAGTAAGTCTAGAAATACTGCCGGAGAGGCAGTTTCTGTAATAAAGATTAGGCTAGGAAACAACAGCAAATGTGTTAATCCTTACAGGATTAACCCTGTAAAGTGGAAAAAAACAAAAGGAGATTTCTTTTAACAACCAGTTCTCCTAACTACTTAACTACTTAACTACTGGTTTTACCGAAGAAGAATCCCATCACTGGGTCTACCCATTTATTTTTTCAGGCACTGGTCTACTCATTTGTTTTCTTTTAACACTGATCAGCTGTAGGGTGGCCCTTTGAAGCCCTGCGGCAAGAGTTTAAACAGTTTTTTTCCCTCTAGCCATCAGCTGGGACTCAGGAGGCAGCAATAGATAGGGGGTGGGGCCAAATAAAAGGTAAGAATGACCCGGGGGTGGGCGGGGTGGGCAGAACTGGTTCGGTGACATCATATTATCACCGCTACTGGCTCAGCCAAACCGGGCCGAACCGGGAGGAACCCACCACTGATTCATACTCTATTACAACTGAGACATAGCAGAAGAAAAAAATTATTTTTAATACAAGGATTTAACAAAATGTTTAGGATTCCTAGTAAATATGATAAAATTGCATATTCAACTGCACGACTTAAAAAAGGGTTCAATCCTGAGTGGGAGACAAAATTAACTTTACTGCTTTTATGGCTCGACTTGCGCCACTAATGGGACAGAGGAAATCCATTTCTGTTTGTACTATAGGATTTCTTGTTATGAAACCCTTCATAATAATATCTTTTTGGGATTTATGGCTGATTAGGA
The DNA here is from genome assembly GCA_012654045.1 of Ptyas mucosa. Classification (NCBI taxonomy): domain Eukaryota; kingdom Metazoa; phylum Chordata; class Lepidosauria; order Squamata; family Colubridae; genus Ptyas; species Ptyas mucosa. The sequence continues at coordinate 3,472,041 of WNWU01000089.1, forward strand.
AAGTGATTTGAGCTGTTTTTGCCTTATTTGATTTAATGTTCCTGGAAGGGAATACAGGTAGTCCTCGACTTACAACAGTTCATTTAGTGACCATTCAAAGTTACAACGGCACTGAAAAAAGTGACTTACGATTGTTTATCACACTTCCATTGCAGCATCCCAATGGTCATGCGATCAAAATTCAGATGCTTCACAGCTGATTCATATTTATGACGGTTGCAGTGTCTCAGGGTCATGTGATCATCTTTTGCAACCTTCTGACAAGCAAAGTCAATGGGGAAGCCTGTTTCACTTAACAACCAGGCTAGTAAGTGAATCAACTACAATGATTCACTTAACAAGTGTGGCAAGAAAGGTCGTAAAATTGGGCAAAATTCACTTAACAAATACGTTGCTTAGCAACAGAAATTTTGTGCTCAATTGTGGTCATACATTAAGGACTTCCTGTAGTTAGAGAATGGATGTGGATAAGCCAAGGCTTAGTCCTAATAGACATTATAGGTAACTACTGTAATTAAATCTACTTAAAATAAATTAAGTCCAGTTTATATTTTTGTCTTGGTCTGTTGCACACCCTCCTTTAGGTTTACTTTCTTCCATTTATTTTATTTATTTATTAGTTTGTCAAAGATGTACAAGATAGCAGGTATGAATATGAACATGGACATGAACGAAGGAAATGAATATAAATAAATGGGGACAGTAGGATTTAGGACTTAGCATCTTATTGTCCTCATCACTAAAACCTTTGAAGGTTTAGAAATTTTTCAGGTCTGTACGTTAACATAACTGAGAGCAATAGGATAGTGGAGAAAGTTGGCTGATATAGGAATAAAGGAAAACAGGCTATTATGTAATAGCTAAATACAAATAAATAATTTGTACAGTTTATCTGTAAACCCCTGCCCCCCAATCCATATTAGCATATCCCAGTTTGAAAATTATTTCTAACTTAGCCTCTCTGAAAGGGGGAGGTAGTCCCAGGTTTGAACAATGAATCTCTCTAAGACATGTCCTTCTATCTTCAGTTCCCACATGTCCTCTCTTAGTTCCCTTCTCCTGCTGCTGCATAAGATGCCAGGAATCTTGTCCTCCTTTGGCAATTTCACCTCCTAGCATTTCCATATCCTTAATGCCCCTGGCAGTTAAATGCCTATCCTGAAAAAGACTGTGTCCTTGGGCTGTTCTCTCTCATTTTGCTGCTTGTTCACAAGATCTGTCACGAAGCCGAACTCCCGAAGAGGCTGTAGAAAAAAAAATGCCTTTAAAAGCCTCTGGCGATCCCAGCTGAGTTGCCTGATCGTCAGAGGCTTCTAAAAGCATTTTTTTCCTGCAACCTCTTAAGGTTGTAGAAAAAATGCTTTTAAGAGTTAAAAAAAAAAAGATTGGCCATGCCCACCCAGTCACATTACGCCCCTCCAAGCCACACCCACAGTACCGGTAGTAACAAATTTTACATTTTACCCCTTGTCCTGTGCCAGAAGAGGGTTTTGGCTCAAGAAAACTTTTTCATATGTGGCAAGTAAGGATTTGAGTCTTTCCTGCTGGGTCTGCAGTCAAGGGCTTTGTTTGTTTGTTTCACTTGTATGTATGCTACTCACTCTGTAACAGATCAACAGAATTAAAGCAGCAAGTATACAATTAATATGAAAATTGAGTAATAGCATGTTAAATTTTTAATTACAACAATGAAAGAGTCTTGAGTATATAAGGACCCTGTAAGTATGACTGAGGCTTGTCTACAATAAGGGTTCTGTCCCTAAGAAAATATAGCAGCTTAGTTAAACTCCTCAGATGAGAGAAAAATATGTGAAACTTCTTTTCAATCCAGAATTCAATATATTCTGCTACAGGTATAACAATTCAAAATTTGGTAACTGGATGCAATATTTTATACTTAGGGTTTTTGAAACATTAATTTTAGCGTTGAAAAAAAAAGATTGACAGAAATGACATTCTGTTTAAGCCTATTAGTTTTCCAGCAAGACAGGTCCAACCAATGAGTGTTCAAAATGCTTTTGCCTCGAAGAGCAATTTTCAAAAGTGGACGTAAAATGAATGGCATAGTGATCTGGGATTATGGAAATAAAAAAAAAACTGGACAAGTTTATAAGGCTAGAGAAAGCAAACTGCATCAAAGTCGTAATTTAACAGTTTGGAATTCCCTCTGTTAAATACCCATCTGTGCCCGTGTGCCCTCTATTAAATACCCATAAATCATCTATAGGATATGCTATATAGAGCTGTATAATCTCCTTTAAATGAATAATTGAATTGTGAAATTTCATTTAAGGAAGATTCATCTAAAACAGGGGTGTCAAATTTGCGGCGACACGTTGTAACAACGTGATGTATCGTGACTTTTTCCCGTCTGCTAAATTGGGGGTGGGGGGGCCAGCGTGTAATGCATCCGGCCCGCAGCATGCAAGTTTGGCACTCCTGATCTAGCACCTTTTTTGTTACCTTTTAGGCATCAGCCAGGCTGTCTGATATACTTAGATTTTTGGAGGTAACTTGATATATTCTTTATTTTGAGTTAGCCATCATTATGGTGGACGGGTTTTGGAACCCCGAGAGGTGGTTTGCAAAAAACCGACGGCTTTGGGGTTTTTTAGATAAATTTTTAACTTCTATTTCAAGGGGTTCTGGGAGGGATTGTGGGAATGGATCTGGGGGAATCCATAAATCCACTAAATGGGGTAATGGGTCTGATGATCATGGTGGGGAGGAAGGGGACAGAAATTTGACAAGGATACAGGGGGACAAAACGATGGGCATTAGTATAATAAGTGGGAGGGGCAGATATGATGGTAGCAGGGCGCCATATTATGTTTCGGGAGTGCGCACTCGCTGTTTGTGAGCTATTGCACACTCCGACCCCCAAAGCATTCCTCGTTCCCCAGGTTGTTCAGAGTCTCAGGCCCTGAGTCTACAGCTGATGTTGTGTAATGCCAGATCAGTGGTAAATAAAGCTCCCCTCATTCACGATCTTATTTCGGAGGGGGGTGCTGACCTGGCAGGGATTACGGAAACCTGGTTAGGTCAGGAGGGAGGAGTTCCCCTTGTGGAAATGTGCCTGCCAGGTTTCTGTGCATTCCATTAGCCAAGGACTCAGGGAAGGGGTGGGGGAGTGGCAGCAATTATTAGAGAAAGTCTTTGCCCGAGGGAGGCCACTGTTCCTCAGATAGCCGGATGTGAGTCCCTCCTTGTGAAGTGGGGTCAGGGGATACAGATGGGCCTACTGATCACGTACCTGGCTCCCTGCCACATGACGGCGGTCCTGCCTGAGCTGCTTGACATTATAGCCGGGGTGGCAGTGGAAACCCCCAGACTTATTGTTATGGGGGATTTTAACCTGCCATCTGCTGGTGAGATGCCGGAGGTGGCTCGGGAGTTCATGGCTTCCATGATGGCCATGGACCTGACCCAGGTAGTTCAAGGCCCCACCAACTTGGGGAATCACACTCTGGACTTGATTTTTGTCTCGGATCAGTGGCTGAATGATCTAAGAATAGGGGATCTAGACATCAAGCCCTTGTCATGCTCTGATCATTCTCTCCTTCACATGGACTTTCAGGTCACTTTCACCAACTGCAGGGAGACGGAACCAATCAAGTGGTTCCGTCCCAGGCGCCTGATGGACCCCGAGAGGTTCCTGACGGAGCTTGGGCCATTTCCTGAGACTCTGGCTCACGACTCGACTGAGGACCTGGTGGTGGCCTGGGACAGGGCAGCTACTAGGGCCTTGGACCACGTCGTGCCTTTGCGGCCTCTGACCCGATGCCGATCTCGACTAGCTCCTTGGTTTTCTGAGGAGCTGAGAGAGATGAAGCGTCGGAAAAGACGCCTGGAGAGTGATTGGAGGACAAGCCGATCTGAATGTGACCGAACACAGGTGAGATCTTATATTAAGATCTAGCTAGTGGCGATAAAAGCGGCGAAGTCTAGCTACTTCTCTGCTCTTATTGCATCTGCAGAGAACCGCCCAGCCGCGCTGTTTAGGGTGACTCGCTCACTACTTCAGGTGGGGGTGCGTGAAGACCCCTTACAGGGTCGAGCTGAGGATTTTGTGCAATTCCTGCATGATAAAGTCGCTCAGATTCGGGAAGGCCTGGACTCTGATTGGGTAGATCCAGGGGAGGAGATGGGGGTAGGTCCTGAGAGTGTTATCTGGGAAGAGTTTGACTCTGTGGCTCCTGAGGATGTGGACAGGATTCTGGGCAAGCTTAGCGCTGCCACATGTTTATTGGACCCGTGTCCCTCCTGGTTGGTACTGGCCTCCCGGGAGGTTACACGAGGCTGGCTCCAGGGGATTATAAATGCTTTTCTGAGTGAGGGTGTCTTTCCCACCGCCTTGAAAGAGGCTGTTGTGAAGCCCCTCCTCAAGAAGCCTTCCCTGGACCCAGCTATATTATCAAATTATCGTCCAGTCTCCAATCTTCGCTTTGTTGCGAAGGTTGTTGAGAGTGTGGTGGCACAACAACTACCCTGATACCTGGATGAAGCTGCCTATCTGGATCTGTACCAGTCGGGCTTCAGGCCATGATACAGCACAGAAACGGCATTGGTCGCATTGGTTGATGATCTCTGGAGGGCTCGGGACAGAGGTTGTTCCTCTGTCCTGGTCCTATTAGATCTCTCAGCGGCTTTTAATACCATCGACCATGGTATCTTACTGCACCGGCTGGAGAGGTTAGGAATAGGGGGCACCGTGCTTTGGTGGTTCTCCTTCCTCTTTGACCGTTGGCAGTTTGTTTTGGCTGGGGGGCAGAGGTCGACCTCGAGGCACCTTACTTGTGGGGTGCCGCAAGGGTCAGTCCTCTCACCCCTTTTGTTCAACATTTATGTAAAACCGCTAGGCAAGATCATCCGTGGTTTCAGGGTGAGTGTTCATCAGTATGCTGATGACACACAGCTATACATCTCCACCCCGGACCACCCCAATGATGCCTTTACTGTGATGTCCTGTTGCCTGGAGGCCGTGCGGATCTGGATGGGAAGAAACAAACTCAGACTCAACCCCTCCAAGACCGAGCGGCTGTGGCTTCCGGCGTCCAGGTATAGTCAGCTGGTACCATCACTGACAATTGGGGATGAGACCTACTTCCCACAGAGAGGGCTCGCAACTTAGGTGTCCTCCTGGATTCACGGCTATCTTTAGAAGAGCACATGACGGCCGTGGCCAGGGGGGCCTTTTATCAGGTTTGCCTGATCCGCCAGTTGCGTCCCTTTCTGGATCGGGACGCCTTGTGCATAGTCACTCATGCCCTAGTCACCTCCCGTATGGACTACTGTAATGCTCTCTACATGGGGCTCCCCTTGAAGAGCACCCGCAGGCTCCAGCTGGTCCAGAATGTAGCCGCGCAGGTGATTATGGGCGCAACTCGTTACGCCCATGTAACACCTCTCCTGCGTGAGCTGCACTGGCTCCCAGTGGTCTTCCGGGCGTGATTCAATGTGTTAGTCATCACCTTTAAAGCGCTCCATGGCTTAGGACCTGGGTACCTACGAGACCGTCTTTTGCCACCAATAGCCTCCCACTGACCAATTCGTTCTCACAGGAAGGGACTACTCAGGGTACCGTCAGTCAAATCATGCCGACTGGCAACTCCCAGGGGGAGGGCCTTCTCTGTGAGGGCTCCAACCCTTTGGAATGAACTGCCCCCGGAGATACGGAATATCTCTGATCTCCGTGCTTTCCGCCGTGCCCTCAAGAACCTGATGTTCCAACAGGCGGGGCTAAACATATGAACATGTGAATGATCTTTTAAAATGTACACCGCCTTGAGTCCTATGGGAAAAAGGCGGTATAGAAATATAATTAATAAATAATAATAAATAAATAAATTATACTTTGTAATATTGCATTGAATGACAGCCTGGGAGCTGGACTTACTATTAGGGTGCAGAGCCTGCCTTGTGCAGTGTGTTTTGAGTATGTTGAACAGACAGTGAATCTTTTGTTACTAACTTGGCATTACACTATTTTTTTTACTCCTCAGGATAGACAGTGAGTTCATAGATTTTCTGCTTTGGATATTTTGCATGAGTGCTTTCTCTTCTCAGTTTCAGGCAACTAAATGTTTCAGATAGAAAAATAAATTATTTGTGGGCTGAATTATACCTTATTGTGTTTGTTTTATTTAACTTGTACTTTGAATGGTTATTCTTTCTTTTGTGTTAGCAAGCAACAGTAATGGCTTAATGAAGTCAAACCAATAGAATTTGTTTTATCCATTAGTTTTTTTCATTCTTATACAGGAAAAAAAATGAACAATCATTTTAGTATTTAGAGTTGCTTGGGCTGAATTATGTTTTTTGTCTTTTGTATTTAGTGTGAAGGGAAAGGCAGTATAAATGCTGGAGATGCAATCTACGAAGTCTTGAATCTACATTGCAATTCTGAAAGAGAGGAAGAAGCAGTTAGTCCATTAAGCTTTGCTGATCAAATTTCTTTGCAAGAGGATGATGCTGAAGAAGGTGAGAGTAAAATGAACTTATATACATTCGTTCCATAATAATGGGATACGTTTATTACAGTTATGGATGTCTTAAAATCATGAGCTGATCTTGTTCTATACCGCCGCCCCCCCCCCCCCCCCCCAGGACATGAATGCTGAAATCTCCCAGTCTAGCATCTGGGGGGACTATACCTATTTTAGGAATGAGGTCAAGCTTCTTGAGTAAAGATGCTGCTGAGCAGCAGGATGGGCAATATACCGCCAGCATACCTAGTTTATTCCTAATTTCCAACTTCAAGTAAAGGATATATTGTGACATTGATCAATATTGTTGCTCCTGATCTTTCTTGCAGGAAGCGATAATGAACTCTCAAGTGGTACTGGTGATGTATCCAAAGATTGCCCAGAGAAGATACTGTATTCTTGGGGAGAATTGTTGGGACGATGGTAAGAGTTAATGAGGAAATTTTTAAAACTTAACTTTTAAAGGAAACTTTCGGAAATGCAGAGCAGGGAAAAAATTAATAAGCTTTATTTTAGAAGTATTTAATTCAAATATGCAGATTCTCAGTCCTAGCGTTGAAAGCTGTTTGTGGAATCCTTCCTATTTTCACCAAACTAATTTTAAAAGTCAAAATGGAAAATTATCGTATCAATAGAGGGTAATATTAATAATTATTTAATGAAATAGTATGTAATTCTAATGAAATTTAAATTAAATTACTTTGTTCTGGCCTTGCCTATTTGGGGGAGTATAATCTAGTTTTGTGTTGTGGTTAAGACATCATACTATAAACTGGAGGATCTCCCTTAGGCATGAAATCAACTGGGTGATCTTGGGCCAATCATTCTCCCTCAACTCTAGGAAGGAGGAAATGGCAAATCACAAAAATTTTGTCAAGAAAACTGCAGGGAGTGAGAAATGGACATGACTTAATGGAAGAAAAAAATAACTAAAAAGATCTATGCAATTGTCTGGAGTGTAAGCTTTTTAATTTTTTTTGGTATTTTTAGTAGGCTAGATTTCATTGAAAAAACCATTTGCTATTGATATAGTGGGAACAGTCACTGGTCAAATCATTTTGTGTTAAAACCAGTCTTCCCTTCAGTGGGTCCTCTTCAGGTGTTTAATGGACCCTGTTGAGTTTCAGAGAAAACTTTTACTTTTCCTGCAGTTCTTAGGTACAATTCAACCAAGTCCTTGTCACTACCTAGAATGAAGGGACAGCCATGGCTTTGAATTGGATCACAGGTACAACTGGAGAACTTGCTTGTTTGTTGAGAAATTCGAGGAGATGAAACAACAGAAAAGATGTTTAAAATCGTGCTAGAGAAAGCAAATATTGAATCTAATTGTGCATGGATAACAGCCTTTCTTAGGGTGACCTTGTGGAAATAAAAGCAGCAAAATGTAATCGTTTTCCCACTGTCATGGTGTCCACAGATAATTGTCCCATAGTCTTGCTTAGGTTAACTCCAATCTTCAATTTTTTGGCTTGTAGCTCCAGAAGGACCTGGAGGAAATGGATCCCTTGGGTTTCAGGCTGGGATATAGTATTGAGATGGTATGGATTATACTTAAATGTGACCTTAGCAAGATCAAAATGGTGATAAAGCATCCTTCCTAGTCCTTCGTATTTTTTTAGCAGTCTCAATATCACATATAGAAATATAAGAGACAGAGAAAAAAATTGAACTGGAAAAAAATATCTTTATTTTATCTAGGCATAATAATCTGGACATGCGACCAAAAGGTCTATCTTCATTGGTGAAAAGGGGTGTACCAGAAGCTTTGAGAGCTGAAGTATGGCAGTTACTAGCAGGATGTCATGATAATCAAGTGATGTTGGATAAATATAGAATTCTTATCACAAAGGTCAGTGTCTTGTTTTCTTTAATACATTATGGCTATATATTTTAAAGCAGTGATTTTGTTTTTCAAATAAAATAGGTTAAAATTATGGTAGGCATACTTTGCTGTCTGCTATGAGCCTTTCAGTGAGGAATGGCACTTCTCTGAATGTATGTTTGAAGTTTAGTTTAATTAGATTTATATTAGATTTGTTGACTTGCACCTGGAAGTTGCATGATTATACTATACTACTATAATATACGAGTACTCTATACTATATACCAAATCTTTCATTTTTCTAGTTTTAAATACTGCACATTATTTAAGAGAATATTGGAGTAGTTAGGGTGGTTATGGCCTCTAAAACCTTATATTCATATGAACCAGTTATCTGAGATATTGCCCATTTCAGTGTTATCTGCCTGGCCTGTTTGGACTGATAGGATGTATTTTGAGTCCCTCATTTTTCAAGATGGATGCCTTCTTATTGTGGCTCTTGTCCTTTGAAGTGGGCTTCCTCTTGAAATCTGGGTGGCTCCCTTCTTAATGGCATTCTGGAGGCCTTAAGTACCTGCTTCTCGTCCTTCTAGACTTTGAGCAAGAATGGATGGAGCTCCTGCTAGGTGTATGATTTCTGTTTTATGTGTTGTCTGGATTTGCCATCAGTTTACTGGTTCATGTAGATTGTTATTTTTATATTATATTGTTAGCCACTGAGAAGTAGTCTGCAGCCTGGTGATGCATGCATGCATGATGCATGAATGAATACCTTGTTTTATGGCTCTAATGCAGTTTGATTCATCTTACCTGTTTGGAGAGCAGAGTACATAATGAATCCTAGAATGAAGCTTAGCGTGTAACAAAAAAATTCAAGAATTCCATAGTGATTCAGTCAAAATAACCATTTTATTTACTTATTTAGTGCTTTTATGTTTGTAATGTTATGTAGTGTTCAAGACTTATGTAAGAATTGTGCTGTCCAGAAGATTTTATAAAAAATAGTAATTGAGTTTTTTTAAAGTTGAGTTATAGATAGTACATTTGAGGGTGGCTGACATTTAGTTCTGCTTTTGGTTTCTTTTAATGTTACTGTTGCTTAACAACTTCCTACCTTCCTTCCTTTTAGTAAGCCAGTTTCTATAACAATAATGTTCAATTTATGAATGTGACTGTCATTCTTGTCTTACTAAAAAAAAACCTCTTCCCATTGGATTTTGTGGGTGTTTAAATATGAAGTCTTCAACTGAACATTGTAAATTAAATTTACTTACATTTCATTGAAATGAATGTATTTTACATTAATGACATAATTGTGTCTTAGTTCCAAACTGGCATGTGAACATTAATGAATATATTCAGAAAGATTATATAATAGAAATAGAATTGTTATATAACAATAAGATAGAATTCTAATTGTTTTGTCTTTTGGCAACCAACCTGCCGTGCTGTTCTGTCAGTTCTTCCTTGTTTTCCCTACCATGAAGATCAATTGAACAAACTGGGAAACCCCATTTATGATTTGCTTAATATTACATGTGAATTGACTTTATAATGATGATGATGATGTTATTCATTCAGTTGTGTCTGACTTGACAATTCTATGGGACAGTTTTTTCCACATCTTCCGATTTTGCACAACTTTTTTGAGTTGTTCTATCCTCTGGCTGGTGTCAACTTTGATGGTGTTCAGCCACCATGTTCTTTGATGGCCTTGTTTCCTTTTACCTCTATCTCTTCCAAACATAATTGCTTTCTTGAGTGAATTCTCCTGAATGACATGGCCAAAATAAGGGAGTGAAATGGCTTATTCCTCTCTTAACAAGCTAGAGCCATAAGTAGATAAAGTTTATTCTTTATTATTCAAACTTGCTTGAGCACTGTAAATCAAAACTAGGCAGAATACTGTCATATCAAAATTGACTCAGCACACAAATTTTTGCTGAAAAATTGAAAATGGAAGCATAACCATATTTTTATTGTGAACTGTTTTTAATAACATATTTTAATGATGCAGTTGAATATAGTACATTCGCTAGTAATTTAATAAATTTAGTAATAGGTTTATTAGTGAGCAGTTTGATGTGAGAATGGTAAGGCATAGAAAAATAATACAAACTGGTTTTCATATATCATAAGATTACTATAAGATTGCTTTTCTTCATTATGTCTTCAAGATAAACATACCAAATTCCTCCTGGTCTTATTCCACATACATGGATTTTGTGCCTATCACAAGCTGTAATGGCACAGTGGTTAGAATGCAGTATTGCAGGCGAATTCTGCTGACTGCCGATTGCCAGCAGTTCAGCAGTTCGAGTCTCATCACCTCAAAGTTGACTCAGACTTCCGTCCTTCCCAGATCGGTAAAATGAGGACCCAGATTGTTGGGATTGCTCTGTAAACCACTTAGAGAGGTCTGTAAAGTTCTATGAAGTGGTATATAAGTCTAAATGCTATTGCTATTGCTATTGCCACCGTTATCGTCCTTATCTATATTCTAGTTTGTCAGTACCAATATCCTTGGATTGCAGCACCCAGAATTGAGACATGTTTTTCATGCAAAGTCTGACAAAAGCAAGCTGGGTGGTATAGTTTCTTTATATAAAGTGGACACTTTTTCAACAAAGCCATAAAAATATGTCCTTTGTTTATTATGTGGAAGTAGTCTATGTGACGTAACTATAGATTTAATGATCTTTAGCTTCATTAGAGTATATTACATACCATCCTAGAGCTTGCAGTTTCTATCCTTTTTTTCATTTAAGATGGTAGCTCACTGGTGCCTGAAAGTGGAAGGACTTTTCATTGTGTCATGGCAATTACTGTCTTCAGATAACAACCCAGAATTTCTGGCTTTTTTTCTGAATTTCTGTGCTTTGAAACATAGATTGTAGTTCTTGTGGTAAAATGTGAACATATTTTTGATGTTTGTTCTATTCAGTCTTTTCCCCCCTAGCTATATTCTTTGTACAATTTAAAGCTGCTCAAAATCCAACAGTGTTAGAAATGTGCCATTGATTTCCTCCCCCCTTCCACTGCCATATCATTCCATGAACTTTCCTGCTGTTCCTATAATAAAGCTCTCCCTTCACCTTTTAAACAAATTGCTAACAAATTGTAATCATCCCTGCCTCCTTTTAAATTTTCTGAATGTTTAATTTTTATATTCTGTTTTTATATTTTAACATTTTACTGTAGACCTCCAGAATCCCACCCAAATAAAATAGGCGGTTCAATATATAAATACACACACACACACACACACACACGCACGCACACACACACATATACATATAAATACATATATACATACTTATATATGTATATATATACATACATATATATACGCATATGTATACCCTGTTTCCCCAAAAATAAAACATCCCCTAATAATAAACGCTTGGCCTTATTGCCATGCGCTCAAAAACCCAATTGAGCTTATTATAAGGGAATGTCTTATTTTGGGGGAAACAGGGTATGTGTGTGTGTGTGTATCTATATGTATATGTATCTATATGTATGTATGCATGTATGTATGTATGTATATGTATATATGTACCGTATTTACCCGAAAATAGGACATGTCCCGAAAATAAGGCCAAGCCTGATTTTTGGGGTGGGCGTAAATATATGCCCTCCCCTGAAAATAAGCCCTCCAGCAAGGGCGGCCGTTTTTGCCATCGCAGGAGGCCAAGCGATGTGCCCCATGTGTCCGCGGCGGCCTTCTGAAGGATACTGTAGCAGCAGCTATCCACAATTTTTTTACCCTTATTTCGTTCAGACCGTACTGGGCCACGTGGGTCGGAACGAAATAAGGGTTAACAAATTGTAGATAGCTGCTGCCGATGCGAGGCGGCAGAAGTGGCTGCGCCTGAGGAGCGCTTTTGGGAGAGAAGGTGATCGCTTGCAAACTCCTGCCCTGCTCCCGCCGCTCCGCCGGGCGACTCCCAGTGGCCCCAGACACCCAAAGCCTGTGCCCGCCTGGCTCCCTTTTCCACTTCCTTGCCCGGCTCTTTATTGAAGGGTGTGGGGGAGAAGCGAGACGCATGGAGCAAGACAGGGCTTGCTCTTCTTGCCGTCTCTTCTCCCCCTCTCGCTGGGCATGGCAGGGCTTCAGGTCCCTCCCAAATTGGATGCAATTTGGGGGTAGCAAGTGGGGAGGGGTGGGACTGGGGAGACGTGAAATATGTCTTACCTGCCTTGTAGCTCCGTCGCGTGTCTTGCTGTTTTCTGTAGGCAAACATGTTGTACGGTAAAAGAAACCTTGCTAGTCCAATCAAACTTCTCGAACTTGCCATTTAATGGGCTCCATCCGCTCTGGGTTCCCCAGGCTCCAGCTGTTCTGGAGAAGAATTAGGGTGGGGGACTGTTCTAATCTCTGGGGGAATGATGTTCCAGATAGAGGGAGCCACCACGGAGAAGGCCCTTCTTCTGGGTCCCACCAGGTGTATCTCTCTCAGGGATGAAACCCACAGCATTCCCTGCCTCCCCACTCTAATGGGTTGGGTAGATGTGACTGGCAGGAGACGGTCCCTCAGATAAACTGGTCCGAATCCATGAAGGGCTTTAAAGGTGACCACCAGCACCTTGAATTGCACCTGGAAGCAAATCGGCAGCCAGTGCAGATCCCGCAGGAGAGGTGATATATGTGCACACTGAGGTCTGCACAAAACCATGCGGGCCACTGCATTTTGCACCAACTGGAGCTTCTGGATGCTCTCAAGGGCAGCCCCATGTAGAATGCATTGCAATAGTTAAGACGGGAAGTGACTAAGACCGTGATGGCGAACCTATGGCACGCGTGCCACAGGTGGCATGCATAGCCATAGCAATGGGCATGCAAGCTCAGCTCCAGCATGTGCGCACTGGTCAGCTGATTTTCAGGCCTTCTGAGCCCACCAATAGGGAAACAGACTGTTTTCCTGTGCGCTGCTCCCACTAACCATCAATGGGTTAATCCTTCAGCCTTTGGCAATAACTGAGTGACAGCTAATTTCCCTTTCGTGCAGCCTAGCCACGCCCCTAATCCCATGATACCCCAGTCTTCACTCAGTTGTTGGCAAACACTGAAGTGTTTCTTAGAGCTCATGGAGTTTTTTCCCCAAAGTTTCCCTTTCCTTGGAGGTTCGTTAGGCTTTTACTTTATTTTTGATTATTCTTTTAACCTTTCGCGTTGCTGCCTTTGCAGCGAAGAACGGAGTAGTGCGTGAGCGCTCATCAGCTGTGCGGCGGGCTTGGAGCTTCGGCCCGCTCACACCTCGGCACTCAGCAGCCGCTTTTAAACCTTGCGGCTGCTGCTTCTTTCAAGAGAGACCAGCTCCGGCTTCCTTTTTACAGCGGCGGGGGTGTGCGGCTCTGCGGTTTCTCCCGCCAGCGGGATTTAGCACCTGGAAGAGGGAAGTGGCAGTGAGTCAGGAAACGAAGGGAGTGCAGCACGCCATCGGAAAGGGGCGGTCTTAGCTGCCCAGCCTAAGGACACGAGGAGCCTCTCCTGGCCATTCTGATTGTGCGCGGCAGTTGGTAGGACCTTCGGGCTGCCATCGTGAGTCTGCTGCCTCTACTGCCTCTTGAGTCTACCACTACGTGCATCTGCCATCTTGGGGGACCTCCAGGCCACCATTTTGGGCATTATAAAGGACAGGCTCCCTCTTACTCAACAGCTCAGAGGCTTTTCTGCTCCAGGCTCTGGGGGAGGGAAGTCCCTCAACAGAGGAGTTCAGGCTATATTAGGCAGTTTGGGGACCTTCGGGCCGCATCTGCCTGGAAGCCTACAGGTAGCCTACCCTACCTCAGCCCAAGGCAACAATTTCAGGTGGCTATCTTCAGCTCAAGGAGCAACCATGTCAGAGTCTCCTCTCTCCTCTGACTTGAAACTAGAATCAAGCCCACCTCGCAAGGTGGCCAAATTGGACAAAAAGCACTCGGGGAAGTGGGCGGAAAATTCCAGCTGCAAAACCCAGATGGACAAGGCACCTTCCATCCTGGACAAAGACGCCTTGAGATGCCACAAGGCACTGGAGCATCAGTGTGCCAAGGCGCAGAAGTTTGCGGCCGCAGTAGCAGCTCTGGAATCTGGTTCCTCAAAAGGCACGCTGGCAACATCAGGAGAAGCAGATCCAGGTATCACAAGCCTGGCAGAACTGGCCTTAACTCCAGTGACCCCTGGTCTATCCAAGTTGGGTCACTCGTTATTTCGCTCTAAAGGAGGTTCCCTCCCCTGCCAGATGTCTCAGCTGCTGGGTCCTCACGCCTGCAACACCGTGTGGCGGAGGCAACCTTTATACCAACAGTGGCAGGATTACGAGCACCAGAGGAGCCATTACAGACACCCCATCTGGATTTCCAGTCAATGTTTTCTTCTGCATTATCAACCCTGCTGGCAGCAGGACTGCAGTAGGCTGCTCAGGTCCCATTACCAACATCGACGGGCCAGTGGACGCAACACCGGCAGCACTCTCAAGGCCATCCATCTCAAATGCAGGCAGCTTCATCCGACAAATTGGATCAAGCAGAGGAAGGACATGAGGATATGGAGTTCTTGGAGGATGAGGGCTTGACACCCGATACTCCGGCCTTCACCAGACTCTTTCGACCGGCACTATTCAAGTCCCTTCTCCGCAAGGCCTGGCTTACAACTAATTTGGGAGTACCTGGAGAGATCTTTACACCCTCTCACACGGTCGCGGGGCCTCATGACGTGCTCTTCAAAACTTCTAAACCGGAAAAAGACTGTATTCCCTGTCCTCAACTGTTTACAGATGTAATTCAGAACCCCTGGGGGCAGCTGGCTTCTCTTACGACTCCCAGTAGTTTGGACAAGAAGCTGTACTGCTCTGCCCCCGAAGTGAAGGACTTACTAGCTCTGCCATCAGTAGACCAATCGATAGCGACCTTGTCTTCCTCCTCGATGATATCCATGGATGCCTTGGACGGTCTCAAGGCCTCCGCAAAAGGACAGAGTGGGCTTTTCGCAAGTCACATCAGGCGGTGGCTTGGGCGATTAGGTCAGCTACAGCAATGTCTTTTTTCAACAGAGCGTCCCTCATTTGGCTACGTCAATTACAAGAAAGGCTTCCTCCAGAGGACACCAGACTACATCAGGACATAAACAAGATCATAGCCGCCACTGAATACGCAGTGGATGCGTCTCTGAACTCCGCGAAATTTGCTTTGAGTGCCCTGGCCTTGACCATCATGGCTAGAAGGTTGTTTTGGCTTCGTCCCTGGAAAGCTGACCTTAAGGCAAAATGGAAGCTGGCCGCTGCCCCATACAAGGCTCCAGACTTATTTGGAACGGCTTTAGAACTTGTCCTGATTGAGGACAAGGACAAAAGGAAGCCCTTTAGTCCCAGCTCAGGGCCCAGGGGGCCCTCATCGCAACATTCTCAATATCAAGGCGGCGATCGTCATCAAGGCAGACAACAGTTCAGAGACCGTGGCCGGAACCAACAGTCCAAACGGTGGCGGTTGATACCCCCAGGCTTATGGTCATGTGGGATTTCAACCTGCCGTCCGTGGGTGAGACGTCTGAGGTGGCTCAGGAGTTCATGGCTTCCATGACAGCTATGGACCTGAACCAGTTAATTCATGGCCCTACCCACACGGGGGGAAACACGCTGGATCTGATTTTTGTCTCTGGACAGTGGTTGAGTGATCTTGAGATAGGGGATATAGTTACCGAGCCGTTGTCATGGTCAGATCACTCTCTCCTTCGTCTCGACCTTTGAACCGCTGCACCACGCCACAGGGAGGAGGAGCCGGTAAGATGGTTCCGCCCCAGGTGCCTGATGGAACCCGATAGGTTCCAGATGGAGCTTGGGCCATTTCCTGAGGCTCTGGCACACGCCTCGACCGGAGACCTAGTGGCCGCCTGGGACAGGGCGGCCGCTGGAGCTCTGGATCGGGTTGTGCCTTTGCGGCCTCTGACCCGGCGCCGATCTCAATTGGCTCCTTGGTTCTCCGAGGAGCTGAGGGAGTTGAAGCGCCGGAAAAGACACCTAGAGAGTACTTGGAGGGCCAGTCTTTCTGAATTGGACCGGACACTAGTAAGATCCCATATTAGGAATTACTTAGTGGTGATAAAAGCAGTGAAATGTAGTTATTTGGCTGCTCTTATTGCATCATCAGATAATCGCCCAGCCGCCCTCTTCAGGGTGACCCGCTCCCTGCTTCACCAGGAAGCGTGGGAGGACCCCTTTGGAGGGTAGAGCCGAGGATTTTGTTCAGTATCTGTATGACAAAATCACTCAGATTCGGGACGATCTGGACTCTGACTGGGTAGTCTCAGGGGGAGGGACTGGGGCACGTCTTGTGAATGTTATCTGGGATGAGTTTGATCCTGTGACCCCTGAGGACGTGGACAGGATTCTGTGCAGACTGAACGCAACCACTTGTTTGTTGGACCCGTGTCCTTCCTGGTTAGTGCTGGCTTCCCGAGAGGTGACATGAGGCTGGCTCCAGGGGATTACAAATGCTTCGCTGGGTGAGGGTGACTTTCCCGCCGCCTTGAAAGAGGCGGTGGTGAGGCCTCTCCTCAAGAAGCCTTCCCTGGACCCAGCAATGTTGGTAAATTATCGTCCGGTCTCCTACCTCTGTTTTGTGGCGAAGGTTGTTGAGAGCGTGGTTGCGCAACAGTTTCCCGGGCACCTGGATGAAACGACGTATCTGGATCCATTCCAGTCGGGCTTCAGGCCCAGGTACAGCATGGAAATGGCATTGGTCGCGTTGGTTGATGATCTCTGGAGGGCTCGGGACAGGGGGTGCTCCTCTGTCCTGGTCCTGTTAGATCTCTCAGCAGCTTTTGATACCATCGACCATGGTATCATGCTGCACCGGTTGGAAGAGTTAGGGGTGGGAGGCATTGTGTTACAGTGGTTCTCCTCCTTTCTCTCTGACCGGTTGCAATCTGTGTTGACAGGGGAGCAGAGGTCGACCCCGAGGCCCCTCATATGCGGGGTGCCGCAAGGGGCGGTCCTCTCGACCCTCCTGTTCAACATTTATGTGAAGCCGGTGGGCGAGATCATCCGTGGTTTTGGGGTGAGATACCATCAGTACGCTGATGACACCCAGCTGTACATCTCCACCCCAGACCACCCCAACGATGCCCTTGAAGTGATGTCCCGGTGCCTGGAGGCCGTGCGGATCTGGATGGGGAGGAATAGGCTCAGGCTCAACCCATCCAAGACCGAGTGGCTGTGGTTTCCAACGTCCCGATATAGTCAGTTGGTGCCATCACTGACTATTGGAGGCGAATCATTGGCCCCCATGGAGAGGGTATGCAACTTGGGCGTCCTCCTGGATTCACGGCTGTCTTTAGAAGAGCACCTGACGGTCGTGACTGGGAGGACTTTTTATCAGGTTCCCCTGATTCGCCAGTTGCATCCCTTTCTAGATCGGGACTCCTTACGCACAGTCACTCATGCCCTTGTCACCTCGCATCTGGACTACTGTAGCGCGCGCTACGATCTGGAACGAGCTCCCCCCGGAGATACGGACGATCCCGGATCTGCGCACCTTCCGTCACACACTTAAGACTTTTTTATTTCATCAAGCCGGCCTGGCCTAAATCTTTTCCCCTGTTAAATGTAAATTTTAATTTGTTTTAAATCATTGGGTATTTTAAATTCGTCTCAGCCAAATTATTTAATTCGCTTTTATTCTATCTTAAATTTTTGTATGTATGTGTCTTTTATTCTGTGGCTGTTCACCGCTCTGAGTCCTTTGGGAGGAGGGCGGTATATAAATTTAATAAAAACAAAAACAAAAACAAACAAACGACCCTTCCGTGGGGCTGGTTTCAAAACTGCCAGGAGGGGGAAGTGACGCCCAGACTGCGGGCCACATCGGGGGGAGACTCCAGCTCTTCCACCATCAATGGGCCTGGTCGACATCGGACTCATGGGTAAAGCGCAGGACCTCATCAGGTCTCTCCATAGAATTTTCCGGTCTACCTCCCCATCGATTCCTGCGCTGCCCACCTCCGCCCTCCAAAGAACTCAATCTTCTGATGTCCCAAGAGTTTTCACACCTCTTAGAAATCAAGGCCATAGAACCGATTCCACAGAGTCAACAGGGTTCCGGCTTCTACTCAGTCCTTTTTCTAGTCCCCAAGAATTCCAGAGGCTGGAGGGGCATCTTAAACCTGAAACAGCTGAATCAGGCAGTACAGTACCGCAGATTCAAGATGCACTCCCTCCGATCAATATTAGTGAGGGTAAGGCAGGGCGATCTTCTCCAGTCAGTCGACTTACGAGAAGCTTACTTACACATACCTATTCACCCTGACCACCGTCAGTTCCTGAGGTTCGAGTACTTGGGGCAGCACTTCCAGTATTGTGCAATGCCCTTTGGTCTATCATCAGCACCCCGCACCTTTACCAAACTGGTAGCAGTGGTGGTGGCCTCACTCCGAACAATTCCGATTCGAGTGCTCTGTTACCTCAATGATATTCTGGTCCTCTGGTCATCCCACGACCAGGCAATCAGGGACATGGAGCTGGTTCTGAAAGCCTTCCAGGATCACAGCTTCACAATCAACTTCGAGAAGAGTCATTTACAGCCTTCGACCTGGCTTCTGCACTTGGGGGCAGTGATAGACTCGGTCAAGGGCCAGGTATTCCTATCCCCGGAAAGAGTTCAGAGCATTCGAGACCTGATCCAGCAGGTGTTGTTACAAGGGAGGGTACCAGTAAGTCAACTGTCTTACCTACTGGGGAAGATGGTTTCCTGCTTCGGCATCGTTCCGTGGGCACACAGACACTCGCGGTCCCTCCAATTGTTCCTCTTCCTGTTCCAATGGTGGGACCGCGCCAACTCGAAGAACGAAGTATGCTTACCACCACAAGTTCATCTCTCCCTTGCATGTTGGACGTCTCCCTGGCTTCTCCAGGGCTGCGAATTCCTAGACCAGGACAGATTGACCTCACCACAGACGCAAGTCTTCGGGGGTGGGGCGCACACCTTCGCAACTTAGTGGCACAGGGCCAGTGGTCACGAAGCGAAAGACTCAGCAGTATCAATCTCCTGGAGCTTCGGGCGATCAGGTTAGCCCTACAGCAATTTCAAGCCGCAATACAAGGCTATCATGTGCTGATACTGATGGACAACATCTCAGCAAAGGCACATGTGAACAGAGAGGGGGGCACGAGGTCTCGAGCGCTGATGTTCGAATCCGAGGCCCTGTTCAGTTGGGCGGAGAGACACCTACTCTCAATCAAGGCAGATCATATCTCGGGGTCGACCAATGTCAGGGCGGACTGGCTCAGTCGAGAACTGATAGGCCCGGCGGAGTGGCAGCTGCGCCCCCGTCTCTTTCAGGAACTCTCCTCCCAGTTCGGGACTGCGGTAGTAGATCTGTTCGCGACTCCGGCCAACACCCAGTTGCCTCGTTTCGTGTCTCACTACCCAATGCTGCAGGCGGAGGATCACGATGCTCTGTGTTGCAAATGGCCAAGAGGCCTACTATACGCCTTCCCGCCGATTCTACTCCTTCCACGTCTCATCTGGAACGTACTGGCCGAAAAAGCCAACCTACTCCTGGTGGCCCCCAATTGGCCCTGAAGAATGTGGTACGCAGACCTAGTGGCCCTGTCCGTGGATCAGCCGTGGGCGATTCCGCCGCACCAGGTGGAACTGTGCCAGGGGGAGGTCAGTCATCCAGAACCTCAGTGGCTTCAATTGGCTGTCTGGCATTTGAGCGGGTTATTCTAAGGAAGAACAAGTTGTCGGACAGGGTAGTCAGCACTATCCAGGCGGCGAGACGGTCCTCTACGGCTCTCATATACGAGGCATCTTGGCGGGCATTCTGTCGCTAGTGCGCTGTCCATCATGTGGTTCCTACAGCGGTGGCGGTGGAATACATCCTCGAATTTCTGCAAGCTGGACTAGACAGCAGTTTGGCCCCTGCTCCTCTAAGATGACAGACAGCGGCTCTGTCAACTGTCCACCCTACCAGTCACTGGCACATCACCCATTCGTTAAAGGGTTTCTTCATGGCGCCACAAATCTCCGCCCTCCCACAGTGCACCGCTATCCTTCGTGGGATCTTACTCTCGTACTGCGGGCCTTGATGGGACCCCCCTTTGAACACTTGGAAGCAGTAGCTCTCAAATACTTATCTTTCAAGGTGACCTTCCTCCTGGCCATCACCTCGGCTAGGAGAGTGTCGGAACTGGCAGCTCTTTCTGTCCGAAAGGACCTTTGCATTTTCAGAGATTCCACGGTGGTTCTACGCCTGAATCCCTCCTTCGTACCCAAAGTCAACTCTTGGTTTCACCGGGCCCAAGAACTCATCTTGCTGGACTTCTGCCCGTCTCATCGCGACCACAGGGAGAGAAGATGGCACACCCTTGATGTTCGTCGTGCACTTCGCCATTACATTCGTAGGACAGCATCCTTTCGTCGTACGGAAGCACTCCTAGTGTTGTTGAATCCGGCTTCTATGGGCCTGAAAAGCTCGGCGTCTACGGTTAGCAGGTGGATTAAGGCCTGTATTGCTTTGGCGTATGACTTGAACTCCAATCCACTACTGGGCAAGATTCTGCCGCATTCAACCCGCAGTGTGGCCATGACGGCAACTTGGGCAACACAGGCATCGGTAGCAGATATTTGTAGAGCAGCTACCTGGTCATCGTTATCACCGTTCATTCGCCACTACAAGATTGACGCTTATAATTCGGCAGAGGCATCATTTGGGCGCAGGGTCCTTCAAAGAGTCCTGACAGATGAGGACTCTGGAGGCAGTCAGCTTCCCGCCTGTGGAGTTTAAGCTTGGGTATATCCCATTGATGGATAGTGGGAGCAGCGCACAGGAAAATGGACATTGACTTACCTGAACGTCCCTTTTCTGGGCGCTGCGTATACTATCCATACCCTCCCCCCCTTGTTGGCTTCCTGCCTGATCTTGGTTGCTGATGTTTGAAGTTGTGTTTTAATAAAGTTGTGGTTTTTTTACACAGCAGTGTGGTTTACTACGCCTTCGTTCAGACTGGGGTATCATGGGATTAGGGACGTGGCTAGGCTGCAGGAAAGGGAAATTAGCTCTCACTCAGTTATTGCCAAAGGCTGAAGGATTAACCCATTGATGGATAGTGTATGCAGCGCCCAGAAAAGGGACGTTCAGGTAAGTTAACGTCCATTTCCTGTCTCCGGAGGGCCTCAGGGGTAGTGGGGAAGGCCCATTCTTTGCTGTCCCCAGGCTAGTAGTCTGGGGAGGGCGAAAACAGCCTCCCCCCCCCCCGGAGGCCTTCCGGGGGCCGGAAACTGCCCGTTTGCCAACTTCCAGTGGGCACATAGAATTATGGGTGTGGACACATGCACGTGACCCCCTGGCGCCCCCTTGCATGCAATGGCAAAAAGGTTAGCCATCACTGGACTAAGGCATGAGTGACTGTGAGTAGGGATTGCTGGTCCAGGAAAGGGCGTAACTGGCACACAACTCACAGTTGCGCGAAGGCTCTCCTGGCCACAACTGTCACTGCTCTTCAAGCAGGAGTCGTGAATCCAGGAGAACCAAGGGTGAAATGCTCCTGGTTCGGACTGGATCGCCTGATCCGTTAGCAATGGTGGCTGGTGGTTTGGAGAACCAGTAGCAAAAATCCCTCCCTCCCCATGCCCAGCTTACCAGCGTGATTATCAGAGGTTGTTTTTTTTACTTTTAAAAGCATTTTTTCTACAACCTCTTTGGCCAATAAAAAAAATGCTTTTAAAACCTCTGATGATCCCAGCTGAGTTGCCTGGTCATCAGAGGCTTTTAAAAGCATTTTTTTCTACAACCTCTTCAGCCGAAGAGGTAGAGAAAATACTTTTAAAAGTTAAAAAAAAAGCCTCTAATGATCCCGCGGCTCAGATGGGATCGTCAGAGCCTTTAAAAAGCATTTTTTCTACATCCTCTTCGGGCAAGAAAAAAAATGCTTTTAAAAGCCTCTGACGATCCCAGCTGAATTGCCTGATCGTCAGAGGCTTTTAAAAGCATTTTTTTCTACAACCTCTTCAGCCGAAGGGGTAGAGAAAATGTTTTTAAAAGTTAAAAAAAAAAAAGTTAGCCATGCCCACCCAGTCACATTACCCCCCCCCCAAGCCACGCCCAGAGATCCGGTAGCAACAAATTTTACATTTCACCACTGAGGAGAACCCTCAGAAATATGCTCCAGATATGATCCCGTGCCTCTAATGCTCTCCATTGTGGAACAGACAATGAAGATCAACTTGAAAATCTAGCTA
Organism: Ptyas mucosa; assembly: GCA_012654045.1. Taxonomy (NCBI): domain Eukaryota; kingdom Metazoa; phylum Chordata; class Lepidosauria; order Squamata; family Colubridae; genus Ptyas; species Ptyas mucosa. The sequence goes on from WNWU01000089.1 coordinate 3,494,574, forward strand.
ATCATCTTTATGTATTGACTGAATCAACATAGGATTGATTCCCACCCCCCCTTGTAAGATTAGAAGATAATATTAATGAGGTATCTTCTAGACCAGAGGTCCCCAACCTGTGATCTGTTTGTCACTGGGTGTGGAAATGCCGGGTGAGCACACACTCACATGCTCACTTGTGTAAGCAGCAGGTAAGCGCATGCACTTTTACTCCTTTTGCATGAGCGGTGGGCTCACATTGTACACCGCTTATGCAAATAGATCTGTATGCATATACATGCTTGCTGGCTACGTGCAAGAAGAACCAACCCACTCCCCTCACCGGTCTCCATCACATGACTGCTTTTATGTCTGGTTGGAGCATGTGACTGAGATGTGAGTTTTTTTAAGGGTTTCTGACATAAAAACCAATCATAAAATTGAGTGCAGTCAAGTGGTGCCTCAAATTATAACTGCAATGACTTCTGATCAAAATTCTGGACTGCATTGTGGTTGTAAGTCAAGGACAATATACTTTTATGCCTTTTTGCAGGAGTATTTCCTCCCTTAGGATATGAACAAATGAAAAGAATTCTGACACAACATGTTTTGGAAATGGAAATCAACAAGACTAGCCTCTCCTACCCAGGAGCATTTTTTCTAGTCTTATATTTTCAGACTGGCAAGATACCATTTTCAAAAAATGAAAATAATTGCACACTGAGATATATTTTAACTTATATCTTTGTACAGCAGTTGTGCAATGAAAGCTTCATCAGATGCATGGAATATTGTCCTGTGGAAAATATGAACATTCCCTTTCTTTATGGTGGAACATCAAGGAGGGTAATGTGGTGCACATAATGCGGCATAGTAAAGTAGTCCAGCCTATGTGTTAATCAATTTTTGAATCTTTAAAGTGCCAGAAGGCTTTGTTGTAGCAGAATTGTACAATAACACCCCCTATATTACATATAATAAGTAATATGGCATCAATCTAGACAATATGCTCCTTTATAAGTGTCTCTAAATGCTCAAATTGATTTGTACTATCAAACGATCATAAGTTGTAAGATGGTTCATGCCTTAAAACACTTCTTTGTTACAAGGAATTCAGCAATTTAGAATTTCTTTTTACTGTACCCAAACTAAATACAATCCCCCCCCCCCATAAGAATATACAAAGTTATAAAAGAAAAAAGGAACAAAAACCTACAGGGGATATATTCAGATACATGCATACATACATAAATTTGTATAATAAACCTTTTAATGAAAGGAGGCCATAATACGTTACAATAATCCATAGTTTATCTATATCTATATATGAGCCATGGTGGCGCAGTGGTTAGAATGCAGTGTTGCAGGCTACTTCCGCTGCCTGATGGCTGCCTGCAGTTTGACAGTTCAAGTCTCACCAGGCTCAAGGTTGACTCAGCCTTCCATCCTTCTGAGGTCGGTAAAATGAGGACCCAGATTATTGAGGGCAATATGCTGACTCTATAAACTGGTTAGAGAGGGCTGTAAAGCACTGAAGAGGTATATAAGTCTAAGTGCTATTGCTATATTGATCAATTCTGCAGACCGTTAACTAATTGGAGCTGCATGTTTTTCTTTCTAATGCTGAGTGACATATTTGAACTGTAAGTAAATATCTACTTTGTTTATCCAGATGCCAATTCCCATGAGATAGGATAAACTTTAAAATAGTATAAACATCTGAATATATCAAATCTCAAAGTTGAGTTAGTGCAGGTAGTACAGGTAACATCTTTCCTAAATGGAACAGTTGTTGGACACTGTAGAAAAATGTTTAAATAAATTATTAATTGCACTGCTTCCTCAACATAAATATTTACACAGGCCTTTTTTATATAAATGCAGTGATGTCATTACTTGTTGAAAAAGATGTAATCTATAATCTGCCTGTTCTCTAGGGTTATATGTAGTGAGGATTTCTAAAGGGTACAAAAGGCATTTTTCATTTCTGGCATCAAGTTTAATTAAATATATGTTGCTAAATAACTTTCATTCCAGAGTTGTAGTTGAATTATAGTAATCAGTAATACAGCTGTATTACAAAATACCCTGAAATATCGACAAGTGTCAAATATATATGGTGGGATTATGTTTTCAGCCTATAGACCCTAAACATTAAATATTATTTGAGGACGCTAGCTCAAGGGGAAAAACGTAAAATCAAGTTTTATGCTTTGTTAACTGAATTCCTTTGAAACTTACTGACCATAAAATAAAGCTACAAATTTCATAAATTAAACTAGGTTAAAATAAAACAAATCTTAAAATTAAACTTATAAAAATAATACGTGATAAAAAGGTAGATAACTGAGGATATACTATTTTCAAGCAAATAAACTTTGGAATGCCTAGTGGAAAAACACTATATAACACATTTTCCAGACCACAAGAGTGTTCCTTTAAGCAAGGTATATTCCTGGAAAGACTGGTCTAGACCAAAGGATTTTCTTTAAATATTGTATGTGAAGTTTTTTGTCTAAGGTAGAAAGTAGACGAGGCTGAGGATGATGAAAGTGGTAACAAAATATGTGACACAAAACCATACAATATATAGACTTATAGGTATGTTTCAAGGTGTCGTAGTCACCTGCATAGTATATGACCTGTCCCTATTGTTTCTGCCTGCCCCATCAGGTCTTTTGGGAAGGACATGCTCTGGGTCCCTTCAACCCAACAAAACCACCTTTTGGATCTAGAAGTCATGCCTTCATTATGGCAGCACCTACCCTGTGGCAGGTGCATTCTCCCCTGGAGATGCAGATGACCCTGGTCATGTTAACCTTTGATAAGGCTCTAAAGACCTGTTTTTTCCCATGTATTTGGGCCAGATGATTAGGTGAGCTGTTGATGTCAGGGACCATGTTTTTTTTAATCCTGGTTTGTTGTTGGGAGTCACTGTTGTAAGATGGTTAGCCTTAATAATTGTTTAAAAATAGAAATAAAATAAATGTAGTATTTGGAACACAGCAATTCACTCATATTTAGCCTATTTATAAAATGCTAAGTATTCCAGTAGAAGATGTTAGCAACCCAATAATGGCAAACAATACAGTTATTTAACATCAGAGCATTTTCTTTCAAGAAAACAAACAAATCCTGCATTTGGTATAATTCTAGGATCTTTAATGATGCAATTACTAGGCTATTACACTGATAGCAATTTTATAGTGCTATTAAGATTCTGTAGATTTGGGTAATATATAGTAATCTAAGTTTGTAATGTAGCATGCGTTGAGAATTTGATTATTATCATTATTTACCATGTGCATTCATGGAAATAAATGAATGGGTGTTTTTATAGTACATTTTACATGTTTGCCTTTGTTATAGTTGTTATAATGACCCAAATTTGAAATGTCAGTTGACTACAGGAATTTTTTATTACCCTTTTTGTGAGTTTAATAATTAATAGACAATTCTTGTCAGTAAGAATTAAATTACTTTGACTTGCTAACTGGTGCTATTCCTGTATATAGTTCAGTAAAAATGGTTTTGGTGATGGAGCATTGTAGTGTTACCCCAATGAATATTTTATGGTTTGTTAATTGGACAAAACTGTAGCTGACAAAAACGCCTCTGTTCCTACAGTTTGTAATATATTAATTTGGGTGGTCATTTTCATTATCTTCCCTTGTCATCCTTATTCATGGATTGGATTGCTGTGGAAGGGTATAAGCTAGCATTGTGCCTGGCAACTGTTACCTAGTGACAGCTTCAGCTGTAATAGCCATTGGCTGTGCTTTTGACTGGGACTGAAGGACCGAGTCACCTTCCTGATGGTGAGTTTTTCTGCATCAGCTAAGGATGAAGAGGAGGGGCAGACTTAGGGTGAAAACTGTAATATCATAAGGAAACATGTAAGGAATAGAAAGAGCACTCTTTCAGCAAACAGGATAGCATCTGTACCTCATTTTGAGACAAAATAGTGTATTATCAAATACACTTTCTTATTGCTTCGGGAAGAGAATGCAATCAGTATTAATTTTATAGTAGTTTGGACTGCTTACGGAAGCATATCACAGGCAACATATTATGGATGGCATTAAAAACAAGGATTTTCAGCACTTCGTGGTGATAAGGAACACGAGGCGTGAAACTTAGAAAAGGATGTCTTCTATTCCATTGCTGCAGCAGGAACAGAGAAAATACTTACTCTCCCTCTCATGAAAGGAATTCCACACCGTGGACTATTAAATAGCACAAGTGTGATTCCAGGACTTTAAAAAGGAAAAGGAAAAAAAAGAGCCCTTCACCTGAGTTTTAATATAAAATTGAAGTTACTTTGGATTTTTATTTTTTTAAGACTGGATGATTTGCTTTTCTTTGGATCTTTAATTAAAAATGCATTTGATTTGAATAGAGATAGGTTAGAAAGTAAGACTGCTACATGTATCGAATGCCTGCTTATTAGTGAGTATTGAAAGAACTTTTGTAACCCATGGATGTGTCATTATTGCAAATGTAATGAATATGTTAATGTTTTGCCACATCATACAAGCCTTTTGGAAGCAGATGGTTATTTAATTACTAAAGAAAATACATACACAGCAACTGAGAAAATGAATCCAGAAAATAAATGGAATAATACTGTACCATGACAGCTTTTCTTGTTAAATCAACATTTCATTAGCTTCTCAGAAAAATGTAGATGAGAGTTAATGATAGCATTGTGTTGAGCATATGAAAAAAAAATATGGAGATTGCTATAGAGGTGAAAAGTGACTGGGACAGAGCTTTGAACTTCACTATAATGATCCTATGTTGTTGCAATTGTAGCCTTATTTCAGAGGTCAAGGATTTTACTTTGTTTTTCCTGACATTAAATGCAAGACAGTTTTGTGTTCTGTGAGAAGCTTGGATTATCTTGCTGACATTTTCACATTAAGGTCGGCAGCGTGTTTCAAACTGAATTGGCTGTTGAAACTCTAACACTATGCCAGTGTGTGCCTTTTCTTTATTGTATTTTATCTTCTTAACTAAACAGAGAAGATCTAATTCATCAAAGGGATGACAGGAGTCTCCATATATCAGTTACTACTTAATTGTATTTCTTAACACATTACCAAAGACTAATGAAGCTAGTTTGCATTCATGTGCTCAGAACAATATCCATACAAATACAGATTAAAATGATACAAGGAACATTATGATCTGAAAACCAAAAGATATGATGTACCAGAATAAACATTTTACTGGATTTCTTAGTCATATTGTTCTTAAACATTACTGTTATTTGGTTTCAAAAATTATATATGGAGCATTTTTTACTATGGCTTCTTTTTTTTAAATGCCTCCCTTCCCCAGGAAAATGTACTTCTAGAATTTTTAACTGCAACATTGTGTATTTCGTTTCTTCCCACCCTGCTATTTTTGTATTTCTGCCTTTCAAAAGTGTAGTTTGAATGATTGGCTTTGTTTAAAAGTGCCTTGTGCTTTGCTGAGAAAGGAAGGAGTACAGGAAGAAGCTGGATAGTGGCCTTTCTGCCTGCTTTCTAGATTTCAGTGCTGACTATTCAGAAGCAATGTTAATATTTACATGGAGAAACTGAGGCACAGAAAAAAATTAGCAGGTGAACAATGGATCGCTAGTAACTGGAATTCTGACTATATTGTCAAATAATACAAACTATGAACCAGTTCACATGGACTGAATGGAAGAATCTGAATATGAATGATAGTAATGAGAATGTATCTGAGCATCTATCCTGCCCTTTTGGATTTGGACATTATAATGCCATTGACATTTGCATCCTTGAGACTATTGTTATTATCTTACTAACAGTTTTAATTATTACTGGTAACTTAACAGTAATTTTTGTCATCCACTGTGCTCCACTTTTGCATCATTATACCACCAGCTACTTTATTCAGACTATGGCATATGCTGATCTTTTTGTTGGGATTAGTTGCTTAATTCCTACCTTGTCATTGCTTCACTATTCTGTAGGTGTTCATGAGTCCTTAACTTGTCAAATTTTTGTGTATGTCATCTCTGTATTGAAAAGTGTTTCTATGGCCTGCCTTGCTTTCATTAGTGTGGATCGCTATCTTGCAATCACAAAACCACTCTCCTATAACCAATTGGTCACCCCCTGTCGATTGAGGATCTGCATTATTTTGATTTGGCTGTACTCAGGACTTATCTTCCTGCCTTCCTATTTTGGTTGGGGAAAGCCAGGTTATCATGGAGACATTTTTGAATGGTGTGCAGCTTCTTGGCTCACCAACGCCTATTTTACTGGATTTATTGTGTGCTTACTCTATGCTCCAGCTGCCTTTATAATCTGTTTTACATATTTCCACATATTCAAAATTTGCCGGCAGCACACCAAAGAGATAAATGACAGGAGAGCTCGGTTTCCTAGTCATGAAGTAGATACTGCTGCAGAAACTGGACATAGCCCAGATAGCCGCTATGCTATGGTTTTATTTCGTATAACCAGTGTGTTTTATGTGCTCTGGCTGCCCTACATTATATATTTCATGCTAGAGAGCACTAAGGTGCTGGAAAATCCAGCACTCTCTTTTGTAACAACCTGGCTTGCTATTAGCAATAGTTTTTGTAACTGTGTAATATATAGTCTGTCAAATAGTGTTTTTAGGTTGGGACTTTGGAGATTGTCAGAGACAATATGCTCAGTTTGTATATGTAAAAAAGACAGCGTGCTTCAAGAGCCTGTTCCTAGAAAACGGGCTAACTCTTGTTCTATGTAAGGGTGGGGGGGTGGAGAGAGGAAGAATAGGCAATCATGTACAATCCAATATATAGGCTTTATAATATCTGTATGTTGCCAGCATAAAATTTGAAGAAGTAATATTCATTGTAAACACGAATTATATTTTGCAAGAGTAAGAAAACATTGCTGGAAAAGTGATGAGTGGGGTACTAGTAAATGCAAGCAAAGTTTCCAGCAGACTGAACTTAAACCCAGGCTATCTTTAATAACAAAATTGTCACTTACGAATATGTAAAAAAAACTGTGGTAGTAATATAAGTACTGTATGTTATTTTAAAATGCTTATTTGTGGAGGGATACATTTCCCCCCCTAATGTAATATATAAAGACAAACTAATTTTCTTTTGTTCTTTTGGAGTCTGTGACCCAATTGTTCGGGCACCTTTTTGCTGTTCAGTGCAGAGCATGCGTTTAGCATGTATATGAAACGGTTTTAAAATGTACATTTTGTATTCTGTATCATGTGGTTTTCCTAAACTATTATTAAATCGTTGTTTAACACTGGAATAAATAATTTTTCAATTGACTGTAAAGACCTTTTTTTTCCTGAAAAAATCCTAGTCAGGTTCTAAAGGCATTAATGTCAAATGCAAGTCAAAGTCTTAGTACTTTGCTATGTAATAGTATGCAAATTCTGAAATTCAGAGAAAAGGCATTTTTATCTAGATTTCTGTAATTAATGTAAGGACATTAAAAATGTTGGACAGGAACCAACTAAAATATAGTAATGTCTTTTGATTTCTGTAGAACAATTGAGAACACATAATCTCATTTAGTTTCACTAAAACCAGTGTGATTTATATAGCTTCATTTTGTATAGGGTTTGCTCCAAAAATATTAGTAACCATATTAAAAATCTTAGCTGAAGTTGTTATTGAGTTTTTACATGTGGCCCACATTTTTAATATCAACATTGTAATTTATTATTTCATGACAGTCCATCCTGTGAAAATCTTTCTGTAACTTTTGCAGTAAAGATATATTTGTATTCAGTTGTGCTAATAGTAAAAAAAAACAGTCCGTTTCTTAAATTATACAAGTTTCAGAACTCAATATTTCAGAGAAACCTAGACCAAAGGCCAAAGTCTAATATGTACTGAATAAAGCTCTGCATTTTGTTAATTTTCAATAATTTTACAGGATATTTAGAATGAAAATGCATCTATGAATGTGAAATTATATGTCTGAAAGAAATTGGGAGAGAGAATTCGTTCCTACAGGAGACAACTCTCAATATCTTTTTGACAATGGTTTTCCTATTGCCAAAGGAGATTCATGGAGTGGAAATGATATTCATGGGTTTAAATTTACTTAAGATACTTGCTGTATTTAAACCTCAGAACTAAAAGATGGCAAGTGATGTTTTACTTTAGCTTATCTTTGTGATTTTTATGAGTTGAGAATTGTCTGGAGACTAATTAAGTTTTCACTCGGGTGCAATGGCTTCATGTTCAAGTTCCGGTATGAAAATGTGATTCCTAGAATCTCCAGGTAGAATTAAGTAGAAACCCCTACCCTTATGTGAGATTAACATGGAATATACTACAGTCAAATTATTAAAATTGTTAATTTGTTATAATATTATAATCTTAATGAAAAAAGTAATGTTTTTCTTAACTTTTTAGTCTCTTCACATATAACCAAATGTTGGAAAAGAATTGCGTAGAGTTTTAGAACTCTTGTTAGTCTAAGTGCATATCAGCAGGATAACTTTCCCAAAGAGAAGAAAGCAGCATTAAATTTGACACTGTAGAGAGCCCAGCAGAAGGAGGATCAGGTTTGAAAATGGGTGAGTTCCAGCTGAAAGCAGTGTGGGAGAAAAACCCCTGGTTCATTCAGGGCAGCAGCTTGATATATGGCTAAGTGTCTTAAGCCCTCTCCAGTCACATGACCAAAGTGGAGCGGCTGTTGAAAGATTGGAAAGAATCCGTAAAGACATTCCCTGTAGGATTTCTCCCTAACACCATTTCTACATGATCCCCTTCTTGAGGTATTCATTGAAAAGAGGTGCTTGATCAAGTATCTTCAGCTGTTTGTGCTATCATTGCTTTAATATATGTTTACTGTTCAGTTTTGTTTCTCTCTCTTTATTCTTTTCTAATCCAACAGAATGTTGGAAAGAAAAGCTCAGGACTTTGCTTTCAGTTGGATATATCTTTGAAAAGTGAAAGCACAGAACCAAATTTGGTCTGGCAGAGGAAGCCTGTAAATGAGATAGATCCAGCCAGGCGTTACAGAGAAAAATATTCCACCAATGTAGCCCTGCAAAGAAGGGCTTATGTTGCTTGCTATTTCACACAGCTGCAGCATAAGGGGAGAGCGGAGATGCATCATGCATCCCCCATAGATTCAACAGGTTAATTCTTTATCCGAAGGAAAATACAGTAGTTGTATTTTCTATGGCTACAGGTAGAAAAGAAAGAATTCTTGAAACCATGTTCTGCAGGCTTTGCTAATTTATTAACTCTAGAGCAGAAGTGTCATTGAGGGCCACATCAGGCTTGTGTTTGACCTCTGGGGGCTGGAGTGGCCGTGGCCAGGGTGGGTGAGGCCAGCATGACGTCACTTGTGTTGGGCACCTGTGGTGGCCTGAGTGCTCTGCTGGTGAAAAGGGGCCCCTGAGTCCGTTTTTGGCTGTGATGGCCTCCCGTAACCCTCTGTCAGTGAAAACGGAGCTCTTGGAGGAACACACACAGCCCTTGTGAGCTCCATTTTTGCTGCCAGAGGCATCATGGGCCAGTCCTTCACTATTTCCAGGGTGGGCCCGCGGGCCAGATCTAAGCACCCCTTGGGCCGGATCTGACCCCCGGGCCTTGAGTTTGACACCCCTGCTCTAGAGAATGATGGAAATTGTTAAACACTGCCAGGATAATTAGTAACTAATTGAATGTCTTCACTCTTAATGTTATTTTATGAAAATAGTGTTGTTCTATTCAAGAACATGATAACTATAGCTTGTAGATAAACTTCATTTAAATAATTTATATTAACAAAATAGATTAAAATGTGATATGTTCTATAGAATTATAAATATCTTTTCTATAAGCTAGAACCTTTGTAATATCAGTTCTGTTCAGACAGATAAACACAGATTGCTAGTATAAGTCCTGAAACATCTATAGAAGAAGCTGTAATAAAGTTTCTAGCTGCCAGTTTCTATTATTGATGCCTTCAAAATGAGAGAGGAAATAGGAGGAAAATAGCAACCTCCATTGTGTATGATAGAGCATTTCTTCCAACTACCACTTGAGGCTACCAGAGAGTTTCTTTCAGCAGATCTTTATTGTGCTTCAATTCCATTATCTACTAAATTACTACCTGCTGAACTTTTAGCTGTTTTTTCCCTCTCTTCTTTTTCTTCACAATTACTAATCTGTAAGCCTGTGGGCAGGAATTACCTTCTTTCTGATCTTTGCAAGGTAGCCTAGGAACTCTTTGGGTTGAAGACTAGGATAGGATAAAAATGCTTTTGCTGTTATAAAAAAAAGAAATATCTGCCTAGCATGCCCAATATATTAATTTTTGGAATTTTTATTTAAAATATTGTGAGCAAATATTACCACTATTTCAGTTATCCTGTGGCTTGAATTATAGTCACAAGAAAGCAGGAATGCAAGAAGGAAGTTTTATTAATTCTAGAAATGCTCTAAAATATTGAGGCTTAATTTTTTACCAACAAGCAACTTGTTCCTGCTTGAAAAATGATGTATCTTGAAAAGGAGGTTAAAAGGGTAAACTTATGGACATCTTTTTAGACATTTCATTGTACTTCCAGTTAACCAGGCAAGAAGTATTTTGAGGGAAAAAGAAGAGGAAAGACTGAAATTTTCCGGAGAAGCTTTTGAAGAAGGTAGCTTTTGAAGAATATCTCTGAATTTGTTAACATAATTAAGGTTTGGGAGTTATTTAGAGAGAAATAACACGTTGGACATATGTGTGCTGATACTTAACAGCTGAAGTTTATTTTTTTAAGCGTTGATTAAAAAATAAGTTTCTGTGCTTGCGGTGGAAATTAAATTCAGAGGTTCTTCCCCTCTCCCCCCAAATCTTTTTGATTCTTAGGCAGTACGTCTTAGATTGCAAGAAGAAGAGGAAGAAATCTTAAATGACAGGAAAAATATCAGATAATATACTGAAGCTTAGGACTTCTTGCAAAGATCCAAACAGATGTCATCTTAAAATAACTACCATGAATTAAAAGTATCACATGTCCGTCTCAGGGCAAAAGGGAATCTCAAACTGAGCCTTCGGTTCTGATATTTTTTGAGATGATGCTTCTTTTCAAACAGTGAAAATTAGTTTAAATCCTCAGCTAGGAAATGTGAGGGGAAGAGTTAGAAATCCCTTGAAATGTATTTTTTTAATGAAGGTAGTAGGCAAACTAATTGAAGGGTGTTACATATACAGTAAAGCTAGATTTATTATTCTGTCTGAAGGATTTAAAGAATTGGTTAGTAACCTGAGGACCCTGCATAGCAGTTTGCCATAAATAAGTTTTTAAAGTAATCCTGAACCAAGTGGAAGTGATCAAGCATATTCTAGCCCACTGAATAATTGATATACTGTTATTTGCAAATACTATGAATTTCAAAGTTTAGAAGCATCATTACATGAATTTGCTAAAAACATAGGCAGACCTGTTTATAGACAGGGCCATTTATAACAAGTACCGTTTTCATGGTGATTGCCCTTTCCAGTACTAAGCCCTATAGCTTTGCTAGTTTGGTGGGGGGAGGAGCTAGTGGTCATGGACAGGCTGGCAATTGTGGCACACAAAAAAGTCATATGTATTTCTGTATCTTATATATCTAAATTTAGGTTTAAGGTGTAAAAGTCAATTTTTAAATCAGGACATTTGTTTGGAAAACCAAGTGGTCCAGAATAGGAAAAGGCATAGACAAGGATGTATATAATCTCCATATTTTTTACTTGTAAAGCAGATATAAGAATAATAGGATTAAAAGACAGATTTAAAACTGGAGGTTGGAATAATCTGGGATATGCAGACATCTCTTGTGGAGAACTATTCCCTCCCCTTCCCCCCCAGTAGAGCCAGGTTACTTGCAAAAACCAGATCATGTTGGGGGTTGTTGTTTTTCCTGGTTAGGAGAATGTTAGAATAATGACTTCATGGAATACTTTCCATCTGGTTGATTTTTTTACAGAAAGAGCATGTATGAATGAAAAAAAATATAGAAAAATATATCATGCTTTGTTGAATACATAGTCTTTTACCTTATTCCCTTTTCAAAAAGAATATGCATTCAACAAAGCATGATGGTTGCTTTGAACACTTCCTCCATGGCCTTTTTAAGATGAGGCCCTACATGCCAAGTATGATGCAAATGATGTAACACAGGTTGTCTCATGTAGCAGTCTAGAGTTTGGGTCACCAGCGTTTTGCCGCCTTGCATTCTTATACTTGGTTCAGCTATTCCTCTGGCTTTACAGCAAAGAGTTATTTGCCATGGAAAGACAGATGTTTTGTAGGCAGAGGGGACAAGGCTTAGGCAGGCACTAGGAAAAATGTGCTGAGCAGCCTTTACAAAGATGTATATGACTAGGCTTGTGTTGGAGTATGTGGGATAGAGAAATTTTCTCCACAGAAGAGGGTTCTGTTTTGGTCTTTTGGTTCTCACTAGAGATAGCTGTTTTCACTCCCCCCCCCCCTCTCTAATTCCTATCTTGCACATCATCCTTAACTTTCTGTTTCCTGGCATTTCTTGTCCTGTTAAGCACATGATATTAAGAAATGGACTAAAGAGGGGTTTACCTAAGCTGTGTTGAAGATTATATTATTAATTTTCAGTTACATGAGTTGCTAATGAGATAACAAGGTTCATTAATCTTGAGACATTGTCAATATGCAAATGTGGGAAGTATTTTAAGAGAAATTTGGTTAAAAATAAGGGTAAGATCCTGTAAAGAATTAGTTCATATAAACTGGAAATGTCAGTGATAATAAGTGATAATTTTCTGTTCACAAAAGCAAACTGAGCGGAAGAATTTAGATAAAGAGAATAACTTTAAGGCAACAATCCTATATAAACTATAGCATCTGAATTAAACAGGATGGCTTCTGTTTTTCTTAAATCACATCTCTTTAAAGGTAGAAGACATTATTCCATACAATGTTTGTATTCATTTTAAATCTAATTTAAATGAATTGTATTTCAACTATTTATTCAACCCAAATTGCTAGTGCTGTTTGAATATGTTTGGGTACCCCTCTGTAATATCCTACTGATCATTTAGAATGCACTATTTCTGAAGAGACGTTTGTTTGTAGTTCATTAACTTTTCCCAATTTGATGCTACTTTCTTAGTATCAGAAAATAATGCTGGCTAAGTGATTATAAGAGTTGGAGAGCATCAGGTTAGGAAAGCTGATGAAGGCATTGCAATTGTGTGCTGAAATATGTATATTTAGATATCTACTTACATTTAGATGTGTAGCTATATTTTTGTATAGAAAATAGAAAAAATGTACAACTTCATACAGAACAGAACAGAACAGAACTCTTTATTGGCCAAGTGTGATTGGACACACAAGGAATTTGTCTTGGTGCATATGCTCTTGGAGTACATAAAAGAAAAGATACATTCGTCAAGAATCATAAGGTACAACACTTAATGATTAGGCATAGGGAAACAATCAATATAAATCTTAAGGATACTAGCAACAAGGTTATAGTCATATAGTCATAAGTGGGAGGAGGTGGGTGATAGATTCCAAGTTCAGGAGAATTTTATACTAGCTGAAGATAGGACCAGTTCCCAAGAGACAGGGAAATTAAGGAATATTGAGGGAGAAAAAAGGTACAAGTGAATAATGAGGAATATTACTATAGTATGAAAACATTTTAATTTGAATAATGGTTTAAACACACACACACACACACACACACACATGAAAATGTGATTATTGCCACCATATCAATTCATGAAAACTTTTATTAATTTATCTCATTTTGAAATGCAGTTTTTCTAAAAATAGATTATTCTCCCATGTATTTTAACATTCATTGCTTTTCTTGGCTGTAATCTCATTAGAGCAAAATAAGTTTTAGCTCTAAGAGGAAGAAGGATGAGTAATTAGGAGATTAGTTTAATTAAAGAAATTGAATAGTGGTTACATTTGTGCAATTTGGGATTAATTAAGTCTCTTATTAGTGACAAGGTATGTAGTATCTATAAAATCCTGGGAAGTAATAATAGAATATCCTTTATTAATGGCAATATTTTTATAGGAGCCCTTAGCAGTTGAGGTTTTCCATTGGGTTCATTCTATTACTATCTTTTACTTTTTTCCACTTTCTTTTCAAAGTTTTGTTTGTTATAGTTCCAATACAACTCATCATTGGGATGAGATATTGGTAAGGAGCAATAGTAGGTTTCAAATCCTGTTGCTACCAGTTTGCTCATGGACATGCTCGTGTGCGTGCATGATGCTTCGCATGTACAGAAGCTTCTGCGCATGCACAGAGATGTCCGGGCGGGTGGGCAGAGCCTCCCACTGCTGCTGCTACCGGTTCACCCAATCCGGGGCGAACCGGTAGCAACTCACCATTGGTAAGGAGGCTGGGAAAGAATGAAAGAACATAAACAACCAAAACATGAGAAGGAATCTGCTGTTAGTTTATCTCAAAAATGGCAACTGATTACAGGTAGCAAGAAGTGCTAGAAGAAGTGATTCAAAATATTTTGCTTTGATGAGTTCACTAATAAATGAGGGTTGTAAATACCTCTTGCAGCTTCAATGAGTCAGTATTTACCTCTAATTCTAACATTAAAGTCTACATAATTCTTGCTTCCTTACATGTGTGGGCCTTGAAAGCTGACCATTTTTATTGTTATTTCAGAAGTAGAAAAGAATTGACAATAAACAACAATAATTAAATGTCAGTATTGGTGGGGGTGGTCTTAGAGATTCTTTGGTTGTGCTGTTTACTGCTGGCTTCTTTGGCAGTTTCTTGATTGGGGTTTACTTGATTGTTGGTCTGATGTTAATCTTGCAGTTAATCTATGCTGATCTGCGTATGACTGCGGGTAGAGAGATGCTTAGGTCTTTTTGTCCTTGACCATTTAACCCAATATAGCACAACGAACACAAATTCTAAAAAGAATTACACTGGCATACATCACAAATATCTCAGAAACCACCAATAGACTACTACAACCACATGGAATCAGAGTAGCACCCAAGCCAATTAAAGTCTTTCGAAACATCCTAAGCCTGTGATGGTGAACCTATGGCATGTGTGCCAGAGGTGGCATGCAGTGCCCTCTCTGATGGCATGCAAGCTGTTGCCCCAGTTCAGCTCCGCTGTGCATGCATGCATGCTGGCCAGCTGGTCTTCAGGTCTCTGCCAGACATGGGGGCATGGGGGGGGCATGCACGCACAGGGGTGGGATGCATACAGTGGGCCACACGTGCATGTGTGGGGCAGAGCACATGCACGGGAGCCGCGTGTGCATTGCATTTTGGGGTTTCAGGCTTTGGCCACTCGGTCTGGAAAAGGTTAGTCATCACTGTCCTAAGCAAAGGAAAAGGCCCAGAAACCCCAGAAAAAAACCAGGAGTTTTTCTACAACCACTATGTAGGACAGACAGGCAGAAGACTGGTAGAATGCATCCATGAACACCAACTAGCACTAAGAAGACATGATGAAAACTTTAATTTCACAACATATAGGCAGACTTAACCATAGTTTCAATTGGAAAAATATGACTATCCTAGACCAAGCCAAGTCCAAAAACACCAGGGAATTTCTAGAAGCCTGGTACTCTGACAAATAGACACATAGACACTAACAACATCTTAGACTTAAGAATTGTCAATAAGAAAGACAAAAAAAATCTGGACAGTGGAGTGGCAGTACCTGGAAATAGCAGAATAGAAGAGAAAGAACTAGAAAAGATAACAATACAAAATAATACCTGGAAATAGAAATAGAACAACTGTGGCAAAAGAAAGCAAAGGTATATTTTAATAGTAATATGCACTTTGGATGCAATCCCAAAACAACTAGAGCACCACTTGAACCCCATCGGTATTGACACAATTACCATTAGTCGTTTACAAAAAACAGTTTTACTCAGAACAGCTTATATCCTGTGACAAAACCCTTAATTCCATCAAACATCAACATACACCTGGGAAGGACTCAATAGGTGGGTAAAAATGTTAAATCCAGTCTGAACATTTGACTGACTGTGTGACAAATCCATAGTAATAATATGTGCATATCATTAAACTTGAGCCTTGCAGCTTGTGAGGAGCCTTGCATAAATTTGTTACCACATCTTAACTGCAGCAGCAAAGATCACTTGGCGCTCCTTTGGCGAGGATTGAGCAGGATTTACAGGAGCTGTCACCAAGTGACCCTCCATGCTGCAGGTAAAGCAAAGTGGCAAGCTCATGCCTTTTATTCTATGAACAATTCTTGCATTTTTCTTATAGTGCAAATTATGTAATAAGTAAACAATTATAATGAAATTGAGACCTGCAGAGATTTGCAATATGTTTGGTTGGTAGCACTTTGTCTGTTCATTATCAGCAATATGCTCATTCATATGCCATGTCACACACTGATAATGTATGCACATGATGGTTTCATATTCATATAAAACTCTCTCCTGTTGTATTTCCTTTCTACGTAGTCATTCTGTCACATCTGACTTGACTTGAACCCTAAACAAGAACGATCTATGACTCCATCTTAGGAAAAAGATAGTCTCTACTAAAGGCCAAGTGCAGTATAATAAGGCAAAGCCAGATCTGAGGTTTGTGCGCCAAATTCCCAAGTATAATTCCCCCTTCCCAGGATCCTCTCCCCCCTATTAGCTCTTGATTGTCCAATCACATTCAAACTAGATGTTGTTTGAACCGTTGTTGAAACAGTCATCCTTGGTATGTGGCTACATTCCTCCACAGGTGGTTGTCCTTTAAGTTTCCGGCAGGAACAATGAATTGGGATCCTCCCACCCCACTCCTGTTTGGCCCCCCCCCCCCCAATAGCTCATGGCAGACTGGCACCAAAGCAAAGGTGAAAGGCGACTGAGGTGGCAGTTCTGATACATTCTTTTTCCTGAGAGCATAATACCATAATCCCCATAGCCCCAAGTAATACAATAGTGACAATTTGTTGGAGGCTGCAGCCAAAGTGGAATTGAGAGAAAAGTGATCCTAACAGAGGAAAGGAGCATATTGAGAAATATAGAGTTTATTTTTCTTAACATATGGTCTATTTGTTCAGTATGTAAACAGGAAGGGAGAAAAGGTATGGTGTAATAATGATGGCAGTTCCAGTGGCATATTTATACCCCTTAATATGGACAGGGCTTGAACGTTTGTAGGGGAATAAGCAAGCAGATATCAAGACTCTGTTAGCAGATGCAAAACAGAGCAACAACCTAAATAAGCAACTGCACAATAATGTTGCCAATATGTTTAACTATTCTGGATCTGGTGACATCATAAGTGCTTGACAGGAGTCTTCCAATGTAGAAAAGCGGACTTTTACCAATTCCTCTTTCCTCTTACGGCTTCAGTGCCTCTAAAAAACTCCCTCTACTACCTGCTTTATTCCTTGAGCGACTTCCTTTGGATGCAGTTGCAGTTAAGAGCAGATGGAGTCCTACTATTGCTCCAGTATTTGGTTGTGTATATGGTAAAACACTTTACTGACCTTCAAAGATGATGATCTTGAGTACTCAGAACTTCTACTGTAGACCTTAACATTGATTGATCGTTTTAAAATATGAAGAGTTTTATAAGTAGGGTTGAGCACAATCTATTTTGAAAAAAGGTAATTATAGCTTTTGTGCAGAAAAGGGTTATTTAAAAATAGCAGGTCTCAGTGTAGGAGAAAGATAAAGCATGAATAATAGTGATTTATATTGTGCTGTTCTACAACTTTATAGTTCCTATAATGGATTATGCATGTCTCAAAAAGTATATTGTTGCACAAGAGCAAAGAATCAAATGTTACATTGATCCCTGATTGTACCACATGAATGTGAGTGTTTGGCCTTTTCTTGCTTCAATTAGGTTTTACTCTGTAACGAGTGGCAATTACAAAGACCAGACGATGGTGTTTCTAATTACTATAAGCTTCTCAGAGTCTTGAATTTAAGATAGGTTGCTTTATAAATTGAAATTTTAAATAAAAGCAAGTTAAAAAGAAAAGAATAAAGTAATGATGTTCTACACAACTTATTATTGTTAATTATTGTAATGTACTGTAATCATGGGACTGCAATCCCATGATTACAGTGTTGTAAATCTTTTACTAGCAGTTGCGCTAATAGATATCCATAACTTTCTTACAGATCAAGTCATTGAAAGAGTTCTAAAATAAGAGATTTCACATTTTCCTGGGCCAAGGACCTGGAAGTTGCGGAAGGCTTGTTTAGACTGGATTAACATTTTGCATGAGAACCTCCTGGAATATTGATTCTGCCTGCCTGCCTCTCTCCCTCCCTCCCTCCCTCCCTCCCTCTCCCCCCACACACCTGCCCCTTTACAATAACAACTATGCACTGCCCAGAGTCACTTCTTTGAAATGGGCAGTTACATAAATTTAGATATAGATAAACAAACCAAAAATAAAGACATGTTCTAACAGTGGCATCAGAGAGATTCCTACAGTTCTATGGGTCTTTAGTCATCATGACTGTAAGAATGACCAAGTCAAATCAAAACCACCTAGTTTTTTTCTTTTCTCTACAGATTTTACAAATGAGAAAAGATGTAAAAGAAACTATAAGGATTATGGGTTTCTCATACTTCTTTGCTAGTTGATTCATTTTCTCAACTCGGTTTTAAGTAAAGCCATGATTACCAATGTAATGGCGCTCAGAAACATTTGAGCTTTTTGCTAATTATCAGTTTTTACTCACCAATGTCTTCAAGACTGGATCAAAACAATTTGGGAGATTTCTTTGAGCTCTCCCAAAGGAACCAAAGATAAACAAAAGCTATTACCCACTTCAAAGGATGGAGAAAGTCTGACTAAGTAGTTGCCAAAGAAACTGACAAATCTAAATCATTCTGTTTAGACAGGTCTAATAAATCCAAGTCCCTGTAAGGCAGAGGTTCTAAACCAGGAAAAAAAAGTAATTCTTTATACTGAGTGGGGGGGAAAAATAAGCAAGACCCTTCAGCAGAAGAAATGGGAGACAGAAAAGGGTCTATATGTGGAGCAAGGGGTTGGGGATTGGTTGACATATAATAATGGTAGAGGTGGAAGAAGAGGTGGAAAACAGCAAGTGAGTCACAATACTGAGGAAAGGGGAAAGCAGACAGGGGCATCAAGCATATAGAGAATATTGGAAAGATATAGTAAAAAGTAGCAGTAGGCCATGGGACAGGATGATAGAGATGGAGATGGGGAAAACTGGGGAGAATAAAAGACCTGTGAGAAATCAGCATAACAGACACCCTGCCAATTCATTTTTGTATTTGCATCTTTAAATTAAAGGAACAGCCTCCCACACACTGATTCATGCTATGTCACAAGAACTGCTCTGCTATGATTAGCGATTGTATTATGTACTTCACTGAAGCATAGAATAGAATAACCTTTGGTTGATGGATGCCGCAAGCTGTCATGCAGAATTGTGCATTGTCAGTGTTAAAAAGATCCTCAGGAACAGTTTCCGCTTGCATTGGCAGAGTATATACTAAAATTGAAATGATACAGGGAAGATTAGTATAGCCTCTTTGCAAGGAAGGCATTCAAATTTCTGAAGTGTCCTTTATTTATATATTTGGAATGGCTTTGAACAACCTTAAAGGCTCAGATATCTCATAATGCTATTCTTTCAGCTCTTAATATTTTTCTGTTTTTAAAATTGTAATTTTATTAAAAATTACACTTATGAAAGAAAATTAATAAAAAATTAAAAAGAAAAGATTAAAAAGAAAAAGAACAGAAAAAGAAAATGGGAAAAATAGAAAATAATAATATACTAAATAAAAAGAAAATAAATATATAAAGAAATTAGTTTTCCCTTCTTCACAATGAACAATTTTAGTAACTTATCACCTTTTTTTAAGACACAACAAATGATCTATTCTTCCCATATCTTATCTCTTATCTATAAACAAATCCTTAAAAACTCCCCATTTAATTCCTGATCAGCAGAAGTCCATTAAGAGTTACCAGAGATAAGAACAAATCTATTTTAAACTTGATCAGATTAAACTTTATATTCCTTCCTTTTACTTTAACAGTCTCGTCCCCTGAAACTTGATTTATTTTCATATTTTCTTTATCCCTTCTCACAAAATTCTTCAAAGCTTTAGCCAGCTTCTTTTCTAAATCCAAAATAGGAAAATTACTCAAGTCACTCTCTTGGCTGTATATCCATTTTGGTTGTTCAGACATCAGCCAATTTCTTTTATATGCCCACTATTGCATCTTTTTCCATATCATTCTATTTTTAAATCCATTTTCAGATGGATTTAAGTCTTTGTCTTGGTCAGTAATACATGTTCATTTTTCATAGCATATTTTATCATTTGTTGTATTTTAAGGGAAGATGATTATCCATCTACAATTATCTATAAAGGAACATACTCTTAAACTTAACTTCTCGGTCCAATGTTTGAAAATATCCTTCAATATGTCCAATGTTAAAATATTTTACTCTATTCTGTATTAAGAATGTTAAGTATTGTTCTCCTTTAATTGTAATCATTAGTTCCTTCTGGTCCCTTCTAGTATCCAACCTTCAGAGTTCCATGTTATGCTTTTTAAAAGGAGTTCAAAACAACAGCTTTCCCCATAGGAAGATTTCTTAGAATTAATTTCAAAATCTTATTTCAAATCCATCTGGATCTTTAATCCAAAATCAATTTTCCAAAATCAATAATGTAATCAACCTTTTCCTTCAGTCTTTTAATCCTTTTTTGGATGTACAAACAATGGAAAATGTTCTTCCAGATTACATTATGAATGAGTGGATATAACCTAATTTGTTATAAACATAATAATGGCTATAACACATTATAACACATAACATAATGGATATAACATAATAATGGTTATAACATAACGGACATAACATAACAGGAAACTAAGGCTCAGAATGAACTAAGACTTGCAACAAATATCAAAAATAATTGGGGAAAAAAAACCTGCTTTGAACATGTAAAATGCAAGAAAAAGTTAAGGAAACAATCAGTTCACAAATGGGAGAAGTTGGCAAGGAAGTGATGGGTAGCAGGGAGAAAGCAGAGCTGCTTAATTCATTATTTGTATCTGTCTTCACGCAAAAAGAAAAAGTCCAGTTTACCAAAAACAGAACCGTAAAATACAGACTAGGAATAGGAATAGAAATTAAAATAGATAAAAAAATGTTAAGAGAATATCTGTCTACTCTGGATGGATTCAAATCACCAGGACCAGATGGATGACATCCCAGAGTTCTGAAGGAGCTGGCTGATGTGATCTTGGAACCATTGAACCATATCTTTCAAAGATCCTGGAGCACCGGGGAACTACCAGAGCACTGGAAAAGAGCTGATATAGTTCCAATGTTTAAAAAAAAGGAAAAAAGAATGATCCAGGAAACTATAGATCAGTCAGCCTGACATCAATACCTGGGAAGATCCTGGAAAAGATAATCAAGAAACAGAATACCTAGAAGCAAATAGCTAGTGCAAATACCTAGAAGCAAGCAAAGTTATAACCAGAAACCAATATGGGTTTGTCAAAAACAGATCATGCCAAACAAATTTTATTCTTTGACAAAGTGACTAAATTAGTGGAATAGCGAAATGCTCTGGATATAATATATTTGGATTTCAGTAAGGCATTGAACAAAGTAAACGACAACCTACTTTTTTGGTAAGTTAGAAAAATATGGGATAGACAGTATCACCACCAGGTGGATTTGTAACTGGCTGACAAACCACACTCAACGTATAGTCCTTAATGGAACTACATCTAAATGGAGGGAAGTAAACAGTGGGGAACGCCAAGGTTCTGTTTTAGGGCCAATTCTTTTCAATATCTTCATAAATGATTTAGATGAGGGAATAGAAGGGGAACTCATTAAATTTACAGCTGACACCAAGCTGGTAGGAATAGCCAACACCCCAGAAGATAGCTTCAAGATCCAGAAGGATTTTGACAGACTTGAACACTGGGTCATATCAAATAAATGAAATTCAATATAGAGAAAAGTAAAGATTTACACTTGTGCAAAAAAAAAAAAAAAGTACAGGTTTAAAATAGGTAGAACCTGGCTCAATAGCAGTAACTGCAAGAGGATTTTGGAGTCCTAGTGGACATTTACTTAAATATGAGCCAGTAGTGTGCTACAACCACCCAAAAAAGCCAATGCAACCCTAGGATGCATTAACAGAGGGATAGAATCAAGATCATATGAAGTATTAGTACCACTTTATAATATTTTGGTAAACCACACTTGGAATACTGCACCCAGTTTTGGTCGTCACAATATTAAAAAAACGTTGAGACTCTGGAAAGAGTCCAGAGAAGAGCAACAAAGATGATTAGGGGGCTGGAGGCTGAAGAATGGAATTGGGTATGTCTAGTCTAGTGAAAAGGACTAGGGGTAACATGATAGCAATATTCCAGTATTTGAGGGATTGCCACAAAGAAGAAGGGGGTCAACCTATTTACCAAAGCACCAAAAGGCAGAACAAAAAGCAATGGATGGAAACTAAGCAAGGAGAGAACCAATCTAGAACTAAGGAGAATTTGCTGACAGTGAAAACAATTAACGAGTGGAATGGCTTGCTTTCAGAAGATATGAGTGCGCCATCAGTGGAGATTTTTAAGAAGAGTTTGGACAGCTATTTGTCCAGAATGGTATAAGTCTCCTACTAGTGCAGAGGGCTGAACTTGAAGACCTCCAAGGTTCCTTCCAACTCTGTTATTCTGTTAATTCCGAAGAAAATAGGAGGAAACAGGAGGAATATATTTAATATTTTGGGAAACCCAAATATTGTAATTCCTAGTTAGGCTATCATTTGGTTTGTGGAATTTGATTTTCATACTCTAATCATGAAGCCCATGATGAATAATGGTGTGGTTGGCCATTAAGAATCCTGTTATGAAGATCTTCAGAGTGTCTAGAGAAAGGACATTCTGGAAGATATTAGCATGTACTGAAAAGCATTTCCATGTACTAAGAATTCCATGTTTAGTGTGCAACAGAAGAGCAATCTGATTAAATTGCAAGAGTAATATTGCTACTGTTTGTGGTAACAGTAAGGGCAGGTAGTCTAACATACTGATCCTCCTATTCCTAGCAGCTATGAACCTCTTGTCTGTACAGCTTTTCCTAGAGCAAGAGAAATAAGTTGCTAAGGTGATACAAACATATTACAAAAATAAATGCTGCATAGTATCACTGCACCTGAGCTTTTTAGTAACAAATCAATTAGACATTTCTGGGAAAGGGGATGCATCGTCAAGAGTTGAGAATTAGGAACAGGTCAGCCTGAAAATAACTCCTTAAGCAGAATAGCGCGTACTACCATGTTTTAATTATCTAAAAGTCTTAAAAATAGAAGTTGTATTATATTGACCTTATGGCTGTAATAAATATTTGAATTGACTCTGTTCATAAGTATTTACCTTTATATCAGAGTTTATTTAATAAGTCAGTTTATGAGGAATTAGATACATTTGGTTCATGTTATATGCAGAAACTTAACATTATTAAACTATTGCATTAATAAGAGGTAAATATACTTCAGAGACAAATTTAGGCTAAGAAGAAAAGAATTTAAAAATAATGGTACGGCTGGTGTTGCTTGGTCTGAGATAAAAATGAATTTTAAAAAATCAAACTATTTTCTCTTAGTATTGGAGGGGAAAAAGTGGGATGCACTGGTTGGTTGTGTGTTGTGCGTTTCAGAGATTTTTTCCAGAGATTTTTAACTGCTAAAATGAATTGGATTGCTTTCTCTTTTAAGCTAATTCATAACCTGAATTCCATCCCACTCCCAATCTAAATAGTTCTCTTTTCAGACCATTTTTTAATATTTGTTTTTTCTTAGAGCTTTTACTAACATTCTGATTTTTATTTTGCTTCCCTTCTATTCTTCCTTCTTGAGATCTCTTAAGCATATTTGATGCTGATATTATCAGTTTGTTTCATAAGGGTTAAATATAATTTTTGCTCGGTTACAAACTTTCTAGTGTAATTGATTTATTATTTAATCTAATATCTAATACACATTCCATAATATCTGAAAAATCTTAACTGTATTTTTTAGAGGTTATGGAATCAGATTTGTAATGTTGATACTATGAACACAGTGATTTTAAAAAAATGATGAATATCAAACTGTTGACTAATTGTATTAGTAAAAGATTCTATTCTTTTCATTAACTTGGCCTTGTGCTACTATTACCTACAGCTGCTGGAGGTGCAGCACATGGGTGATTATCAGTGAAGCATAAACTCAGTGCTAACGCTGGAATAAAAAGACAGATGGCAGAATGTGCTATTTATAGTTCATTCCAACCTGCCTCAGGCAAGTACTGCAGAAATGATTACAAGAAATGCTGTCAGTTACTAAGGAGATGAAGCAATGCTGTCGACAAAAGTCTAAATTTCTTGTCTTAAGGAAGATTTCTGAACACAGGAAAATAGCTTTGGGTATGCATGTTCTAAATTCATTCTGGGGGAGGGAACCATAACTCTCACTTTCTTTGCTGAAAATGAATTCAAAGGAAGAATTCAGCATTTATTTTTATTGTGTAGGCCAGAGGTGTCAAACTTGATTTCATTGAGGGCTGCATCAGGGTTGTTTTTGACCTCTGGGCTGGGTGAGTGTGGCCAAGTGGGTGTGGCCAGGGTGGGCGTGGCCCATGAGCTCCGTTTTCACTGGCAGAGGGCTGCAGGAGGTTGTCGCAGCCAGAAAAGGGAGCTCCGTTTTTGCTGGCAGAGACACCGCGGGCTAGTTCTTCACTGTTTCCAGGGCGGCCCTGTGGAGCAGTTCTAAGCATCCCGCGGGCCAGATCTGGTCCACAGGCCCTGAATTTGACACCCCTGGTGTAGGCCCTGGATGGCTTCTGTACTTGTGTACTTTTCTCTGGATTTACAAGAGAAAAGGGGGATCCAAGACCTAGAACCTGGGGGATGGATTCCTTTTTCCTCTGGACAAACTTTATCTGTTTCCCTGGTAACTTTTTGAACAACCAGAACTTGGTGACCCTGATTGATACAGTTCAGGATTTTCATTTTTCTCTTGCACTGAAAATATCTTCTCCCAGAAGAAACAGATCTGCTTTCTCCACACAGAGACAAGATCTGCCTCCTCCTCCTCCTTCTCTTACATTGTCAAATGATATATAGAGGATTTGAAGTTAACTGACTATTCTTTGTCAGACAAATGTATATTTCAGCAACAAAGACATATATAGCCAAGTGGAATTATTTCCTTGTACTCCCTGAAACAGCCTGGCTTCATTATGTGCACTCTTCACCACATCTACATAAAAACTGAAGCAGGGTGGCCTAGGCCTGCCTTTTCTCCAAGTCATTGGTTCTTCCTATGTATTGTCTAGTCAAAGCGTTCATTCAGTTTAAATGTATCCATCAATCTCTCATTTCAAACTGAAGCTTTTGGTCTGTATTGGTAATGCTCCTATCCAGAACCTTTGATCAATGGAGAGTCAAGTCAGCCCTCTACCTCTTCACTTGGCTTATGAATGAACGCGGCATCCTTCATTCTAAAGTACTGCATTCCACAGCCATTGTATTGTGCCTGATCTATCTTTTCTCCCACATTGTGTTTTATCTTTTCATCTAGTTCGGGTCCTCATTATTCACTTTTTTAAAATAACACAAGATTTTTGAACCAGTTGAGAGCAATAGCTTGTCCATTCTTTTTTATAATAATATTTAGTTTATTCAAGGGACTTTAAAATATAAAACACCCCCCCCCCAAAAAAAACCACACCCCAACAACAAGCAAGGTATTAAAAAGAATAAGTGTCTTAAAAAAGACTTAACACATATACACATAATGGGCTCCTTAGTTGAATGCTGATTAATATAATACTGCAATATTAATTTCCTACCCCTTTCAAAACAGGCGAAAAGAATGTTTACTCCGTTACTAAATCTGTTTAAAAATTGTTATCTTATAAATATTATAAATATACTATAAATATACTTTATATATATAGTATACATATACTATAATTATATATAATATAATTATAAATATACTATATTAATAAGAAAATAGTTATGGGAAAAACAATAAGAATATTATATAAAATATAAGAATAATAAAAATTATTAATCATAATTATTAAGACTTGTCCATTCTAAAGGGATGAGCAACTGTTAGTTTGTACTCAGATTCCCAAGAAAATTTTAGCCTCAGTGCCCCCTGGTATGGAGAGGGAGTAAAGTATCTTTGACATTTTTCAGGAGAGGTTGTTCCACCAGAACCAGTGGCCCCTTTCAGATATCCCTTTGTTTGGAACTAAGACTCTGAATTGCAATCTGATTAAATCCTTTGCCCATCAATTAACACTATTGATTTGAACTTCATGCCCCCCCAAATTATGCGTTATTAGCGATGCATTGTTTCTCTCTGGTGATGTGGTCCCTATCAATCTCCAAGTTGTTGCTGTTGATTTGAATCAGAAACCACAATGAAGAATTTATTACTTAACTGTATCTTTGAATCTTCATTAGGGAATCAATCAATTCACACAAAACCCCTTTCTCTCTCGGTGCTTCACCATTGTCAGTTTTCAGGCATCTGTCTTTGTTCCAAGAAACAGAGGAGATTAATGGAAACAGCACACAGTATATACCGGTAAATTGTAAATTGTAATGGAGTGTGGGGCTTTCACCAAAATTTCTATTCTGCCTTTTTACCAAGCTACTCAAAGTAAAATGCATGGTTATTTCTTCAATGTTATTTTCCTTCAACCTGTTAGAGAAGTAAACAGCAACGGATAGTTACCTATTTGATCCTGAGATTCAAGGCTGCAGATATTTTAATCTAAGTCTCATCAGTCATAGTCCAGTTCTATTTTGCTCTGCACTTTATTAAAACCCAGAAAGTGTATATAGAAGCATCTATAGTTAAATGTGTATAGGGAGACCATTCGAACACATATTTTTTTTAAAAAAATTATCCTGACCCCTCTCCTTCTTTTGGGAATAAATGATGTGAAATGAATAAATATTTATATAATAATTTTCCAGGTCTTTATTGTACTTTATTGAAAAGAAAGAGTTAAAGATTAATTATTTCTAATTCAAGCAATGTTAAATGATGTATAAAGTATCACCTAAATTATTTTTAATATGCTGCTTTTTCCAATTGAACAAAAAGCATAAACTATAGTAAACATGTTTTAAATAGTCAAAATGCCAATGTTAATTCTACTTTAATTTGTTTTACTCTTTGCTGTTAAATATTTTTAAACATGTTGATTAACAAGCTGTTAGTTGCATTTTAAAACCTACATGCCATAATTTTGTAATAAATCTCTTGAATTTTGTTTTTAACTGTGAAACAACTTGTACCTTTATTCTGATAATGCAGTTATATGTTGACATTGTTAAAAATAGAATATATATTATCATTACATTCACATTTTATAATTTATTATGACTTCGTGGACAGCAGAACCTCATACTGAAATGAGAGGAGAATGTATTATATCAATTAGCGTATTGTAAAGTTCAATTTCATTAGTTTTGACTTAAGAAATGTATGCCATCTGTGGACTTAATATTTGTTTCAGAAAGTATATACAATTTGAAACGAAGCAGAGATTTCTGCAGCATTGTTGATAACAATTTATTGCATTATGCCCTATTATTTTATGGGGGTATTATGCGGGAAGATCTAGCAGCTTTCAGAAGCACTAGGCCACAGATAATTGGATATCAGGTTGTTGAAGTTAGGTTCTAAGGAGCACTTGGGATTGCTGCAACTGTACACATATGATTTCTCTATGCTGCCTGATTCCACTGAAGGATTGACAGTGGAATCTTCTAGATTTATGATCTTGGGAGGCTTCATCCTGCCTCTCTATACAGTAGAGAACGAAAGAGCTCAAGAGTTTTGTGAAGTAGCAATCATGGACCTGACCCAGATCACCAAGGGCCAACGTAGGCCAGTGGACACTCATCAGATTTGGGTTTTAATTTAAGGCAGTTGCAACATTATTTGAGGGTTGAAAGCATTACCATCAGTCATTTTTCATGGTCCAATCAACTGATCATTCTGAATTTTATGCCCCCTAATGCAAAGAAGATGAAGCTATTATTTTGGTTCATTCCTGACAACTAATGAATTCAAAGGGAGCTTGTATTTTTTTTCTGAGGATTTGATGGGCAGTTTGCCTTGAAATGAGTGTACAATAAGGATGTTAGATCAGATTACTTTTGTAGGACTTCTCCCTGCTCAATGATCCTGGAGATTGTCTGATTTACTGAAGAGCTCTAGGAAATGAAACAGCAGAAGAAAGAGTGCTATTGGAGGAAGATTAAAAAATGAGTCTGACGAATCACATTGAAGAGCTCCATTAGAGACTACTTGTTGTTTTAACCATTCAGTTGTGTCTGATTCTTGGTGACTTTATAAGGCAAGTGTTCTCCATGCTACCCCGTCAAGCACAGTTTCTTTCAGTTGTTGGATATTCTGTTTATTTTTCTGTTCTTCTTACATCTGTGGCTTGCTGACTGTTTAGGCTGGCTTGATCCCTTTTTGGAAGAAAAGCATCACAAATTATCTGCAAGGTTGTGGTAAGGATTATTCTAAGCATCTGATGATAAAAATGACTCAGTTCTGTTTTAGACTAAATTCCAGCTGAGAAAGTTCTATTGAAAGCATACTCCTCTTATTTTGGAGGAATTTTAGACACCTCCAAATCTTGAAAGAAATGGTCAAGGTTCTCAGGGCTGTGAATCTAGCCATCTATTAGTTATATCAATGCTCCTGCTGGCTGATTAAAAAAAGCCTCCAAGAAACAACATGGAGTTGGTTCCAAGTGATGATAAATTCATTCTCAAGTGAGAGGGTGATAATGCTGGGCTTGAAAGAAATGGTAGTATGAACCCTTCTCAAGAAGACATCATTGCGCCTGAGCCGGCCGGTTGCTCTTCCCTTCCACCTGCAGCTGCAGCTGCTGCTCTTCTGGGGCGGGGTGGCTGGCAGGAAGAACGCATCCCAAGCGACCCACATGGCTGGTGGAGCAAGCTAAGAGGGGTGTCTCAGCCCCCTTTGACGGTGGCCACGGGGTCATCTGAGCAGGCAGCCCACCACCATCCTGCCCTCACCAGCTGCTGGTACACCGGTGGTCCGAACCGCCTGGGACTGTGCAAGTAGCCTGCGTGGGCAGGGAGAGAGGGAAGCTCCGGCTTACCTTGCTCTGCTCTCTTAGGAAGCGACTGCTGGGATTCCTTCTCTGCGTCTTTTGGCATGCGTGCCAGTTGCTGGTCTTTGCCTGCACATAAGCACCAGAAACCAAATCAGCTGGCTGGTGCACATGCGCACTCTGGAAAAAGGAAGATCGTCTTCCTGGATTGTGCATGTGCAATGGGCGGCTGCTCTTCCAGTTTCTGGCATGCCCGTGTGCATGAAAACCAGGTGGCCGGCATACCGGAACCTGGAAGAACAACGGGCGATGGCTCCGCGTGTCAGGAGAAATGCTCTGCGTGTCACTTCCAGCACATGTGCCATAGGTTTGCCAACATGGGCCTACATATTTGTAACCATCATCCTTTGCTAATGCTTTCACTATGCTTCCAGTTCCCAGTTCTATTCCTTCTATTTTTTCCATTTTTCCTTGCTGCATGGATAATATAGCACATTTTTCAAGTCTAAAGTTTATTTTGATGTCGCTGCTGAACAGTTGAACTGTGTTGAGTATTGATTCAGTGGGGCTTTTTGCATACATTTTAAAGTCATCCATGTATAGTAGATGATTTATCTTGCCATGTTGACTTGAGATTTGGTATCCTAGTTTTATGTTATTTATTTATTTATTTATTTATGTTGTTGTTATTATTATTATTATTATTATTATTAAACATGTAACAGTGATACCCATTGTCATCAGGGCACTTAGTAGCATGTCCAAGAATTTTACAAAATATATCAAGAAATTGCAGCTTCCTGCAATAACACCAGGGGAATTGCAAAAAACTGCATTACTCAGAACATCGCACATTTTAAGAAGATACTTGGTTGATACCTAGGATGCTGGCAGCAACCCATATCAACCATCAGCGCCAGTCAATGCTATTTCTGATACATTTTAAATGTTAAATTGACTGAGTTTCATGTTTAATGAATAAAAGAAATAATAATAACAACAATAATAATTGTTATTATTCACAGCTGCCAGTTTTTTTAGCTAACATTGACTTTCATACGCATTGAGTTCTTCCCAAGAACCTACAATGTTGTAATGTATTGGTATAGTATATGTGAAGATACAACGAGTATGGCCTTTTGTAACTGATAGATGGAAATTTTGTCAATCCGCAGCCTGTTTTCACTCCCAGGAGGCTTCAGGGAGGCCGGTTAGGCCCAAAATGGGGTGGGGGGTGCGGTCCTCCCTCCCCCCACAGCCTGTTTTTGCTCCCAGGAGGCTTCAGGGAGGCTTCCTAGGTCAAAAACAGGCCACGGGGGTGGCACACCCTCCCACAGCCTATTTTTGCTCCCAGGAGGCTGCACGGAGGCCTACTAGGCCCAAAATGGGGCTCAGGGGGCACCATATCCCCCTCCACGGCCTGTTTTTGCTCTCAGGGGGGTGCAGGAGGCCGACTGCTGCCTGTCACACGCCCTGGTCATGCCCACCATGGCCAGGCCCATGCAGCCGATCATTAGGGCAGAGAACCGGTTGTTAAATTATTTGAATCCCACCACTGAATTGATCATAGTATCCTTCTGGACTGAATGTAGGATCATGAATGTAGGACATGACATGCAGGGGTTCACCCCTTTCTCCATAGTTATTTTCAGTCAGAATTTATAAGTAGATGGTGAGGCCAGTGATCTTTCCTATCCAATTTCATATCCACAGGAAAAACTGTTGGACGAGGCTTGCTTTGTGGATGTTTGGTTATTAAATATATCAACCAAGGGACTTCGTGAAAATGATCTTAAAATAGTCTCAAAATTCCAAAT
The DNA here is from genome assembly GCA_012654045.1 of Ptyas mucosa. Taxonomy (NCBI): domain Eukaryota; kingdom Metazoa; phylum Chordata; class Lepidosauria; order Squamata; family Colubridae; genus Ptyas; species Ptyas mucosa. The sequence goes on from WNWU01000089.1 coordinate 3,525,483, forward strand.
GTAACCACTGGCCTAGTAAAGTTGTAGGTGCTTGCTCTAAAAGGTAGGATAATTCCTGAAAACAATGAAAATAGAAGGAACAACTGAAACTAGGGACAAGTTTCATCTTCATCCTCAGATTTCCCATTAGCTGGTATGTGAAGAAGCAACCTAAAGCAGGCTTTTGTTATTGCATTCATGATTTAAGTGACAATGGTCTTTCTCTATACTAGAAATTTATGAAGCAATTGAATGAGATTCAGGTATGAAGATTATTCTTATTTAAATCCTTGTCCACAAGTGAAAATTGCTATGACACTCTGCAATTAAATTAGACTGAAAATTATCTTGGCAATATATCTGAATTTTGGTTGCTCGAATTGTGTATTAAAATATTTATATTTTTTGCAAGAGACTGGATGTTTTCTTAATACATGCATAGTTTTCCGGGAGTCATAATAAATAGTAGAACATAAAAGCCATGTGCCTTATTCGTAATTGCTTGATAACTCAAATTTAACATTTCACATTTTAAATTAATATTAGCTTCCCAGTACCATTCCGTTTATGAAACCAGCAAGATGTTCTTTTTCTTAAATTAAAAAATAATTTAGAAGTCTAACTCTTTTGTGGTAGATTAAGATGCATTGAAATTGGAAACAAGTAGCAATGCATACTAATAAATTAGTTGTTCCAGACATATATTCTGTATATTAAACGAAAAAGAAAAAAGGAAAAAAGGAAAAAAAGTTCTATTTATATATAATTAATAATGGAAATGTAAATAGGTTTACAACTTATATTAACAATTTATTAATCAGCTATGGTAATTTTCTGTTAGTTCTGACTCAAGCAGGAATTATTTTCAATAATTTACCCAAAGCAGATTCTTCCAGGATATGTCATAAGACAATAAAAGCAATGCTTTTTATTTTGTAAGAAGCAAACATTTATTTAGTTTGCATGCATTATAAAGTAGAATAATCTGGATCCCATCCTGCTCCGATTGTCAACATATTTTAAAAATACGAATATAGTGGTTATAAAATTTGCCAAGCACGTGATTTATTTATTTTATTTATTTATATTGTAATACTGTGTTTTGCTACCCAAATTTAATATGGTTTGGATTTTCTCTTTACCTTCTTTTTTCAGGAATCTTCCCAGGAGAGTGTCATTACACGAGATATTCATCGTACATTTCCAGCACACGAATATTTTAAAGATACTGGAGGAGATGGACAGGATTCTCTATATAAGATTTGTAAGGTATAGCTGTTCAAATGTCTTGGAGTTTTGTTAAGAAGTTACGCAGATTTGTTGCATACGTTTTCATAATTTTTGTGACAAACAGTTTTATAATAGTATGACATCAGATTAGATTGAGTTTCCCACCTAACATTAACTGAAAACAACCAGATGTTAGGATTTTGCAGTTTAGATTAGATGGAGAGGCCCTGGTAGAGAATGCAAGGAAATAATAAGGTTTGGCTTGCACCAGGATCTATATACTACTAAAACTCTCATTTCTATAACTTTCAACTGAGCAAAACAGTGCATCCTAGGGTAATAATTTTTGACCCAAGGTACCTCAAATGGGCTAACTTACAGAATGTATCCAAAATGTAGGACATATAACTCCCAAGGGAATGAAATTTGTGGAAGTTATGGCTGTTTTAGTATTGCCAGGCTGATACTGCTTCAGTGCTGCTGAGCTGCTGCTGCTGTCATGTGATCATTTTCAATATCTTGTGATAGTTTCCCAGCCTCTCCCTCAGTCACTTTCTCCCTCCCACCCCTGGCATCAGTCACTTACTTGCCAGGAAGGGCAAGGTGAAGGAAGAAAGGGAGGGAGAAATAAGGAAGGAAGGAAGGAAAAGGAAGGAAAGACACAATTCCTCACACTACCCCTCTGTGCACCTTCCCCAACCCATGTGGCATCTTTCTGAACCCCTGTGCGCCTATCAGATTTGCATAGCACCTATCATACCCCCAGATACTCTTCTTGCCTCACCCCTCTGTGCATCGTCCCTGACCTGAGCACCCACTCTGATCCATGTGGCACCTCTTGTATATTTATGTGATACCAATATCCTTCTCAACTCACCTCACCCTTCCTGCTGCTGATCCCATCCCATGTACCCTTGTGTATCCTTCCTGACCCACGCTGCTCACTTCCCCACTTCCTGATCCTCCCAACACACACAGTACTTTTTCTGT
>WNWU01000089.1:3527691-3585133 GCA_012654045.1 Ptyas mucosa
TTCCCTGACAACGTGACATCTCTTTTGAACCCCCATGCACACTTCCTGATCACCATAGTGCTTCTCTTGCCCTCCTAAACACCACCTTCTCAGTGGTCCCTCTATGCATCTTCCTTGACCTGAGTGCCCCCCCAGACCCATGTGCCACTTTTTGCACACTCATTCTCTATCTATGCTGCCCCTCATGCATCTGATCTATCCCATGTAGCTCTTCTCACATATCCCCATGCATCTTTCTTGACCCCCACTGTCCACCTCCCCACTACCTGACCCTTCCAAACCCACACAGCATACTCTTCCCAACCTGTACCCTTGCACATTTCCTCACTCCCTCTTCCACCTGGCAGTAGCTACTTTATCTGCTGGCCGGCCTTGGACTTGCAATTTCCTACCCGCTTCTCCGCTTAACTTTCTTCCTGAAAGTTTCCCAGGTTGAGTGCTGTTGGTCAGCCGGTTACGAATCCGTTTGGTGGTGATGCCTAACCCACATTTTTCCATTTTATCAAGTAATAGGTTATGGTCTACTTTGTCAAATGCCTTACTGAAGTCCAAGTAAATTATATTGACAGCATTCCTCTGGTCCACTAGTTTTGTCACTTTGTCAAAAAATGCAATAAGATTAGTCTGGCATAATAGAAGACAACTGGGTTCTCATATCTACTTCTACATTCAATTTGCTGCAATGTTATTTTTATTGAAGTATACAAAGAAAACTCTGCTTCACACAAATATGTTGTTGGAAAAGGGAGGAGTATTTGAACAGTCTTTTCAACTGCCTTGTTTTATGCCTTGTTTAATAAAAAAGATGTTGGAAAAAGTGCAGAGAAAGGCAACAAAGATGATTAGGGGCCTGGATGCTAAAGTGTATGAAGACTGGTTGCAGGAATTGGGTATGACTACTCTAGAGAAAAGAAAGGCTAGAGGAGATATGACAGCAGTGTTCCAATATTTGAGTGGTTACCGCAAGGAAGTGGGGCTCAATCTATTTTTCAAAGCACCAGAAGGCAAGACAAGAAACAATGGATGGAAACTAAACAAGGAGAGAAGCAACCTAGAACTAAGGGGAAATTTCATAACAGTGAGAATAATTAACTAATGGAATGACTTGCCTTCAGAAGTTGTGGTACTCTCTCTCTGGAAGCTTTTAAGAAGAGATTGGATATAGCTAAGATATAGGGCAGTGATGGCTAACCTTTTTGCCATCGCGTGCCAAAAGCGGGGGGAGCGCAGTGGGGTCACATGCATGCGTGCCCACAGCCATAATTCTATGTGCCTCTCCCCTTCCGTGCTCCCCCGTTTTTGGCACATGATGGCATGGTGGGCCCGGTAGGCCCGTTTTTTGCTCTCCCCAGGCTCCAGAGCCTTTCTAGGAGCCTGGGGAGGGCAAAACCGGCTTTCTCCCCCTCCCAGAGGCCCTCTGGAGGCTGGAAACAGTGTGTTTCCTGACTTCTGGTGGGCCCGGAAGGCCTGAAAATCAGCTGGCTGGCGCACGCATGCGTGCCAGAGCTGAGCTCGCGTGCCCACCGATATGGCTCCGCGTGCCACCTGTGGCACCCGTGCCATAGGTTCGCCATCACAGATATAGGGTCTCCTGCTCCTCCAAAGTCCCTCCCAATCTGTTATTCTGTTATACTAGGGTGCAAGCAGTTTTCTCTACCATTGCTTTTGTACCATCAGTGCAAATATCCACAAAATTGTTCCAGGATAAAGCATGAGATGCAAAAAAAAGTTATTTGGCACTTTGAATATTTCAGCATCAGTTGTGTTTGTTGCCAAGCACTCACATAAAATAAGATCTTCAATTATTAGTTGATGCTGATATCAGATAAGTTATACAAGTAAAACAACAAGTCCAGCCATGTCTATAGATTCATTGATTTGTATATGGAAAAGTACAATTCTGAAGACAATACAGTATGTCACAGAAGTGAGTATACCCCCTCACATTTTGTAAATATTTAAGTATATCTTTTCATGTGACAACACTGAAGAAATGACACTTGGCTATAATGTAAAGTAGTGAGTATACAGCTTGTATAACAATGTAAATGTGTAATGTAAATGTATATTAATTCATCTTCAGGGCTGCAGCTAAGTTTTTAAGTCAGCAAGTTACTATATTATTGGCAAGTGGCACTGCTATGATTTCTTTTAGTGACTATTCATCCAGCCAGATTCAGCAAGTTCAATTGTACAAGGCTTGACCTTGTGGACCTCCTGAAAGGGTTTTGAGGACCCCTAAGGATCCACGAATCACACTTTGAAAACTGCTACTCTAATCTAAGAGGTGCGGGCCAGATTCTAGATTCACCCTGGAGTGTTAGTGAGGATAGAAAGGAGCCCATTGCTGTGGTGCAGGGCCAAATGTCAATTTGGAAAGGGAATTGAATATTATCTTCATTAATTAATACTCCTAAGTGCCCAGGCACTTAGAAGGGGCTAGAAAATGGAGTCTTCCTTTTTGAAAACATAATGGGGAATCTGCAGTGTTGCCTTTTTGACCATCATATAAAATTATTGATTTTCTGTGTTGTACTACGTTATGAAATAATATTGGTGACCTGGTTTCTTGCTTGCATGTGTAGTACAGATACCTTTCCCCCAGGAAACCAAAATAATTGGTAGGAAGTAATGATTTTTCAGCTGCTTGGACTCCTGTGGCTGAAACAGTTTAATGTGAGGCCCGTTGTTCACACTCACAAGTTAGCAATTTCTGTTAATCAGAAACAATTTATTGTGGTTATAATTGAGAAACCTCAATATGTTTTAGTAGGCTGTATGTGTGTCAGTTTGTTAATAATTTATCAAAAAGATAAAAGTGAAGTATAGTTCTAACCTATTTGGAAACAGATTTTTTGGGCGGGAAAAAGACAAATAACTTTTTGAATATTAGCCATATTCTACTTTATATTTTGTCTCTTAATCTAACCCTCCCCACCGCAAAAGTCCAATTCAGCCTGGCCACAACATAACTGATTACTACACTCCTGATTTCTACATCTTTTGAATGCCTTAAAAAAATACATCTGAAAATGCCAAAAAGATTGCCCTTCATCTTAAACCACTTATTCTTGTTGGCACACTGAGATATTGTTTTGCTATTAAAAAATTGCTTGGAGACTAAGACCTGAACATTCAGAGTAATTTCTCATTTTAAACAAATATGTAATTCTAGGAAGTTAATACAAATGTTAAAGGTCTTCTTCTAATTGTTTGCTTTTCTTTTAGTAAATGATTTTTCAGACTTGTTACATTCTATGATTAGGGTGCACAGTAGCTTTTCAGGTTTCAGACACTTTGGATGACATTCTGGAGTCCATAATACTACAAATAGGCAGCAGCAGAACAATGAAATAGATTGGGCCAAAATATATTTAGCTGAATTAACATTTAATGAAATGGAACTAAGATGATTCCTCCCTATTTATTTAATTGTTTATTCATTAACACCGAAAATTGCAATTTGACAGCAGCATTTTGAGGAGCTTTGGATTGCCTTTTGCAATAGCATTCTAGATAGTTATCATGGATTTCTACTGTGTTTTCTATCTTAGAAAGAAAACACACAAAACACCGGAAAGATCTAATTTATTCTGCTACTTTCGCTTTCTTACGTAAATTACCACTAAATAGAAGACTAGCACAAATACCATCCTTGTTAAAAATTAAGAAGACCGGTAAAAAGTCTGCTATTGAATGAATGAATGAATGAATGAATGAATGAATGAATGAATGAATACATACATACATACATACATACATACATACATACATACATAATTGATATTGAGGGTATCTGCACTTGGGATGTATTTGGTGCTGCTGCTGATTTTATTGTGAAAAGTGTTGAAAAAGTGACATCATCATTTTTTGCACTTATGATCATTGCAGCATCCCCATGGTCACATGATTTACATTCAGATGCTTGACAACTGACTCATTTATGACAGTTGCAGTGTCCCAGGGTCACGTTATCACTTTTTGCAGCCTTCTGATGAGCAAAGTCAATGGGGAAGCCAGATTCACTTAACAACTGTGTTACTAATTTAACAACTGCAGTGATTCACTTAACAAATGCGGCAAGAAAATTCATAACATGGGACAAATTTCTCACTTAGCAACATAAATTTTGGGCTAAATTGTGGTTGCAAGTTGAGGACTACCTGTACAGACAGGTGTCAAACTTGCGACATGTTGTCATCATGTGACGTATTGCAACTTTCTCCATTGAGAGTGGAGACAGCAGCCAGGATGGGTGTAACCGCCCAATCAGCTTAAAGGACTGAGTCTATCAATCAAGCTAAGTCACACCCTTGTTGCTGGGCAGACCCAGCTTTTGACTCAGTCCTTTCAGCAGGACTGGTGTGTGGTCTTTTGCTCTCTGCCTTTTTGCTCGATTTACTGTTCAATTTCTAGTGGATTTATTGGCTTTTTGGACTTTGGATTGTTTCTTGGACTTTGCCTTTGGACACGGACTGGTTTTGGTATTTTTGCGATTTTGGCTGACTCGGACTGCCTTAGACTTTCCTGCTGTGAGTTCCCTTTGTCTGGCGCTTGTTTTTCCCCCTCAGCTAGCCTTGCTGCTGCCTGGGGTGGGGGTGGGGGCTTTGGCAGTTGCCCCTTCCCTTTGGAAGGCTTCCTAAGTAAGGCTTCCTCGGCGATAGTATTGTGTTGTCCGCTGGGTTCCCTCGACCCCCTGTTTCTTCAGCTTTATCTGCCTCCCAATCGGTAGATTGCTGCTGTGAGTGCTCCGCGGCTTGGAGGAGGGCGGCGGCCATTTTTTTGTGACTTTTTTCTTCCCGCCATTTTTTCGTAATCGCCATTTTAGCCGCTAATTTTTCCTCTGGGCTATTTCTACGCTGATTGACTGGCTCCCTGGGCTTCGGCCACTTCAAGCTTCCTGGCCAGCGCTTGTTGCTTCCTGCAGCGGTTTTTCGCGAGCACTCCTCACAGTTGTGGATTCGGCTGGCCTGCCATCCCTCGACTGCTCTGGACGATCTTCATTTGAATTAGCGGAACTTCGCGCTCCCGTGTTGGCACAGCTGCGGTCCCCTAATCTGGACAGCTGTATCTATAAAGTTGCAGCCACTTCCTCCTCACGTGGGGAGCCGGTTTGGCAGTTCGGTCATTTGTGGAGCTGTCACTCCCTTAGCCACGTTTACATTGGACTGGCGGCCATTGTGGATAGCGGTCATTGCCTCATGCCTCTGGTGCCCGTGCGGTGCTATCGCGCTCCCCTCCCTTGGTGGCCTGCTCTTCGACAGAGGATTCTAATTTCTGACCACCTTGCTGTCCTGCGATTTGACGGAGGATCCTGCTTTGTGACCGGCTATCCTTGGTGGAGCTCTTGCGCTCCCACTGTGCACGGCCTTCTCCTTGGACCACCTGTCATTGCTAGGCCTGTTTCTGGAGACGTTTTTCCATCTGGTGACTGTTCGTGGGACTCGTCTTGTTAATTGTGGAGTCTAGCGCTCCCATTTTTTTCGGGTCCAGTTGACTGTGGAGCTCTCGCGCTCCCACCTATTACCCTCCTTTATTCCGGTGGTCGCATCCGGTGACTATTATAATGCCGAAGGCCCTCTCTAAATCGAAGCACGGCTGGAAGGCCACGACCAGTGAATGTGGGCTGTCAGACAGCTTGTCGGAGGCCCGGCATTCTGCTCGGGAGGCCCCTAGGGTTCCATCCCCGGCGTCTCATTCCTCCCTCTCCAAGCATCAGTCTTCCAAACATGGCTTATCCTCCTCCTCGAAGGTGGAAAAGCGGAGGGACAAGGTCCTAACCAAACTGTATGATAAGGCGTCTGCTAATTTGGCGTCCCCTGTTGCCCAGGCTCCTTCGCCTTCTCCGGCTCCGGTTCCTCAGACGGTACCCCCACTGCCTACTCCGGACCAGTTGTCTCTCCAGGACTGTCCGGTTACGATTTCTGATGACAACCTGTGGGGGTCTGATGCTTCTACCAGACCAGCTGCTTCTGAGCATGATGTGGCGCAGGTGGCTCCCTCTGCGGACTCTGCCACTGTATCCCGTCCGGAGACCCTTACCTGTCAACTTTCTCCCGACCAGCTTCAACAATTGATTGAGGCGGCGGTCCAAAGGTCTTTAGCAGCCCGCTTCTGTGCATCCAGTCGTCAAGGATCGGTGAGGTCTGTTTCGCCTGTCTCTCCGGACCCAGGGGCTCCAGAATGCTCTCGTTTGGCTTGATCGGACTCTCCTACCTGTTCCCATTCGAGTCAGCCTTCGGCCATGTCTGAGGTAGACTATGTTGATTCTGATCTGTCAGAAGATGAGAATTTGCCCCCTGACCAACCGGCATTTACCGGCCTATTTCCACAAGCTTTATTCAAATCCTTACTGTTCAAGGCGGTTAATACGGCCCGGTTGTCTGCTCCAGCCGCTGATCCTGCTCCTGCATCGTCTTCATCGGGGCCCTTGGACCCCATGTTCGCAGAACCTGCTCACCGGTCACATCTGTTCTGACTCCTCCTTTGTTTTTGGACGTGGTGAAGCGTCAATGGGAGTCTCCGGGGGCTGCACCCGTTCCTTCCTCTAATGACAAGAAGAATTTCCAGGTCGCTGCGGACTTGGACTCCCTTCTTCAGATACCTTCGGTCGGCGCTCTGGTCGCTGCGTTGTTACCTACTGCTAATGTTCCTGGTGAGCCCGATGAAGGTCTCCATCCTGACGAGCGTCACTCGGATCTGGTCCTCCAGAGAGCATTCCAAGGGTCTGCCTGGGCTATTAGGGCGGCTACCACGGCATCCTTTTTCAACCGGACCACCCTACTCTGGTTGCGCCAACTACAGGAGAAGTTGCCCCCGGAGGACGCTCGAGTCCGGCAGAACTTAAACAAGATTGTGGCAGCCATCCAGTTTTCCGCGGACTCTACCCTGAATGTTGCCAGATTTGCAGCTAAATCCTTGGCGTCCACAGTCACGGCTTGTCGCTTGGTCTGGCTCTGTCACTGGCAGGCGGATGCCAGACATAAATGGCTCTTAGCACCTGTTCCCTTCCATGGTTCAAAGTTGCTTGGGGAGGCTCTGGATCCGTTCTTCATGGAAAGTAGAGATAAGAAGAGAGTACTGGCGGCGGTCTACCGTAGGGGGGAGTCCTGATTTTCACCTTATCCCCCTCATTCCTTGGGCCGAGGTACTGATGGAGGGGGCTTCTTCTGCCTTCCCTTCATTTAGGCGATTTGGTTCCTTTAATAGACAGCGGGGTTCCCAGGATAGGGCTGCTAGGGGGCGTCCCTTTACTTCTAAACGGCCCTTTCGAGGGGGAGGAGGTTGTTTCATCCGGCGCCGTCACTGATTGCACCTCGGGCCCTCCCATTGGCGGCTGATTGGGCCTCTACGCCGCCAGTTGGGAGCTGTCCACTTCCGATAGATGGGTCCAGGCCTCCTTACGCTCAGGGTTGGCCACTGAATTTCTTTCCATCCCCCCGGATACCTTTATCTGCTGCCCGATTTCTCGTAACTCTGAGAAACGGTCCCTTATGGACTCCGCAGTTCAACACCTCGTGTCGATCAGGGCTATCCAACTGGTTCCGCCTGCTGAGCGGGGTAAGGGTTTCTATTCCTGGGTCTTTCTCGTTCCCAAGTCTTCGGGGGGGAGACCCATTCTGGACCTTAAGCGTTTGAATCGATATGTCATCTATCGGAAGTTTAAAATGCAATATTTAAAATCCATTCTTGATGGCGTCCGGAAGGGCGATCTCCTCTCTTTTATAGACCTCACTGAAGCTTATTTGCACATCCCTATCCTCCCCTCCCATAGGCGTTATCTTAGGTTTTGTTATGGGGGCGCTCACTACCAATACAGGGCCTTGCCCTTTGACCTCTCCTCCATGCCCCGCACTTTCACGAAGGTTTTGGCCGCTCTGGCGGCTTCCCTTAGACTTCGGTCAGTTAGGCTTTTATGTTATTTGGATGATATCCTTGTTTTCTCGTCCTCCCTGCAGCAAGCTGTAGCGGACGTTCGGTTGACCATTGAAACATTGGCTTCGCATGGCTTTTCAGTCAGTTTAGAAAAGAGTCAGCTCTCTCCCTCTACCCGCATTCTCCACTATTGGAGGAGAATGGGACTATTGGGGCCATTATTGATTCAGTTCAGGGTAGGGTATTCCTCTCTCAGGAATGGCGGGACAGCCTGGGAGCTCTGGCTGTCAGGGTTGAACAGAGTAGGAGAGTTTCCCCCTTCGTCCTCTCCCAGCTACTGGGTAAGATGATCTCCACCATATCTGTAGTTGCCTGGGCTCAGTTACATACTAGGGAACTTCAGTGGTTTCTCTTACCTTTGCAGAAGGCGGGTCGAGGCATTTCCTCCCAGCTGGTTCCTGTTCCCCCCGCTGTTCGCAGGTCACTCAGGTGGTGGCAGTCCCCGGCTATCTCGGAGGGCTGTCTTTTTCTCGAGACATCCAGGATCGTGGTGATGTCAGATGCCAGCCTTCGGGGCTGGGGCGCCCATTGTCAAGGCCAGATCGCGCAGGAAACTTGGACAGAGCTCGAATCCCGTCAACCAATCAATTGGTTGGAGTTGCAGGCGATCTTCCTTGTCCTCAAGGCTTTCCGTCGTCTGATCTCCGGGGCCCATGTGCTTGTCCTAACGGACAATGTGACTGCAAAAACACATGTGAACAGGTTGGGGGGCACTAGATCCAGGTCCCTGTTGTCGGTGGCCATGAAGTTGGGCCTTTGGGCGGAACTGCACCTCAGCTCTCTGCAGGTGGAGCACATTTCCGGGGTCGACAACTTGCAGGCGGATTGGCTGAGTCGTCAGCAGGTGGACAATGCCGAGTGGCGCCTTCACCCTCGCATCTTTCAGCAGCTGACCCTTCGCTTCAGCAGTCCGATCATTGACTTGTTTGCGATTCGACTCAATACTCAGCTCCCGCGTTATTTCGCCCGTTATCTGGAACCTCAGGTGGAGGCCGTCGACGCTGTCCTGGTCCCTTGGTCGGAGGGTCGTCTTTATGCCTTTCCGCCGCTATCTCTACTGCCCAGAGTCATACGCAAACTTCTCATGGAACGAGCGGAAGTGATCCTGCTGGCTCCTCACTGGCCTCGACAGCCCTAGTTTGCAGACCTTATCTCCCTCTCGGTGGCCCCCTCTTGGCGTATTCCTTTTGACGAGGATTCCCTGACACAAGGCGTAATACGTCATCCGGACCTTCCTTGGCTCAGTCTGACCGCCTGGCGGTTGAGCGGTGCTCGTTGAGGGGCATGAACATCCTATCGGACATCATCCAGACCATCCAGGCCTCGCGGTGTCCTTCCACTGACCACATTTATTCAGCGACTTGGCGGGCCTTTTGCTTATGGTATGACCAAAATGGTGTAGAAGTGCTTAATGCATCCATTGTGAACATTCTTATTTTCTTGTAACGGGGGACTTATGGAGGGGCTCTCCCTTAATACGCTATGTCGCCAAGTGGCTGCGATCTCATCTGTCCTTACCTGCGGGTCTTTGTCATCCCTGGTGCAGCATCCTTTGATCAGACACTTCCTTTGGGGTGCCACGAATCTCAGCCCGCTGGTCCTGCATAGATACCCTATTTGGGATCTCCCCTTGGTCTTGGACTCACTCACGTGGCCTCCGTACGAATCCTTTCGCTTGGCCAGCCTCAGACTCTTGTCATGCAAGGTTGCCTTTCTGGTGGCCATTACATCGTATATCGGAGATTGCGGCCTTGTCAGTTCGTGATGATCTTTGTGTGTTCCACACGGACCGGGTGGTCCTTCGCCTGGACCCTATTTTCATCTCGAAGGTCAACACGACATTCCATCGTACACAGGAACTGGTCCTTCCAGACTTCTGCCCTCGTCCTTCTCATCCTCGGGAACGTCGTTGGCATACCTTAGACATCCGCCGGGCGTTGTGCATCTACTTTTAAGAGGACGGCTTCCACCCGCAGGTCTGAGTCGCTCTTCGTCTCCTTACTGCCCGGTTCGTTGGGGTCCAAGGTTTCCTCATCCACGATTGGCCGGTGGATTTGACAAACGATTGCTGCCGCGTACGATCTTCGTTCTCTTCCGAGGCCTCCTCGTGTCACGGCGCACTCCACCCGTAGTGCGGCTACATCTGCAGCTTGGGCTACGCAGGCTCCGTTGATTGAAATCTGCAGGGCAGCTACATGGACATTGCCGGCCCCTTTCATCCAACATTATAAGCTGGACAAGTTTGCGGCGGCAGAGGCCGCATTTGGTCAGGGAGTGCTTCAGCATATTGTGCCCGGGGAGCGGATTTCGGACCAGCCTACTCCCCCCCTAAACTCGGGACAGTGAACTTGGGTATGTCCCATCCTGGCTGCTTTCTCCACTCTCAATGGAGAAGGGGTGTTGGTCCTACCTGAGACGCACCTTCTCGTTGAGTGGAGACAGCAGCCAGACCCTCCCTGTGCTAGTCTGGTCCTCTCCATGGTTGTCTGATCGTTTCTCCTTTCTTACTGTTTTTTTCCGTTGACAACCCGCTGAGTCTGTCCTTCAGTCTTCGCCAAAAGCTGGGTGTGCCCGGCAACAAGGGCGTGATTTAGCTTGATTGATAGACTCAGTCCTTTAAGCTGATTGGGTGGTTACACCCATCCTGGCTGCTGTCTCCACTCAATGAGAAGGTGCGTCTCAGGTAGGACCAACGCCCCTTCTCCCCTTCGCTAAACCAGAGTTGGGCACGGCCAGCACGTGACATATCCAACCCATGAGTTTGACACCGTTGCTGTACACTGTTTTTTAAGCATTATGTGAGTTTTTTTTTTAACTGAAATAGTAGGGAGGCACATACATTAATAAATAAAGCCACATCTTTCCAGAAAGACAGAATACCCTTAAGAATGATTGCACTTTATTCTTTGGAAAGAAGCAGAATTTCAGTTACCTCAAAAGTCCTGGTAGAAGAAAGATGAAAAAATTTAGTGAGTAAACTAAAGAAGACAAGATATAAATATACATATAAATACGTACTGTGGTATCATATAAAATGGGACTAAAAAAAGTGACAGTTCCTGAGAAAATGCTGAATGTTGAAGGGTGCCTAGATTCTGAATATAGACGTTTTATATTTCCATGTAGACTTATCTACTTACTGGTTGATTTGTTTCTCTTTTGGTACTCTATACCAGGGGTCCCCAACCTCCGGGCTGTGGCCGTGGAATTGGTGGGTGATCACACATGCATGCATCCCCATTTGCACGAGCAGCAGGCAAAGATGGGTGCACATGCTTCATTTACATGAACGATGGCTCATGCATATGGAGCTGGGCATGCACTTGTGCTTGTTCACTGTGCGTGTGCGTGCACTTGTCTGCCATTCACACAAAACCATCCCCTCTCCTCATCTCTCCCCCCCCCCCCTGGATCTGCAAAGCCGAAAAGGTTGGGGGACTCCTCCGTACACTGTTGGAACACCAAAGGTTTACAAATACAATCAACCCCCCCACTAACTATAAAACGTATTCAGCTCCCCCGCCCCCCCACCCTGTCTGTTAACCAGCAGAAACTTCATGGTTAAAATGACAGATTAAAAGCTCTATGAAACAGCTGTGGTTTCACTGCCTGCCTAAATATCATCAGGGAGGATGCCATCTGTATGTCTGAGAATAGGCTTTTCTACTGGGAGGCAGCCATAATAAAATAGCCTTGTCTTCTGGCTCACATCCCTACTCAGGAGGAACAGACAAGATGGATCAGTTTTACCTGGAGAAGATGGTTCTGTATTACTAGGATAATACAGGTAGTCCTTAACTTACAAGCACAATTGGGACTGGAATTCCAGTCACTAAGCAATCGTAAAGCACGATTTCACATGATTAGTGATTACAAGCCTGGCAATCTCAGTTACCATAGTAACTCCAGATGCATAGGTCATTAAGGGGAAAGCAAAGGGAATTCCAGATAAGGAAGGAAAGGTGCTGTCCTGGAAGGCCCAGCACAGCTGTGCAGAAGTTGGGGATTGCTACAATGTGATGCAAGCTCGGGGAGGCTGGATAAAGAAGATGTGGGATATGTGTATGCATGTGTATGAGTACAGGGAGACTGAGGAAAGAATATACTGTGTCCCAGGCTTTTCAGCACATTGTGCTCTTGGGCTGCAAGAAGCCCTGAGCCACAGCATGAAGTCATGCCCTTCTCACCCCAGCCCCGGAAACGTCACCCTCCATCCTAATCCAGCAGCATGGAGCAAATCTGCTATGCCTAGGAAGCTCCAGCAGCATGGTTCAAAATCGAAGCACATCAGGAAGCCCCAGCAATGTGGGGCTTCTTGATGCGCTGTGGCTCTGAGGCTGCAAGAATTCCCTGAGTTGCAGTACAGTGTAAAGCCCAGTCCCAACTTGGCCCAGCAGTGCAGCGTAAAGGGTCTTGTTGCTACCCCAGGAAGCTTCAGCCCACTACACCCACTACAGGGCAGCTGTAGTTGCCCTTGCTATCATCCATCCACTCCAAAACCCTGGTCACCCTGCATTCTGCACTACAGCTGACTGTTACCGTCTTCTTACTCCTGCTGCTGACAAGGTGTACTTGGCCCTTTGTGAGGCAACTGCTGACCTAGAAGACAACGGGTCTTGCAATTAAACCACTGTGTGCAAGAAAAGCAACCTGGAGAAGAAAGCCTTGTGCATGCAACAGCAGCCTCGTGAAGGACCAGGCCAAGGCTTCTTAATCAGCAGTGGGAGAAAGAACAGGGCAAAGCTTCTGAGTTTTTGTTAGAGAGACCCATAAAGTCTACAATGATGTTAGGGAGGTGCAGTGAGGGTGCACGGGGTGCGAGGGAAGTACAGCAAGGACCAGGGAAGTTGCTGGGGGTACAAGGGTGTGTGAGTGGCACAGAGTGGGTTGGAGAGGGTACAAGTCTGAGGGAGTGTTGGTGAGGGTTAAAGATGGTGTGCAGAGGTGTGAAGGGACATGAGAGGTAGTTTGGGAAGGCTACATGAGGATGCAAGGGGTTGTGTGAGGGGGAAGGGTGCATAAGGTTACATGAAGATGCACTGGAGACGCCCAGGAAGGTTGGGAAGGTGTGCAAGGGTGCACTGTGTTGTGAGGAAGGCGCAGCAAGGATAGGGGATGGTGTGCAAAAGTGAGGGGGTTGTCAGAGTGTGAGGGAGTGCAGGCAAGGGTTGGGGGAGGTTAAAGGGGATGTGTGAGGGTGTAAGAAAGGTACAGTAAGGGTTGGGCAGGATACAGAGGCATTTGAGTGGGTGTGGAAGAGATATAAAAGAAAAAGTGAAAAGCTTGAGGTGAGGGGAACGAGACATTATTGCAGTTAAATGAGATTCTCAAAAAGACGAGGTATTTAAAGAACAGAAGGTACTATATAAAATAATGTGTGGTCATGATGTGACCGAGGGCAGGGAATGAAGGAGCAAGAATCTGTACAGTTGAATTAATAATTCAGTACAAGTAATATATTCAGTTTGAGGTATCACTCCTTTCTGTTTGAATACCATGAGAAGGAAAAATTATATTATTTTAAAATCAAAATTATAAATTATAAATTTGTAAATAATTTATAATTTATATATAAATTATAAATAATTATTTTAAATTATCTAGGTGGCTTTTAAAAAATGTTCATTGCGGTTTGTTTGTGACCAGTGGCTTATAATTTATTACTATGATATTATTTGTAAAACAAACCAGCAAACAAGCAAAAAAAAAAAAACCTGTTCTGAGAATGCCAGTTTCTTTCAAATGAATTTAAAATGCCATTTTGTATGCCATAAATCACAAAACGCTGCTTTTTTGTGAGTTCTGTGCATCTGAGGGTTTCCTGTGAATATTCAGAGCACTGCCAGAATATTCTAGAGCTAAGTGTGTTGGCAGGATTTAGTGCTGTCGCTTCTGGTTTAACCCAGTGGAGACACCCTCCACCCCCACCATCATAATGAATTGCAAGAGGTATTGTGAATGCTATTAAGATAGCCAGTGAATTGTTTTGGCTTCCTGAGGTTTTCCAAGCTTGTTCTGCCTTAGTAAAAACTATTTCCTTAGTGCTTGCCAGAGTCATTTCATTGCCTGACAACAGTAGGGGTGCCAACTGATTGTAATCTTCCACCTTTGTCAGAAATTATTATTAAATATTATTAATGTTTAGATGCCAGGCTTGTTTTGATTCTCTGGGGCTTTAGATCCCATCTTTAAAGCAGATATTTGTATGTGTTGTGTTGGTAGGGTATAACTAGCTCTTTCATATGCTATTCACAAGCTGAGGTGAATTCTTAGGAGATAACAAAAATTGAATCTTGTCTCCTAAAAAGGAGTTAAAAGCTGATTTCCTTCAGTGTATTTGTGGCTGTTTCAAGTGATTGATTGATGCTGGAAATGAATGACAAAATGGTATGCTTTTTAAAGTGTTGTAATTATACCACGGAATGTACATGCACACAATTTAGAGCAATAAATTCCATTTTGTGTGGGAAAATGACTTTCAAGCTTTTATATTTCAGATTAGCATTTGCCATCTTTATGGCAGAATGTAAGAAAAACAAGTCACTCATAGGGAGCCACGTCACTTCAGTTGTGACCATGAAATTTAATAATTCACAATTACAATCAAATATGTTTTTTAATTCCAGGCATATTCAGTTTATGATGAAGAAATTGGTTATTGTCAGGGTCATTCCTTTCTTGCTGCTGTTCTGCTGCTGCATGTGAGTACACTACAAAAAGAAACACTGTTGTTTAATCAGACAAGCAGGTGAAATGTTTGTTTCCACCTTTCAAATTTCTAACTACATTTCCCTACCTATTTAATCTCATGTTTTGTTTTGTTTTGTTTTTTTATTAATTTTGTATCCCGCCCTTCTCCCGAAGGACTTATTCTGTGAACAGCCACAGAATAAAAAACACATACATACAAAAATTTAAGATAGAATAAAAACAAATTAAATAATTGGGCTGAGGCAAATTTAAAATACCCAATAATTTAAAAACAAATTAAAATTTACATTTAACAGGGGAAAAGATTTAGGCCAGGCCAGCTTGATGAAATAGAAAAATCTTAAGTGCGCGACGGAAGGTGCGCAGATCCGGGATCATCCGTATCTCTGGGGGGAGCTCGTTCCAGATCGTAGGTGCCCCCACAGAGAAGGCTCTCCCCCTGGGGCCGCCAGTCAACATTGTTTGGCTGATGGCACTCGGAGGAGCCCCTCTCCTCCGGTGGGAGGCTATTGGTGGTAGCAGGCGGTCCCGTAGATAAGCAGGTCCATGGAGCGCTCTAAAGGTGATAACCAATACCTTGAAGCGCACCAGGAAGACCACCGGGAGCCAGTGCAGCTCGTGCAGGAGAGGTGTTACATGGGAACGCCACATCGTTCCCATAACCACCCGCGCAGCCGCACTCTGCACCAGTTGGAGCCTCCGAGTGTTCCTCAAGGGGAGCCCCATGTAGAGAGTGCTACAGTAGTCCAGACGAGAGGTGACAAGGGCATGAGTGACTGTGTGTAAGGAGTCCCAATCTAGAAAGGGACGCAACTGGTGAATCAGGCGAACCTGATAAAAAATCCTCCCGGTCACGGCCGTCAAGTGCTCTTTTAAAGACAGCCGTGAATCCAGGAGATGCCCAAGTTGCATACCCTCTCCGTGGGGGCCAATGATTCGCCCCCAATAGTCAGTGATGGCACCAACTAACTATATCGGGACGTCGGAAACCACAGCCACTCGGTCTTGGATGGGTTGAGCCTGAGCCTATTCCTCCCCATCCAGATCTGCACGGCCTCCAGGCACCGGGACATCACTTCAAGGGCATCGTTGGGGTGGTCTGGGGTGGAGATGTACAGCTGGGTGTCATCAGCGTACTGATGGTATCTCACCCCAAAACCACGGATGATCTCGCCCAGCGGCTTCACATAAATGTTGAACAGGAGGGTTGAGAGGACCGCCCCTTGCGGCACCCTGCATATGAGGGGCCTCGGGGTCAACCTCTGCCCCCCTGTCAACACAGACTGCGACCGGTCAGAGAGAAAGGAGGAGAACCACTGCAACACAGTGCCTCCCACCCCTAACTCTTCCAACCGGTGCAGCATGATACCATGGTCGATGGTATCAAAAGCCGCTGAGAGATCTAACAGGACCAGGACAGAGGAGCACCCCCTGTCCCGAGCCCTCCAGAGATCATCAACCAACGCGACCAATGCCGTTTCCATGCTGTACCTGGGCCTGAAGCCTGACTGGAACAGATCCAGATACGTCGTTTCATCCAGGTGCCGGGGGAACTGTTGCGCAACCACGCTCTCAACAACCTTCGCCACAAAACGGAGGTTGCAGACCGGACGATAATTTACCAACATTGCCGGGTCCAGGGAAGGCTTCTTGAGGAGAGGCCTCACCACCACCTCTTTCAAGGCGGCGGGAAAGTCAGCCTCACCCAGCGAAGCATTTGTAATCCCCTGGAGCCAGCCTCGTGTCACCTCCCGGGAAGCCAGCACTAACCAGGAAGGACACAGGTCCAACAAACAAGTGGTTGCGTTCAGTCTGCCCAGAATCCTGTCCACGTCCTCAGGGGTCACAGGATCAAACTCATCCCAGATAACATTCACAAGACGTGCCCCAGTCCCTCCCCCTGAGACTACCCAGTCAGAGTCCAGATCGTGCCGAATCTGAGTGATTTTATCATGCAGATACTGAACAAAATCCTCTGCTCTACCCTCCAAGGGGTCCTCCCGCGCTTCCTGGTGGAGCAGGGAGCGGGTCACCCTGAAGAGGGCGGCTGGGCGATTATCTGATGATGCAATAAGAGCAGCCAAATAACTACATTCCGCTGCTTTTATCGCCACTAAGTAGTTCCTAATATGGGATCTTACTAGTGTCCGGTCCAATTCAGAAAGACTGGCCCTCCAACTACTCTCTAGGCGTCTTTTCCGGCGCTTCAACTCCCTCAGCTCCTTGGAGAACCAAGGAGCCAATGGAGATCGGCTCCGGGTCAGAGGCCGCAAAGGCACAACCCGATCCAGAGCTCCAGCGGCCGCCCTATCCCAGGTGGCCACTAGGTCTCCAGTCGAGGCGTGTGCCAGAGCCTCAGGAAATGGCCCAAGCTCCATCTGGAACCTATCGGGTTCCATCAGGCGCCTGGGGTGGAACCATCTTACTGGCTCTGCCTCCCTGCAGCGTGGTGCAGAGGTTCAAAGGTCGAGACGAAGGAGAGAGTGATCTGACCATGACAAGGGCTCAGTAACTATATCCCCTATCTCAAGATCACTCAACCACTGTCCAGAGACAAAAATCAGATCCAGCGTGTTTCCCCCCGTGTGGGTAGGGCCATGAATTAACTGGTTCAGGTCCATAGCTGTCATGGAAGCCTTGAACTCCCGAGCCACCTCAGACGTCTCACCCACGGACGGCAGGTTGAAATCCCCCATGACCATAAGCCTGGGGGTGTCAACCGCCACTGCGGCGATGACGTTGAGCAGCTCGGGCAGGGCTGTTGCCACATGGCAGGGAGCCAGGTACGTGATCAGCAAACCCATCTGAACCCCATGGCCCCATTTCACAAGGAGGGATTCACAGCCGGCCGTCTGAGGGACAGTGGCCTCCCTTGGTCTCAGACCTTGTTTAATAATAACTGCTACTCCCCCGTCCCTCCCCTGTGACCTCGGATGATGGAATGGTGGAAGCCTTGGATAGTACAGTGGTCTAAAGCCCTGTTATTAACATCAGCTGCCTGCAATTATTGCAGGTTCGGATCTCACCAAGGCTCAAGGTTGACTCAGCCTTCCATCCTTTCTAAGGTAGGTAAATTGAGGACCCAGTTTGTGGGGGTAATAAGCTGACTTTGTATAAATATACAAAAAGTATGAAGGCTATTGCTTAGCGCATTGTAAGCCGCCCTGAGTCTCCGGAGAAGGGCGGCATATAAATCAAATTAAAAAAAAAAAAGCCTGGTGGGCACATTTCTACCAGAGAGACCCCTCCCTCCGGGCCCAACCAGGTCTCCGTAATGCCTGCCAGGTCCGCTCCCCCCTCCTGAATAAGATCACAGATGAGGGGGGCTTTATTTACTGCAGACCTGGCGTTGCACAACTTCAGTCGAAGGCCCGGGCCCTGAGGGTCTGTGCAACCTGGAAAACGAGTGGAGCCTTGGGGGCCAGAGTATGCTACCGCTCGAAGACAGCAGGTGCGTGCCCCCTTAACATGATATGGCCCCCTGATCCTGCCATATCTACTCCTCCCACTCACAGTACCGATGGTAAAAGCGCAATCTGAACAAGCTCGACCCCCCCCCGTTTCCCCCGGATCCCCCACCCCCCTTACTGCGTATCATGGCCAGGCCTGACCCTCCCCTTAGTGGGTTTTTCCCCAAACCCACAACCCTATTTCCAATTTTGCCCTCCCCCACCCTAGAACCCCTTAAAAGTTTAACCATAAATTTAGCTAAAAATCCCCTCAACCCCCTCTTCGCAACATGCCACCTCTCTGGGTCCCAAGACCCGTCATTGAGGTAGGCCCTCGATAACGTGGAGGGCTAGGCTTGCAAGAGGGGGGAATCTCGCAATGCAAGAAACTGTGACCTTAAATACATCTAAAGCTCAGAGGTAGTGATAAGGTATGGCCAAGGGCTCAACTATGATAGTCCAAAAATGTCCTAAGAAGAAACAGGCAGGTTGACCATAAACGGGAGAATCTTGTAAATGTTGGCATTTACAGGAATAAGTGGATGTTCCTTCAGGGAAATTTAGTCCTTGGAGTAGATGTTAAAGACATTTTTTCTTTTCAGCCATTATGATAAACTTTTAGCTAGGGTTTTGGTGTATTTTTATCAAAGAAGGAAGCCTTTCTACCTGTTAAGGCAGAAGTGACTTTTGTTTGGTTGTTCATGGGGTTCTTCATAAGACTTCTGTTTATTCCTTTTATGTGAGGAATATATGTGTTATGTGTTTGCTTCTTTAAATGTGAAAGTAGATAATCTTGCCTTGATTTGAAATCTGTAGATTGGTCCCAGATAAGAAAATTGCCAGATCACTATGGAACAGACTTTCAACTGGCCCTTGAGAAGAGAGGATTAAGCATATTATTAAGCAATATATGCCTCTCAAAGCAAAGGGAATTTTTGAAATTCAAACACAGTTGCAAACCATAGGGGAAAAAAAGATGGGTTGCTCTTTGCTAAGTTACAAATTTCTAAATCACTGTATTTTTATACAGCGTATTTTTATACACGATTAGCAACGTTCTATTAAAAATAGTTTTGATTAGTGATTGATTAGTCTATTACTTAGGAGATAAGTTTTATTTTGTTCTATCCTTAAATATTAGAGGTTTTTTTCCCCCTTTTTAGCACTTTGCTTTTGGAAAAAAGCACATTTATAAGAATGCACTGAATACATGGAAGAGCTGTTATTCTAAATTCTGAAAATTCATACCCTCCTGAGAAATTCCAATCAGTTCCACAATAATCAGCAGGTACAAAATCCTGACTGAAAGCTATTTGCTATCTTTTTGCATACTCATAGCATAAACCCATCTACAGAAGGGTTCTTGGAAGTAACTTTATACTTATGGTCTCCATGCAGATGCCTGAAGAACAAGCCTTCTGTATCCTAGTGAAGATCATGTATGACTATGGCCTGCGGGAGCTGTATAAAAACAATTTGGAAGGTTTGCGGAGAAAATTTTATCAGCTGGAGAAACTTACGCAGGTATTACCTGGAATTTTTCTTTGTTTTAGAAAAAAATATGCAAAAAAAAGGGGGGGGGAATAATGAATATATCCTACCATAGGTATGCTTAACTGTCCATAAAAATTGAGGTATTGATAATTAATGTGCAACCTGTATGTGTGTGTGTGGGTATACATACATACATAACATACATAATACATGAAACACATATGATCTTCATGTTTAGTACCAAAGTGTTTATTCCACAAATATTTCCTAACACTGGCTTAAAATATAGCAGAAATATAAGCATATACTTCATAAGCAGAAGTATAAGAAAACAATGCATGTTAATTTAGATTCTGATAATGCATTTAACATCTTAGAGAAGAAAAGTTATATTCATCTTCATCTTTCACTTTTCTCCATAGGAGCAGCTGCCTGACTTATATAACCATTTTGTGGAACAGAATCTTGAAGCTCATATGTATGCTTCCCAGTGGTTTCTTACCCTCTTCACTGCCAAGTTTCCACTTTGTATGGTCTTCCACATAATTGATTTACTACTTTGTGAGGTAAAATTGCCTTCTATCCATAAAGAAGCTTGCTTTGCATGAAATGAATTGTCATTTTTCTTGGGCTTATAGTTACAAGGATGACTGCTTCTTTTATTAGATGGAGGTGTACTGCCACTTGCACATCATTCTTTTATCCTATTTTAGTGTGAGAGGTTCTTCCACCAATATTTCTTATCATCTTTATTTTAAAGCTGTATTTGAGTAAATCCTTCTGATGTCCCTGTTTAGACAATGGAATGATTCATAGAACTCAAGGCATTCACTTATTATAAAAATGGTTTCAGTTGTCTGAAATAAACTCCTCATTGTTTAGGGGGTAGTTAAAAGTACAAAGGTTGATTTTAAAAAAATATCACAAAAGGAATGAGTCAGAGCAAGTCTTGCACTTGCACATGTTGCAGTTGCCTATCCTAGCTGGTTGGAAGGAAAGTTTTACCTTAACTTCTGGTTACTGTCAATGCTCTCTTTGTAATTTAGCAAATGATAATTCATGAACAGTACATGGCATGAACCATGCATCCAGTTTATAATTCTGATTTGTTTCAACAAGCCAATAGATAGGGTTCCGCTAAATTTAGAGTTAGTACAAAGTTGGTCTCATTTCCAGTAGCATTCAACACAGAATAAATAATTTAGTCTAGCCTTCTTTGATTACTCAGAGATTGATCTAGTCTGATCTCCTTAATGTAGCCTGCTTTGATTAATCAGTTGAACTGATTCATACCCATAGAGTACCCATAGTGATTTTTTTGTTTTTTGCTTTATGTGATGTAAAACTATGCCTTAATGTGCAAACTAGGCCACTATTGCCTGTTCAACAAATCATGATTTTACAAAAATCCAGGCATAGTGTTGTTTTAAATGCATTTTGTACAGCCATTTGAAGAATTTTAGCTTTAAAATAACGAACAGGATTCATCAGATGCAGGAATGGGAAAGGGAAAGAGGAAGAATTACAGATGGTCCTTGACATACAACAGTTCACTTAGTGACCATTCGAAGTTACAATGGCATTGAAAAATGTGACTTACGACCATTTTTCACACATGATTTACATTCAGATGCTTGACAACTGACTCATATTTATGACTGTTGCAGTGTCTCGGGGTCACCTTTTGTAACTTTCTGACAAGCAAAGTCAGTGGGGGAACCAGATTTACTTAACAATTGTGTTACTAATTTAACAACTGCAGTAACAAATGAGGCAAGAAAAGTCATAAAATGGAGCAAAACTCACTTAACAAATTTCTCACTTAGCAACGGAAACGTTGGGCTCAATTGTGGCTGTAAGTTGAGGACTACCTGTAGTTTGCATGATTATAGCGAGCGTGGAACAGCTCTGTTTAAGATTAGCATGTGAGTATCATAAATACAGTATTAGAATTCTTTATTGGACAAGTATGATTGGACACACAAGGAATTTGTCTTTGGTGCATATGCTCTCAGTGTACATAAAAGGAAAAAAACACATTCATCAAGAATCATAAGATACAGCACTTAGTGATAGTCATAGGTTACTAATAAGCAATTAAATCATACTAGGAAACAATAAAACAGTATAAATCGTAAAGATACAAGCAACATGGTTATAGTCATAAGTGGGAGGAGATAGGTAATAGGAAGGATGAGAAGAATAATAGTAATACGGTCTTAGTAATAATTTGATAATATTGTGGGAATTAGTTGTTTAGCAGAGTGATGGCATTTGGGGAAAAACTGTCCTTGTGTCTACTTGTTCTGGTGTGCAGTGCCCTATAGTGTTGTTTTGAGGGTAGAAGTTGAACAATTTATGTCCAGGATGTGAGGAGTCTGTAGATATTTTCACAGCCCTCTTTTTGACTGGTGCAATATAAAGGTCCTCAATGGAAGGCAGGTTGGTAGCAATTGGTTTTTCTACAGTTCTGATTATCTGTTGAAGTCTGTCTTGTTTGGTTGCAGAGCCAAACCAGACAGTTATAGAGGTGCAGATGACAGACTCAATAATTCCTCTATAGAAATGAATCAGCAGCTCCTTGGGCAGTTTGAGCTTTCTGAGTTGGCGCAGAAAAAACATTCTTCATTGAGCTTTTTTGATGACGTTTTTGATATTAGGTATCCATTTTAAGTCTGTTGATACTGTGTTGTCTAGTATTGTAAGAGGTGGTAGTATAGGAGGGATTTTCCTAAAATCTACCATCATTTCTATGGTTTTTAGTGTGTTTAGTTCAAGATTGTTCCGGTTGCACCACAAGGCTAGTTGTTCAACCTCCTGTCTGTATGCAGATTCGTCATTATCTTGAATGAGACCAATAACTTGTATCATCTGCAAACTTCAGTACTTTAACAGAGGGATCTTTTGAGATGCAGTCATTGGTGTATAGAGAGAAGAGAAGTGGAGAGAGCACACAGCCCTGGGGGGCTCCTGTGCTACTTGTACAGGTATCTGATGTGATTCTGCCTAGCTTCACCTGCTGCTACCTGTCTGTTAGGAAGTTTATGATCCATTTACAAGTGTGGTCAGGTACAGGTAGCTGATTTAGTTTAATTAGAAGAATATCAGGAATGATGGTATTGAATGCTGAGCTGAAGTATCCAAAGAGGACCCTTGAATAGGTCTTTTGAGATTCAAGATGTTGTAGGATGTAGTGCAGAGTCATATTAACAGCATCATCTGTCGATCTATTTGCTCCGTAGGCAAATTGCAAGGGGTCTAACAGCGGATCTGTGATGGTTTTCAAGTGGGCAAGCACTAGCCTTTCAAAGGTTTTCATAATTATAGATGTTAGAGCAACCAGTCTGAAGTCATTCAGTTCCTTGTTGGAGGGTTTCTTCGGCACTAGGATGATAGTAGAGCATTTGAAGCAAGAAGAAACATAGCACATCTCTAGTGATTTATTAAAGATGCAGGTGAAGATGGGGGCCAGTTGGTCAGCATAAGCTTTTAAGCAAGAAGGAGTTATCTTGTCTGGGCCTAATGATTTTCCTGGCTTTTGTCTGTGAAATAGACCTTGCGCCTCATTTTCTGTAAGACTATTAAAAAGAACACTGCAAATTCTTATACATGGGAAAGAGAAATAAGCTGATAGAGAAACAGCTGATCATTAAACAATAGGTTCTGTGCCTTTCTTTAAGTCATTGCTTTCCTTCTTTTATATTTGACTATTGTTTTTGTGAGGTTCTGAAGTGATTGTTCCAATTTTGTTCAGCATTCATTTTTATTACTTTTACAGTTCTGACCTCTAGTGGATGAAATGCAATTTCCTTAGGATTGTTACCAAACATTATTTTAAAACCTATTTATAGGATTGTTTAATAATTTGATTCTGTACTATGCTGCTGCAGCAACATTTGTAAATTTTAGTGGATGTACAAATCACAAGCTAAATCACACAGGATACCAAGATTCTTGTGCTTGCTTTTCTACTTGCTTCCTGCAGTTGGAAAACTTAATAACTTTATTGATTTTTAAAAACAAAAAAATTAAATGATAATTAATTGATAATTAAATGATAAAGAAGCACTTCTGTCTTCTCTCTTTCTTAATATTTCTCTTTCTTAAACCATTTTTCTTATCTGCATATCTGTTTATGTTTTTAATTTTTTGCTTTTGAAAAGCAATTGGAAAACTTCGAATTTCTGCTAATGCTAAACCACAGATCATAGTCCTAGGTTTTGCCAAAATTCTAATTTAAGAATTCAGATGTAATAGAAAACAAGGTATCACCATTAACTATATAGTATTCTACGCATAATGTATTAGGAGAGGAGAAATGTGTGATCTTAATTCTTAGATCTGTAAATACAAATAATATTAAACAATATTATATTCTACTTTTTCATTTTTACCTTGTTAGTTTTATTATAATGTTTAGATCTTTCGCTAATTTTCCTAATAAAAGTAATGTTTAATTCTAATTTTTTATGTTTTTCAGTGTATAAATCCTTTAAAATATTGTTTTTTGTATGTTTATCAATAAAACCTTGACACAACCCTAGTATTATTAGTATTGTTTACATAGTTAAATCCCTTGCAAACTGGATTAATACTATTTTTTGTTTCTTTCTTCTCTACACTGCAGGGTCTGAATGTAATCTTTAATGTAGCCCTGGCTCTCTTAAAGGTAAGATAATTTTGTAAAATTCTTTATCTTTCTTTATTCACTCACTTCAGCAAGTTCACAGAAGTACCTTGATGCCATAAATGTTACTATATTGCCTATATGCACATAATTTTGTTTACTATTTTGTTTAATTGGTTTCAGGAAAACATAATAGAAAAGAGAATGTACTCTCATCTAATTTATTTTAAAAAATCCCTTGTAGTGACCTACAAAAAGAATTTTTGTAATTCTTGTAATTTTTAATTCCAAAAAACTGCAGTAAACCATTATTTTGTTAGACTCTTTCTTAATATGAACACATTTTGGAAGCAGAAGGTCCAAATGCTCATTATCCATGTTACCTTTGATGTAGACTACAGTAACGTGCTCTATCTGTGGTTGCTTTTGAATATAGTTCAGAAGCTTCAACTGATCTAGAATGCAGTTGTTAACTGGCAGTAGCATATTCAGCTGTATTTTATTAGTTGATATTTAATCACTGGTTTTTTTCCAGTTCTAATTCAACTTAAAAGCTATACCCAAGTAGGTATTGAATCATCTTTTCCTATGTTCCTTACAAACCTTTAGGGATGGTACACTGGGAATCCCCATCCTGCAAGAAATGAATGGGATGGGGCTCACCAAAGCACCTTCTAATTGGAGTTCTAACTCTTTCAAACACCCTGCCTCCTAAGATAAGGATATCTTCAATCTTCTGGCCTTCAAAAAAGGCACTGAAGAGGGTGTATAATATAAAAATTGCTTGAGTTAATTGAGTTGGTGGGATTTTTGTTTTTATTGGTTTGTTGTTCCTTGATAAATCTCCTTGAGACTTTTGAGAAAATGGACCTTTGAGAAAATGGACAGGATGTAAATAATTGTAAAAATACAAGCAAATAAATGAATCTGTTGGTCTGACAATATTCATAATTATGAGAACCCATTGCAAGGTGACTTCTACATAAGAATGTTTCTTTAACTGATTTCAAAGTTTCCTGCCTAGGTTAACTATCCCATATTCAGCTATAGTCTTCCAAAAATACCGTATTTTTCGGACTATAAGACTCTCTGGACAAGACACACCTAGCTTTTGGGGAGGAAAACAATAAAAAAGGATGCTTGGAGGCTGAAAACGGGACATGTGGAGGCCAAAAACGGGATGTGTGGAGGCCAAAAGTGGGGCACGCAGAGTCTGAAAACAGGATACATGGAGGTGGCAATAGGTGGCAGCGGTGATCGGTGGCAGTGATCCTCACAGCCTGGAACAGCTGATCAGCAGTATTCTGGGAGGCCGATCTAACTGCCAATCAGCTGCTAGTGCTAAATCAGGCTGTGCTGAAGCTGACCAGGCTGTTTGCTGCAAGGAGGCAAATTGCTGGGAAGGAGAGGTTGTGGGGCCCGGCGGGTCAGTGTGGCTTCATTCACTCTATAAGACGCACAGACATTTCCACCTACTTCGGGGGGGGGGGGGGAGTGTGTCTTATAGACCGAAAAATATGGTAGTTATGTAGCAGGGACATTTTCTTGGCTCTACATTTCTGTTGATCCAGCTGAAAATGTTAAAATGCCATTGGGGCATACTGGGATTCTCTCCTATGTTAAAAAACTTCTATTATCTTTGAAGATGAGCATTGCACTTCATAGTTAAGAACAAATACTGGCAATGTAGAACAAAGAAATATTTAGCGATATTTTGTCATTAATGCTGGATGGGTAGTGCTTCTCCAATCAGAGATGTGTTTTGGGGGCTCGTGAACTTGCAGCTCCTGCATGAAAATCAGTTTGCAGCTGTGGCTAGGAAGATCTTTGAGAGATAAGAAGGTAGCTTATCTTGTGTACCAGTTGTGTCCATATTCTTATCTTGTGTACCAGTTGTGCTTATAGTCACTTAGATTTTAATCACCTGTTCATTGGGCTGCCTTTGAAAAGCATTTGCTTTTCTGCTTCTGCTGACCCATAATGGAATGGCATAAGCAGTATTGGGGACTTCCTGGTATGCATATGTAACACCGCTGCTATTTGAACTGCATTGGTTTCCAGTAGGCTTCTGGCTGTCCTTCAAGGTGCTGGATGTCACCTTTAAAGCCTTATATGACATGAAGCCAGATTATTTGCTAGGCTGTCTCTCCCAGTGCTTTTTGCCCATCCTATTAGATCAGGCAAAGTGTGCAAGCTCTAAGTCTCCCTGCTGAAGCAGTGTCACCTGTGGATCCTTGGAAGCTTGTCAATCTGTCTGTCTTTTTATGGAACAGCTTCCCCACTAAGATATGGACAGTCTTTATCTTTCTGATCTTCTGGAACGTTGTGATGATCTGGTTATTCCTCCAGGCAATGGGACTGAGATTTTAATGGAATTGTGGGTGTGGATATGCCTGATGGATTGATGTTAAGATTTTGTCAGAGTCCTCCTATCCCGTTCATATTGGAGGCACTATTTAAGGCACTTCCAGGTTGAAAGGATTAGCTGATGATATCACTGTTGCACAGGGGATGCCTGTGGAGGCTCCTTTCATGTCCCCGTCAGGGAGTTGGAGTGAATGACAGGAGCTCACCCTGCCATGCAATAGCACTAGGTCCTTGAATGAGGACTCGCTAACCCCCAACCCAGCATCCTAACTACGTGCCCCACTGCGCTTCAAGTCCTTAAGTTTCCTTTTAAGTGTTTGTGAATTTTAGCTTTTGTTCTTTATTTCTCTCTGCCATCCAGAGTACCTTTGGTAGATGAGTGGCTAAATATATTTGTTAAATAAATTAATATATGAATGAACAAATGAATAATTTTGTTTCTGGTAATTGGCACCAACTGAATATGGTTGGCCATAAACAAATTGCAGTTTTTCCCCCGACTATAGCTGACTATAACTGATTATAACAATCTACAAAGCTTCCTCTTTACCTGTTATGAAAAGAATTTAAATTTCTTGGCACAACTTGGAACAACAAATTGTGCTATTGTGCTACAATGCTATTTTAAAAGTAGCAAATATGTGACTTGATAATGGTGTGCAAGTGATAGAAATGTCTAGCAAGTGATAGAATGTGTACAATATCGTAGTATCTATCCTGCTTGTATAATCGTCTTCCTTTCTTGAATACCATATTTTTCGGAGTATAAGACGCACCTTTTTACCCCCCAAAAAGGGGTGAAAATTTAGGTGCGTCTTATACACCTGAACAGTTTTTGTGTAAATTTAGTCAGCCAGTACGTTTTTCTATTAAACCTAATTTGTATGCATATCTTAGGCACTGCTTTCAAACTTTTCTCTGTGGGTATTTTCAGCAAATATATTTGGCTTCTAAAGAATATTATGTTTGCTATTTTATGAGAGTAAACTGCTAGGAGTCTTCTAGCAAGATATACAGTCATGGCCGTAAATGTTGGCACCCCTGAAATTTTTCCAGAAAATGAAGTATTTCTCACAGAAAAGAATTGCAGTAAAACATGTTTTGCTATACACATGTTTATTCCCTTTGTGTGTATTGGAACAAAACCAAAAAAGGGAGGAAAAAAAGCAAATTGGACGTAATGTCACACAAAACTCCAAAAATGGGCTGGACAAAATCATTGGCACCCTTTACTTAATATTTGGTTGCACACCCTTTGGAATAAGTAACTGAAATCAGTCGCTTCCAATAACCATCAATAAGCTTTTTACACCTCTCACCCGGAATTTTGGACCATTCTTCCTTTGCAAACTGCTCCAGGTCTCTCTTATTGGAAGGGCACCTCTTCCCAAAAGCAATTTTAAGTTCTCCACAGGTGTTCAATGAGATTGAGATCTGGACTCATTGCTGGCCACTTCAGAACTCTCCAGTGCTTTGTTGCCATCCATTTCTGGGTGCTTTTTGTATGTTTGGGGTCACTGTCCTGCTGGAAGACCCAAGATCTCCGACGCAAACCCAGCTTTCTGACACTGGGCTCTACAGTGCGACCCAAAATCCATTGGTAATCCTCAGATTTCATGATGCCTTGCACACATTCAAGGCACCCAGTGCCAGAGGCAGCAAAACAACCCCAAAACATCAGTGAACCTCCACCATATTTCACTGTAGGTACTGTGTTCTTTTCTTTGTAGGCTTCATTCCGTTTGCGGTAAACAGTAGAATGATGTGCTTTACCAAAAAGCTTTATCTTGGTCTCATCTGTCCACAAGATCTTTGCCCAGAAGAATTTTGGCTTACTCAAGTACATGTTGGCAAACTGTAGTCTTGCTTTTCTATGTCTCTGTGTCAGCAGTGGGGTCCTCCTGGGTCTCCTGCCATAGCGTTTCATTTCATTTAAATGTCGACGGATAGTTCGCGCTGACACTGATGCTCCCTGAGCCTGCAGGACAACATGAATTGCTTTGGAACTTGTTTGGGGCTGCTTATCCACCATCTGGACTATCCTGTGTTGGCATCTTTCATCAATTTTTCTCTTCCATCCACGCCCAGGGAGATTAGCTACAGTGCCATGGGTTGCAAACTTCTTGATAATGTTGCACACTATGGACAAAGGCAAATCTAGATCTCTGGAGATGGACTTGTAACCTTAAGATTGGTGATATTTTTCCACAATTTTGGTTCTCAAGCCTCAGACAGTTCTCCTACCTGGCTGTCACGGCAGTCAGGAATGGGTGAGACATCGGCAGCTGGCCAATCGGACCGAGTCTACTGGAAGCTTAAGCTCCGCCTCCTCAGGCTTGGCTCCAGTTTTTTGACTCGGTCTGCCAGGACAGCCGTGTCTATAGTGCTCTCTCTCTGATCGATAAATTCTTTTTACTTAAATTGGTTTTTTGGCTTCTCGACCTTCGGAACGACTGACTTCGCCATTGCCTCCTCCCTAACAGCGCCGCTTGCCTTTAAACGGATTTGCCGCTTGTTCGGCTCGCCGCCTAACAGCTGTTCGACGCTAGCGCGCACGGGCTAGCCCTGCCGCTCCCGGCTTTCCCGCCCTGACCGGCGGAGGTTGTTCTTCGGGTCCCTCAGGCTCTGCCGGGGACCCTAACTGGGCAATTCCGCCTTTCCTCTCGCGGATAGCTGCCGCGTTAACGGACGGTTCGTCCGGCGGCCATTTTGCCCGCCCTTTTCATCCCGCGCAAATAGCCTCCCTTTAGACAACGACTTAGCGGCTCAACGTGGGATCACAGTGCCTCATCCCTGCTCCATCTGCTGACCGCAAGTAACTGGGGTGCCCTCCAATACTATCCTGCATATTTCCTTGCCCAAATCCTTCTGTTCTTTCCAAAATGGCGGAAGCTCATGGATCACGCCATTCCCGCCCAGGCCATACCGCAGGGAAACGTCCCCATGAGGACTCCCCTGAAGAGGGTTCTTCCCGGGGACGATCACACAAAACCAGGGCCATTTTAGCCTCAGATTCCTCTCTGGGCATTGCTTCAAAACCTTCTCGTGAGGAGGCTAGACGCCACAAGGCCATGGAGAAAGCCTTCCAAAAAGCTCAGACTACTGCAACCAAGGTGGCTTCTCACCCTTGCCCAGTGGTTCCTTCCAAGTCTAAGGAACCTGTAGATCAAAACCTTCAGAGGTGTCCTACCCCTGCTCTATCTCCTGACAGGTCTCTTCAAGGGGAGATTTCTTCACTCAATGAAGCTGAGTCTGTGTTTCCTGTCTCTCAGCAGGCCCCAAATTCTCCAGAACCACTTCAATCTGCCAAGATGCACCATCGCCTCAGGAGGCCAGTGCAACTCCTCAAACCTGGCCTGATATTCCTCCTGCTCTAGCAGCTCTCATTTCAGATTCTATCCGCCAGGGCTTCAACAGAAGGCCCCTTCAGTAACTTCTGATCATCCTGATGCACGCCATTCTGCCAGGGATCGTTCCTATCAGGAGCAGGTGGAGGATTCTAGGGAGGTGGCTGATGTGGCTGATGCTGCTGAGTCAGCCAGCCAGGATTCTCTTTCAGAAGGAGAACTGATAGCTGATCATGATCTCTCTGATGATGATGGCCTTGAGCCGGACCAACCAGCATTTATTGGTCTCTTCCGCCCACAAATGTTTCGCTCCTTGCTTTACAAAGCTCAATCAGTTACGGGCTTCAAGGGCAATGCCCCTACGCCTCAACCTAGCACTTCCTCAGCTGACTCTGCTTCCTCCTTGTTCCAGGAGCCCTCGGTGCACAAAGAGGTTGTTCCTGCCCCTAAACTATTTTCTGACGTAGTACTCCGTCAATGGTCCTTCCCAAGCTCAGGGCCGGTACCCAACAATTTGGACAAACGGTTTTATAATATGGCTCCGGATTTTTCTCAATTACTCCAAGTGCCATCTGTGGATGCTCCTGTTCTGGCCCTGTCTTCTTCTTCTCCTTTCACAGGTCCTCCTGAGGAGTGTCTATGCCCTGAGGAAAAGAAAGCTGAGAGAACCTTAATTAAAGGACACCAAGCGTCAGCCTGGTCGGTGCAGGCTTCTTCAGCTGCATCATTCTTCAACAGGGCCACGATTCTTTGGCTGCGGCAACTTCAATCTCGCTTGCCTCCATCGGATCATCGTTCCCACCAGGATCTGAACAAGATCATGGCAGCAGTAGAATTCTCCGCTGACGCCACACTAAATGCAGCCCGCTTTTCCTCCAAGGCCATCGGGATGACCATCACTTCTCGTCGCCTATTGTGGCTCCGCAATTGGCAGGCGGACATCAGGAGCAAATGGCGCCTTGCCTCTTCTCCCTTTGCGGGGGATAAACTTTTTGGCACTCAGCTGGATCCGCTTCTGATAGAAACAAAGGACCACCGCAAGGTGTTACCGGCTCTTAACCGGCGACCTGACATCCGCCCTCAGACCTTCTCTCGTCCTTCCTCCTACAGGACCTCGGACTCTTTCTTTCCCTCTCAACGAGCGCAACGGCCCTTCTCTTCCAGAAGCCCAGCTCCTCAGGATCACCAGGTTAGGCAGAGTTCTCGTTTCAATTTCAAGCGGCCCTTTCGGGGCGGCAGGGGCCGTCCCTACAGGAGGGCCCGTTAATCTAGCTTCCCCCCAGGCTATTGGGGGTCGTTTGTCCCACTTTGTTAATCAATGGGACACCACGGTTTCTGATGCCTGGGTTAGATCTACCATCCGTTTCGGCCTTTCCCTAGAATTTCGCTCCATCCCTCCGAAGCACTTCCTCCCTTGTCCCTCCTCCCGGGATCCTTCCAAGGATGCCAGGATGCTTTCTGCCATCCAGCACCTCATTGATATCGAGGCTATCCAGCCCGTTCCCCATTCTCAGAGGGGTAGTGGTTTCTACTCCCGCCTCTTCCTCGTCCCTAAGGCTTCGGGGGGTTGGAGGGCTATTCTTGACCTAAAATCCTTAAACCGGCATATTGTTTACCGCCGGTTTAAGATGCAATCCCTCCAAACAATTCTCCTGGGCATTCGCCAAGGTGATTATCTGGCATCAATTGATTTAACAGAGGCGTATCTCCACATTGCAATTCGGCCCGCCCATCGCAAATTTCTCCGTTTCTGTTATGGTGGACGCCATTTTCAGTATACGGCCCTCCCCTTTGGGTTGTCCTCCGCCCCTAGAATATTCACCAAGGTGATGGCGGTCCTTATGGCCCATATCAGCTCTATTCCCATTAGAACTATGTTCTCTTTGGATGATATTCTCATCCTGTCCCGATCCTCTACCGAGGCTTTGCAGGACATAGATACAACTGTCCACATTTTACAGACCCATGGCTTTTCCATAAACTGGTCTAAAAGCCATTTAGTCCCGTCTAATCGAATACAGCACCTAGGTGCCGTCATTGACACCCTTTCAGTTGAGGTTTTCCTTTCTCAAGACCGTCAATTAAGCCTCACCTCGCTAGCCAGCCGCACCCGTTTTCGCCGGTCCGCTTCTTTGTCAGATCTCTCCACCTTGCTGGGAAAAATGGTGTCCTCTTATGGGATCGTCCCTTGGTCTCGCCTCCACAGCAGGGAACTTCAATGGCTGCTGCTTCCCTTTCAACGGGCCTCCTCGGCCACATCTTCCCGGCTGGTGCGCCTTCCTCCGAAGGTGGTCGACTCTCTCCTCTGGTGGACGTCTCCTGCGGTGTCACGGGGCATCAAGTTTCTCGAACCTCCTCGAGTCGTCATCACCACCGATGCAAGCCTCCTCGGCTGGGGAGCCCACCTGAACTCCTTCACGGCTCAAGGCCTCTGGACCCTGCCGGAGCAGTCTCTCAGCATCAACATCCTCGAATTGCGGGCCGTTTACCTCGCCCTCCTCGAATTCAAGGACCAGGTCCAGGGTCGAGATGTTTTAGTCCTGACGGACAACATCTCGACCAAAGCCCACATAAACCGGATGGGCGGAACGCGCTCCAAGCTTTTGATGCGGGAAACCCGTCGCCTGGGCCTCTGGGCCGAGGCTCACCTGACCTCTCTCCGGGCCGACTACATAGCCGGGAAGGACAACATCCGGGCGGATGCCCTCAGCCGTACCACAATCGATCACACCGAATGGAGCATCCCCGCCAGTCTCTTCTCCCGACTGACAGAACGTTTCGGCCTGCCACACGTGGACCTGTTTGCCTCCGACTCCAATCATCACCTTCCCCGCTTTTTCTCCCGGTTTCAGTCAACGGGAGCGGAGGCGGTGGACGCCTTGCGCAGCCCTTGGCCTCAAGGACTCCTACTCTATGCATTTCCTCCACTCCCTCTGGTCGCCAAGGTGGTCCGCAAGCTGTTGCTGGAGAGGGCCGAACTTCTTCTTCTTGCCCCCTATTGGCCACGCAGGCCATGGTTTGCGGATCTCCTGGCGCTATCCGTAGCCCCTCCATGGCGCATTCCGGACTCTCAAATCGTTTTACAGCAGGGCAACCTTCTCCATCCAGACCCTCAGTCCTTCCAGCTGACCGCCTGGAGGTTGAGCGCCTCCATTTGACCAAGGCCAACGTTTCTCCGGCGGCAATACCTGTCATTCTGGCGGCTCGCAAACCATCCACGAACCGTATTTATGACTCTACATGGAAGTCCTTTCTACGATGGTGTGCTAAACACAATTTCGAGCCTCCACTTGTTTCTGTAGTTCAAGTAATAGATTTTCTACAGGACGGCTTCTCCTCCGGCTTATCAACCAATACCCTACGTCGCCAGGTGGCTGCGTTATCTTCCGTTCTAAACTTTGGGGCTCCTGTTCCTCTCTCCAAAGAACCCCTTATCCGGGCTTACCTGAAAGGCGCTACCAACTTACGCCCCCCGGTCATTCACAGGTTCCCTACATGGGACCTTAATAGGGTACTCACATCCCTTACTAAGGCTCCATTTGAACCTCTCCGTGAGGTCAGCCTGAAGTACCTCTCATTCAAGGTCTCCTTCCTGGTGGCAATCACATCTGCCCGTCGCATATCAGAACTAGCAGCTCTGTCTACCCGCTCAGATCTCTGCTTCTTCCACAAGGACCGTGTGGTGCTACGCTTGGACCCTTCCTTTATCCCCAAAATCAACTCCACCTTTCATAGATCTCAGGAGCTCGTTCTCCCAAACTTTTCACCTTCCCCTCGTCATCCCTTGGAACGCGTCTGGCACACGCTGGATGTCCGCAGGGCTCTGAAGATATATTTATCTTGAACCCCGACCTTTCGGAGAACGGAAGCCCTTTTCATATCCTTCCAGCCTTCATCTATGGGGACTCGTGTATCCTCTGCCACCGACGGTAGGTCGGTGGTTGAGAGCTACTATCTCTACCTCTTACGAGGTCCAATCTCTGCCAGTTCCACCACGTCTCACCGCGCACTCCACCAGAAGCGCGGCTACATCTGCGGCATGGGCTACCCAAGCCCCTTGGGAAGAAATCTGCAGGGCAGCAACTTGGTCTTCGGTTACACCCTTTATCCGGCATTACCGGTTGGACGCCTACGCTTCTGCAGACGCCGCATTCGGCAGGAGGGTGCTTCAAAGTGTCCTACCTGCTCCCACCCTATAGGACATGTGCTTTGGTATGTCCCATTCCTGACTGCCGTGACAGCCAGGTAGGAGAATGGGCGTTGGACTTACCTGATACGCCCCTTCTCTATCCGCTGTCACGGCAGTCAGCCCCACCCTGGTCGGTATCCGGGAGGTGTACTGGGGAGGGGGTTTCTTTCACTTCTTATTTCTTCTACCTATAGACACGTCAGTCTGCTGGAAACCTTCGCCTCAAAACTGGAGCCAAGCCTGAGGAGGCGGAGCTTAAGCTTCCAGTAGACTCGGTCCGATTGGCCAGCTGCCGATGTCTCACCCATTCCTGACTGCCGTGACAGCGGATAGAGAAGGGGCGTATCAGGTAAGTCCAACGCCCATTCTCTTCTCCTCTTTCTGTTGTCCATGCTTAGTGTGGCACACACAGACACACAACGCAAAGACTAAGTAAACTTCTCTCCTTTTTATCTGCTTTCAGGTGTGAGTTTTATATGTTACTTGCCCCAGGTGAATTAAAGGAGTACCACATGCTTGAAACAATCTTATTTATCCACAATTTTGAAAGGGTGCCAATGATTTTGTCCAGCCCATTTTTGGAGTTTTGTGTGACATTATGACCAATTTGCTTTTTTTCCTCCCTTTTTTGGTTTTGTTCCAATACACACAAAGGGAATAAACATGTGTATAGCAAAACATGTGTTACTGCAGTACTTTTCTGTGAGAAATTCTTCATTTTCTGGAAAAATTTCAGGGGTGCCAACATTTACGGCCATGACTGTAAATGTAAAAAATAAATTATTTTTCATTAAATCTTGATGCTCATCTAGAGTTGTGTTAGAAAAAGAAACATTTAAGTCATCTATTTTCATTAATAAGCAAACTTGTGACATTATTTTCTGTAAGAATTACTGTATTTATGCTATATATATTATTTGATCTTAGCAGTCATTTAAAATCATTTTTTTAAATGAGATAATGTAATGATATATGGGAATGTCCTTGGGACCAGTCAAAGAGATGCTGCTTAGGGAATGGTCAGGTAAAAGGGTATAGCCACAACTGTATAGAGGACAGAACAAAAGGGTCAGGAGGGACCCACTCTAAGTTATGGGCTGCAAAGGTGACAGTGGCAGAATTGTACTTTCAGACTTGCAAGAGTTTGTTAATGTACTTTACAGTAAAGTATAATTATTTGGCCATGGTTCGTCTGGTCTACCTGGTAAGACTGACAGATATTGTACCATTTAGATAGTGTTGATTGTTTTCTACAGAGTAATGCAATTATTCAGTCTTTTAGTTTTTTCAGCTAAATTGAGGTGCGGAATTACTTACAATAATTCAACATTCCTGTGTTGAGTGAAATTCTTTGGAGACTGTAGGATACAGCCATATATGGTGACTGAGTATTTCTCAGTTTGCTGGGATGAAGAGGCCGACAACATATTATTTCTTCTTATTGCCAAAAGAGCAGGAGATAGAGGTCCTAGGTTTTGGCCCCAAGGTTTGATGCTTTTCTGCCATTTCTCAGGGCAGAACTTATGACTTAACAGTTCCCCTGTTCTTGGATTTTGCTCCAAATCTGCAAAGGAATGGTCAATTAGCAAACAAAGCTTTAGACCTACATTTTAGGAAATGAAAAGGCAAATTGCTCCTGTCACAAAACATAACAAAGCAAATCACAACTGAGAAAAGGAGCCATGATACAGAAAAAAAAAAAGCAAAAAAAAATTTACCCTCTTCTTTGTTATATATAGTACTTCTATGGAAAGTCACGAAGAAGAGAAGACAAAACTTTTTGACAAGATGTTCTTCCAAAGTCTACCTGTGGATGCCATAATAATTTTTCAGAATTAGAGCATCAACAAAACCTGAACAAGCAAAACACAACTCTGGCTTATGCATGACAAACTCCCTTTAGTCTCTATCCTTGCCAGCACATGCTGTCATATAGGCATTTCCAGAACTAGGAAATCTGTGGTTACTGAGAAGATCATCAGGACCCTCTTAAAGAGTAAATGAATTTGTAGGAA
The DNA here is from genome assembly GCA_012654045.1 of Ptyas mucosa. Classification (NCBI taxonomy): domain Eukaryota; kingdom Metazoa; phylum Chordata; class Lepidosauria; order Squamata; family Colubridae; genus Ptyas; species Ptyas mucosa. Next base: position 3,563,826 of record WNWU01000089.1, read on the forward strand.
CAGGCTGATGTTTATTTGCTCCTTTCATTAATCCCTGACTTCTCCATCGTTTCTTTTTAACTCAGACTTCATTTCATTTTAAAATACTGTAAGGATATTTGGTGTGCTATCTCTTCTGAACACCAGAGAGCAGTGCCCAACATATACTGGTCTTAGAGTTTCTTGAATGACAGATTGGATTAAGTATACAGAGTGCATAGCTACTGTTGATCCCTCAGATAGAAATACCTATGAAAGAATAAGTGTTTCTTAAATGACTGAATATGCTGAATCCTGATACAGTATGACATATTCTTTTTTCCCCTTTTTCTATACATGATTCCTTCATCACAATAAGAAGAATAAACAATTTTAGTAACTTACCGTATATACTCGAGTATAAGCCGACCTGAATATAAGCCGACCCCCCCCATTTTACTCCCCAAAACTGGGAAAACTCATTGACTTGAGTATAAGCCGGGGGTGGGAAATGCAGCGGCTACTGGTAAATTTCAAAATAAAAAAAGACTGGTCAAAAGTGCGAGGACCTGTCAGAAATCACTTTTTTCAGCCCTCTGGGTAGTCCTTTTGTGCATATGGACTACTCAGAGGGCTGAAAAAGTTATTTTTGACTGGTCCTCGCACTTGTGACCAGTCCTCGAACTTACGACTGTCCTCACATTTTACGTTTTTGCCCTATCTTGTCACCATGGTAAAGAGAAGCAGTTGTGAAATGAGTGACATGGTTTTAAGAATGCTGCACGGGCATAAATGTGAGGATGGTCATAAGTGTGAGGACCAGTCAGAAGTGTGAGGACCTGTCAGAAATGATTTTTTTCAGCCCTCTGAGTAGTCCCTATACACATATATCACATGACTAGCTAGCCACACCCACCCAGTCACTGGCTTGATCTAATTTCAGGCAAGTTGAAGCCTCTGTTAAGAGATACCAGGGCTGGGCAAATGTGGCCCTTTTACAACCTGTGGACTTCAACTCCCAGAATTCCTGAGACAGCCAAGCTAGGAGAACCCACTAGCTAGCAGCCAATTACAAGAAGGCTAGCTAGCAGCCAATTACAATCAGCTCTCAACTCAAGGTCAGTGCACATGGGATCTCCCTAAACGTGAGGATTTCTTTGTTTCTTTATCCCTTTAAGCCCCCCCCCAGCCCATTTTTGCCTCCAGGGGGCTGCAGAGAGTCTTGCTAGGCACCCCCCTCATGCCCCTAGCAAGCCTTGGGAGCCAGTTGCAGGGAAAAAGTCATTTTTTTCGTGACCCAAATATAAGCCGAGGGGGCGTTTTTCAACCTGAAAAACGGGCTGAAAAACTCGGCTTATATTCGAGTATATATGTTATTACTTTGTTTTAAAATACAACAAACGATTTCTTCTTCTTCTCATTTCATTTCTTCTCCGTAAACAAATCCTTAAAGTCTCATTGTTCAGCTGGGTCAGCAAAAGTCCACTAAGGGTTACCAGAGAAAACAACATATCTATTTTAATCTTGATCAGAAAAATCAACTATATGTGGGTATATGCATAATTTTGAATTTATTTATTTATTTTGTTATGTTCATGTAGTGTATATTGGAGGTGGTGACCCTTTGAAAGCTGTATGCAACAAAATTTCATTTTAATGTAAGCCGATTAGTGTACACTCAAAGTGACAAAGTTAGGCTAGGCTAGGCTAGGCTACTGTAGTCTAACTTTATATTCCTTCTTTTTTACTTTTAACAATCTTGAACTTTTTATATTCCTTTCTTTTTCTTTCAACAATCTTATTCGTTAATCCTCTCAAGTCCTGGAACCTGATTTCTTCTCATTTATTCTTTGCCCCCTTCTCATGAAGTTCTTCATAACTTTAACAAGTCTCTTTCATAAATTCAGTATAAGAAAATTATTCTTGTCATTCTTTTGTTTTGGTAAGGCATCATTCAATTTCATTTGTATATCCAATATAGCATCTTCTTCCACATCATTCCCGTAGTCCATTGTTTTAGATCCACTTTCAAATCAGATTCAGTCATATCTAGTAAAGATAGTCCTTTCCATAATCTTCCAGACACAGCTTGTATATAATGATAGACATTTTTAAAATTAACATTTGGGTCTCTTTACTCCATTTTGTATTAGTAAATTAAATTTAAGTTCTCTTTTAACTGTAATTTTTAATTCCATCTGGTTTCCTCTAATGTTCAACATTCAAAATGCCATCTTATGATAAATGTTTAAGTAATCAAAACAGCAGCATTTTCCTATGGGAAAGGTTCTAATAATTAGTTTCAAATTTTTATTTCAAATCCACCTGAACTAGTCTGTTTATAAATTTCCAAAATCAACATTCTAATTATCCTTTTGCTGTTTATTCCATAACAGAGATTTTTTAAAAAACTCTTTAAACTTGTATAAAATTTCTTTTGCTAAGGATTGAAGGAAACTCATGTAATATAATACACTTGCCATTATGTAGATTCTCTGAGAGATGATAACCACGGAAGAGGAGCTGGTGTGAAGGACTATAGTGAGGAGGCAGTTTCCCAGGAAAGAGGGAACACATTCCAGAAAGAAGGGAGATACCACGGGCCCCACAGCCCGAAGATTGACAGAAGACAGAGAGAGTTAGAATGGCCCCTACTTAGAATCTCCAGGGTAAATCTGTTAGGCTGAGGGCATTAAGGGTTTAATTTGGCAAAATTCTGTCTGTTATGTGTAGGCAAATAAAGAACTGACTCTGGCTGAACTGTTCCATATTTTCTTGTTCTCCTTAGTCTGACATGTTCCTAATATCAAAAAAAGCAATTAATAAGTAATTTACAAAGGTGATTAAGAAAGGAAGTATGTGAACCCTGTCTGTGTCTTTTTAAATGTGTCGAACCACAGTTTGGGCTGTGTTGGCTTTCCCTCTTCTCCTAGTGCTCTAGACCTGCCAGAGACAGCGATTTTGCAGTTCACCATTTCTTTCCCAGAAGTACTCAGTAATAATTATTGTAGCTATCACCAAATTTTCCCATTTCTTTTCCCTCCTGAAATCATTGTGTACAGTTCTTCCACAGTCTGCCTGTGAACACACACACACACACACACACACACACATACACACTGTCTGCAGCATTTGAAGAAATGAACTCCTGCTCACAGAACCTTAAAGCATAACACATTTTATACTGTTTAATTTGTCAGAAATTTCCTTGTTTTTAACAGAGCAACAATACTGCCATTTGGATTTTTAAAATTGATTCTGCTATTTGTTAATAACAATGGATCAGCTTTGGAACAGATTGACCCAAAAGAAGACAGCAGTTAAGCTGCTATAGAAAACAGATCCTATCTTTAGTTTCATCTATAATTCCATAACACTGATATCTAAATGTTAACCAGTGTTTACATATAATTCCTGGAATCCAAAGGAGCTACAATATAGTCCCGTGATGGCGAACCTATGGCACGGGTGCCACAGATGGCATGAGGAGCCATATTGGTGGGCACGCGAGTGTTGCCCTAGCTCAGCTCTAGTGCACATGCGCATACTACCCAACTGATTTTCAGGCCTTCCGGTCCCACCGGAAGTCGGAAAACTGGCTGTTTCCAGCCTCTGGAAGGCCTCCGGGGGGGGGATGGGGAAGGCTGCTTTTGCCCTCCCCAGGCTCCTAGAAAGCCTCTGGAGCTTGGGGAGGGGGAAAAATGGGCCTACCGAGCTCACCATGCCATTGTGTACCAAAAGCAGGGGAAAGTGTGGGGGGTTACGTGCGCGTGCGCGGGAGGGCGGGATGCATTGAATTACAGATGTGGGCACATGCTCCCGCGACCTCCCACACTTCCCCCGCTTTTGGCACGTGATGGCAAAAAGGTTAGCCATCACTGATATAGTCTGTGCCCCAATATTTTGTGGGGTCTATTGTTGGTTTTGATTGTGAGTTTTTAAGGTTGCATATTCTTATAAATCTGTCAAGAGTTCTGAGGGATGAGGGATGCTCAGACCCTAGAAAGAGTGCATAGCAGTCCAACTAAGATGATAAGGGGCCTGCAGGATAAGGAATGGTTAAGGGAACTAAGTATGTCTAGCCTAATGAAGAGAAGAATTAGGGTTGACATGATAGCTGTCTTCTGGCACATGAAGGGCTGCCACAGACAGGTGGGGTTGACTTATTCTCCAAAGCTCCTGAGGATAGGACAAGAAGCAATGGATGGAAGCTTGTTAAAGACAGATTCAACCAGGAACTCAGGAGAAACTTCCTGACAGTGAGGACAATTAGTGGAAAAGCTTGACTCCTGGAGTTGTCGGTACACCTCTGCTGAGGTTTTCAAGAAAAGACTGGACAACTACAGTAGAAAATTTTGGAAACCTTTTGGGAAAAGTTGGCTTTGATGGCTAATACATCACTTTTATTTGGAGTTTCAAGATAATCATATTCCACTGTTGGAATGGCCTGGGAATAGACCAGACCTTAACCCAATTGAAAATCTATGGAGCTGACTAAAGAAACTTGTTAATCAGAAGCGACCCAGCAATAAAACCCAGTTAATAGAAGCAATCCTTCAATCTTGGTTTCACATTATAACAGCTGCAGAACTAAAAGACTTGGTTCACTTCATGGGAAGATGTTGTAAGGCGGTAATTCATGCTAAAGGTTACCCAATTAAGTGTTAACTGATTATACAAACTAATTTTTGTATATCTCATTTTTTCTACCTGTTTCACTTTTCTTCTTTATACTGTAACTTGCTATTCTAATAGCAAATTCTTCATAAAAGTTATTGCATTACATTCTTGATTAAATTATCTTTCCATTCATATGTAATTTTATGGTACTACAAAAAAAAGTGGTGTTATTAGCTAGTTTTAGAAAATACACTTTTCTCAAAAAGATTTCCATAATTTTGGCCACTACTATATTTGTTCAGGATGATATAAGGCCGTGATGGCGAACCTATGGCACGGGTGCCACAGGTGGCACGTGGAGCCATATCGGTGGGCACGCGAGCTCAGCTCTGGCATGCATGCGTGCGCCAGCCAGCTGATTTTCAGGCCTTCTGGGCCCACCAGAAGTCACGGAAACACATTGTTTCCGGCCTCCAGAGGGCCCCTGGGAGGGTGGGGAAGGCCGTTTTTGCTCTCCCCAGGCTCCTAGAAAGACTCTGGAGCCTGGTAAGAGCAAAAAACGGGCCTACCGGGCCCACCGTGCCATCATGTGCCAAAAACGGGAGGCACGGGGGGCGGGGCACATAAAATTATGAATGTGGGCACGCATGCGTGTGACCCCACCATGCTCTCCCAGCTTTTGGCACACAATGGCAAAAAGGTTAGCCATCACTGATATAAGGTCTCCTGCCATGGGCAGGGCATTGGTCTAGAAGACCTCCAACATCTGTTCCAGCAGATTCCATGAGTCTATGTGAGTGCAGGATAATAGAAATATAATTAATAAAAATGACTAATTTACATGATGTATGTTAATAAAATAAGTGTAGAAGAAAAGTTGGCAGAAAGAAAAAAGAAATAATATAAATGCAGAATTACTTAAATAAATAGTGATTTCTGGCAATATCCAGGCAGATACTACCAAGAATTCCTAAAGAATTTATGGAAGTTACAACAAATAAGCAACAAAGTCATTTCTAACATTGCCCATTGTTTTCTTTAAAAAAGAAATAACTTGTTTCACATATGGACCATTGCTAATACCTTAATTAAACTATAGAATACAAGTAATCCTCAATTTACGACTGGTTCAAAATTACAACAGACCTCGCTAGGAACTCTTAAACTCTGTTTCTAAAATTCCAATGACTACCCACCCTGGTCATGCTCTGCAACCAGGCCACGTTTACATGCCCACATTTTATGACGGTTTTGCCAAAAGCCAGTATTTACTTTTGTTTTTTTGTGAACCATATTTTATTAACAACCATAGCATTTACTTAATGACCACCACAAAAAAGGTTGTAAAATTGTGTCAGTCATATGGGTGACCTGATTTATAACCATCATGACTACTGCTGTGATGGGCAGGCTCCATTACAGTTGTAAGCGAGGACTACCTGTAAACACATTTTTCTAGGTGGTTCATTTTGGGGGGAAGGGCAGGGAAGAATAACTGTTACGGTAATTTTTTGTCCCACAAAGTTTCAGTTGTTACTATCCTCTCAGATAACAGGTAATCTCTATGTCCTCTATTGTGGATATGTCATCATGCAAAACTGAGAATTAAGCATTAGATTCTTATTATGAAGATTCTATTGTGTTTGGGCTGACAAATGTATCGAAACCTCAACTCAGTCCATCAGTAGCTGATCATAGCCTTAATGAGAACTACAGGTATGCTTTATTCCACGTTGCCTGGAAGTTGAGTTATGGCAACTGGGCTTCTTTTCTTGTTGATTTGAAACATTTCACGGTTTATCCCAAGTAGCTTTTTCAGACTGGCTGAAAAAGCTACTTGGATAAACAGCAAAATATTTCTAACCAACAAGAAGTCCAGTTGCCATGACTCAACTTTTAGATACCTCTACTTGGATGACTGAGAATCTTCATCAACATTGATTCCAAGTTATGGAATCAATGTGTCCATATACACTGTATAAGGGTGCTCCCCCTTCCTATTTTTCATTTGTTTGATGGACTACTCATGTGTGTAGAGTCCAGCATGTAGGCTAGAGACAAAATTTTAAGTCACGTGTCTATAATTTCCTGGGCAACTGGGAAATTAACTCATTACTTGGCATCTTCTACACCAAACCAGAAAGTTTTCAGAAGTCACTGAAAATCTTGGGTGTTTCAACCTGAATGTTAGTAAGAGCCGTGGTGGCAAAGTGGTTAGAATGCAGTACTGCAGGCTATTTCTGCTGCCTGCCAGCTGCCTGCAGTTTGGCAGTTCAAATCTCACCAGGCTCAAGGTTGATTCAGCATTCTGTCCTTCTGAGATCGAGATTGATAAAAAGTGGACCCAGATTGTTGGGGGCAATATACTGATGCTGTAAAACTGCTTAGAGAGGGCTGTAAAGCACTGTGAAGCAGTATATAAGTCTTAAGTGCTATTGTTAATGTAAACAAATCAGGCAGAATCTCTGTCAAGCAGCAGAGAGATCTGATCTGGCCCTAGGCACACTGAAAGCTATAGCAGGACAATCATAAATGGCTCATGCTAGCAAGTTCAGTCACCTTCATAGAATGCATAAAATGACATGGCCACATACCCTGTTTCCCCCAAAATAAGACATCCCCTGATAATAAGCCCAATTGGGCTTTTGAGCGCATGGCAATAAGGCCAAGCGCTTATTTCAGGGTTCAAAAAAAATATAAAACAGGGTCTTATTTTCGGGGAAACACAGTATGTACCATAAACAAAGAATGGACTAGATTCATTGAAGGGGGAAAATCAGTGGAAATTATTTTGCAGACAATAATTGCCAAGGCCAGAGAGTATAAAGCTAGGTCATGTGGAGAAAAAATGTTAAATATTCCTCATGCAGATGTATATACAAAAAAGATTTCTATGTTGTCTTGTATATGACTTATCTTTTGTGTCAAACACTTTTTCAATTACATCCCACATTCAATATTGTTCTGGGCTCAGAATGCTTATTTGATATATTTAGACTGGTCTTTGTGAATTTCTGAAATTTTACCTACATAAAGCTGTCTGTCCTGAAAAGTATAATTTATGTTGCACAAACAGCACAAATGCAGACATTTCACAGTTTTAACACTCAGCTGTTCTATTTTTCCATCTGTCTTGCATTCATGCAGCAATCTGGGTGGGACTGACAAGTTTTCCCTCCCTAGTTTCTCTATTCCATATGTCTAGGCAGGATTAAATCTTGATTTGAAAGCCTGTATCTATCAGGGTTAGTATTATGGTTGAATTTCAGTCTGACTTGCCTAAGCAAGAGACAACAAGGTTGTCTGTGTGCTGGGGAGCTAACATATATGGAAGGAAGGCGGATTTGGAGGGTCGCTCACCATTGGCTTCTTATGACAGCATTCTCCTCTGAGGCATCCTCTGCATGCTCATTCAGCTGCCTCCGCCTTTCCCTCCCCCCTCCCCCGCCTTTTCTATCACTTCATTACCGATTCACAGAGAGAGGCGGCAGCAGCAGCAGACGCCTAACCATGCTTGTCACGAATCAGGGATTGCAATGAGCTCATCCTTTTTTTCTTTGCAGCTTTACAACCAGCCTTGGCTTTTTGCTCTTTCTGCTTCTCCTCCTTGTACTTACACGCACTTCTAGGCAAGCTGGGCCATTGCAGCCCTTTTTCTGCATCATTCTCTGCCATTTTTCTCTTTTTTCGGGCATTTTTAGATCCAAGTCTTCAGCTTATATTTGCAGCTGTACTTTGGAATACCGACTTCTTCTGTGCTTCCTCCAAACATGTTTTCTGGGGGATTTTAAAAAAATATTATACTTGGTTGTCCCTGTTGTGGACAATAAATGCATTGGTTTCTAAGAGACCTAAATCTGGCTCCCATAATACTATAGTGGAAAACTGTGGCTTAAGAAGACAGCATTTCTCATTCTGGATACTTGCAGTTTTTTGCTGATGGAGGAAGGGGTGTCTTGCCCAACCCCAGCTCCCAAGCTCGCGCCACCCATCAGAAGGACCCAGGATATTCACGATGAGAGAAGCAAGCTTGTGAATGAGTATGCTTGTCGAGTGCTGGAACTTCTGGGGATGGGGCATCGCCTGTTTGTGCCTCGTCTTCTTGCGGTGAGATCCTTGTTTTGCAAAAATGGGTGTCTAGCAAATCTGTCATTCTTGTCTACTGTCTGTCTGCTTTCACATACCCAGTTCATCTAGTGGTTCATTAGAGGGTCTGTCTCTTTTAGTCATTAGAGTTGGGAAGCAATGGCACTTAGCTACCTTCCTTCAAAGCCAAGCATAGGCAACGTGGTGTCCTCCTGTTATTTTGGACAACTCCCATCATATTACATTATTGGTCATACTGATTGGAGCAGTTTTGTATTCTGGTCCCAAATCGCTCTGCTATTTTAGATAGTGGGAAGGAAGAACTGTCCACTATTTTGTGAATCCAACATTATTTCTCTGTTCTGAACCTCTGATTTTTATTTTTTTAATGCTCCATTATGTAATTTTCAAAAGCATGAAAAAAAAAGAACTGTTAATTTAAATTAATGTCATTTTTAAAAAACCCCATGTTGTACGACTTGTTGCTATTAAAACTGAGGAACATCCTCTTATTCTGCTTTTCTGCTGAGATACAAAGGATAATTTGTTGGTGTCCTAAGCAAACAATCATGTCTGAGATGGATTTTAGAATAAGGATATTGGCATGAAAATAACAATGTCTTATTAAATAATAAAAATATAATTGTTAATGAACTGTGATTCTGAAATATTTATGCATATTCTTGTCTTTGATCTGCTGGTGAATATGGAGATCCTATTTGACAAGCAAAGAATACAAGTTTGAGGTAGCCAAACTTTCTCCTCAAACTCTTTGGATGCATCGAATTTCAATTCTTTGCACTATTCTGGCCCATCAGCTTATTTAATAAATTGACAAGATACCATCAAAACATTTTATCATTATAATGAATAAATGTTATCAAAATCAAAAGATAAAACATTTCTATTATTTTTACATTTTTGTTCTGTCTGACTCCAAGATTTGTCATTCTCTAATTTATAATCCATCATGTCCTTAAAAAAATCAGGTTTCATAGCAATATATTTTATGCAGTGTGTTTTAGTCCTGGATTGTAGCTGTTCCAATACATAGTCAGTGATAAACATAAGAGTTTCTTCTCTATTAACATGTCCTTAAAATAGCTAAGACTCTGTTAAGCTGTAACTGCTGCCTCTAGAAAAGCAGTATATGTATGTGGTTAAACTTTAGCAGTTCAATTACCGTAACCAGTAAGTGATCCTGCTATCATCCCTCAATAAATTGTATGTATTGTTGACATAAGAGAGAAATTGCCACTTTTTTTTTTATTTGGCATCCTTGTAAATCTTAATAAACGATACTCAATATTTTTTACAGTAAACATATCAATTCAGATGTGAGATCAAGGAATGTTCGATCTGGTATACTATTTCCAGTATGTGTATATAGAACATACTGGGGGTGGCTTTTATTTCCTGCAATTTGTCACCAACACCCCATATTTAGCTAACGCAAAGGTGTGCTGTCTTTGGAAACAGTAATTCTATTTAATTGTCATGAACAATAACTGAAAAAATACACCATTCATAATTTTTATGTATTGGTTTCTGTCTTTAACATTTAAAATTTTCTACACTGTTTTATTGTCCTCTTTTTTAGGGGAGGGACCAGAGTTATGCAGACAAATGTGTGAATTTATATAATGAAATTATAATTTAATTTTTTGCTTCTTTTTTTAACCGACGCCTCCATGGTTTTACTTTTTCCAATTTTTCTCTCCTATTTTTCAGTATCTTATCCCATATCTTACAATTACTGATATGATATGAACTCTTCAGTGTATGTAATTTTCTCATGGCTGTATTCTTTCACATTTATCTCATCTTGTCATTTTTTTTCATCAGTTTTATTAATCACACCACATCCAAATCATTTGAGATAAATTAACAAGATCAATTAGTTTTAATCCAAAAAATAAGTATAGTATAATGATTAAAATGTTGGATCAGGAGCAAAAAGGCCCAATTCTAGTCTACAATCAAGCCTAAAAGCTCACTGGATAACTTTGGGCCCAATACTCTACCTTATGGGGTTGTTTCAGGGATGATAGGAGAAAAGAGCACCCTGTGCACTGCATTGAGCTCCTGAATGAAAGGCAAGATATAAACCAAATAAGTAAATACAAATAGGAAACAAGTTGCTTCTCTCATTTACATAAATTATTAGGTGATTCCTATCATATATTTCTTTTTAGCAATTTAATTTTGTTTCTTGGCCTTTTAACTACTACAATTTTGTAGAAGTTATTGACCCCCCCCAAATTAGCCCTATATATGTAAAGTCTACTAGTCAATATGTAAAGTCTATTAGATAATCCCATGAATCTTTTTGAGAACACTGTCAAGGAAGGTTTTATAGGTTGTATAAAATGGTTTTGGGGTTTTAAGAATACTTAAAACTACCTTAATAAGTTTAACTTTGAAGCAATGCAACCAAATGCATATAAAACTAGACTTCTATGATTTTTCTGATACTGTTATCTTTATTACTAGGGGCATAAACAAAATGGAAAATATTTTTCTTGTTTTGAATCTGGAACAAACTATTATGTTCCCAAAGTTCTGCCAAACCACATCAGATTGCTAAATAAAATCTGGATTCCACAAGAAATTTACTAGAAATGTTGGACAAGTCTGCAATATCTCACCAAACTTACCCATTTCTTTTGCATGATCTCTGTTACTTTATATCCTCCTTTTGTTCCCATTCTTCCCTTAGCACCCATATATTATCTTCTATACCTATTTCTTATTTCACTGATCTCAGGAATAAGAAACATGCTCCTATCATGGTATATCATATTGATGCCTCCTGAACTTCTCATCCCATTTTCTTCCTACTGCTCTATTTCCCCTTGGCTATTGTAGCCGATATCTCATTTGACACATCTCACTGGCCTTCCTAATTCTAATTTCCTTGATCCAAACCCTCCCCTCCCCATATATCTATTCAGCTGCCACTATGATGTCCACACATACTGATCACCAAAGAAAGCCTGGGCTTTCCCCCCACTTTTACTCTACCCCAGCCATTCTGCCTTAAAACAACCACATTTTGTTCTATTCTATATCTGGGGCAAAGCAGCTGCTATCATGTACAGATCAAACCATCTGGTAGCACTTTTTCAAACAAACACATTTTATTAAAAGACATAAGTTTTCATGAGCAATAAGTTTAATCAGATATTAGTTTAGTCAATTCACGCATCTGCTGAAGCTCACAAAAATGTGTGCCTTTTAATAAAATGTGTTAATCTGAAAAGATGTTGCCAGACTCCTCCTGAATTTTTGCTACTGTAGACTAACAACCAGATGAAAATATCTGAAATGCAGTTTGGTTTGATCACAAACTATCTAAAGCCATACATTCAAACAATCTGTTTCGTCCTGTTCAAATATTTTATCCATTGTCTTTTTCTAATTCTCAGAATTTCCAACAGTTTATGTAGTCTACAATCACTTTGCATTAGAAACTGAAAGGTTATCTGAATTTCTAAACACTATTTCAAAATTAGAATGTTTTGATAGTTCTCGTCCAAGACAGACCTAAAAATTTACTCCAGGATACATTGATAGGTTTTTCTTGCATGTGGGACCCACAAAATCTATACTTTGAAGCAGAGGTGAAATTCATTTACCTTCCCTACCGGTTCACAAATGTTCGCGTGTGCCATTGTCTGTACATGCACAAAGCCTTCTGTGCATGCGCAGAGGCTTAAAATGTCACAAAAAAGCAACATTGTGACGTCCGCGTGGGTGGCTGGAGCCTTCCGCAGCCACCGCTACTGGTTCACCTGAACCGGATAGAACCAGCTAAATTTCACCCCTGCTTTGAAGGCATTATTTCATTAATTTTTCTCCATGTCCAATTTTTACACATATTACCATTGGAAAATATGTCTGCTTTCCCTATCGCGATCATGAAAAATAAAAAATTCTTACTTGTCATGTTCTTTTCTAAGTTTGTGACTGCTTTTCTCAGTAGGATTACTAATGCATTTACTTTTTCTAGAACATAGAATAGAATAGAATTCTTTATTAACCAAGTGTGATTGGATACACAAGGAATTTGTTTCTGGCGCATAAGTTTTCAGTGTAACAAGTGATAAATTATGATCATAATAATCATACGATACATTAATCAAAAATCATAATATACAACACTTAATGATAGTCATAGGATACTAAATAAGAAATCAACATAAATTATACTAGGATACTAAATAAAACAAATAATATACATCAGAAGATACAAGCAACAAAGTTATAGTTATAAGATAAGGAAATAGATAATAGGAAAGATGATAAGGATAATTGTAATGCAGCCTAGGTAATTTGACAGTATTGTGGGAAGTAGTTGTTTAGCAGAGTGATGACGTGGGGGAAAACTGTCCTTGTGTCTAGTGGTTTTAGCATGCAATGCCTTATAGCAGTGATGGCTAACCTTTTTGCCATCGCGTGCCAAAAGTGGGGGGAGCGCGAAGGGGTCACACGCACGTGTGCCCACATCCATAATTCTATGCAGGCCCCCCCATACTCCCCCTGCTTTTGGCATGTGATGGCACATGGGCCTGGTAGGGCCATTTTTCGCTCTCCCCAGGCTCCAGAGCCTTTCTAGGAGCCTGGGGAGGGCAAACATAGCCTTCCCCACTCCCCCAGAGGCCCTCCGGAGGCTGGAAATAGCGTGTTTCCTGACTTCTGATGGGCCCAGAAGGCCCCAAAATCAATTGGCTGGCACACGCATGTGTGCCGGAGCTGAGCTTGCGTGCCCACCAATATGGCTCCACGTGCCACCTGTGGCACCCGTGCCATAGGTTCGCCATCACGGCCTTATAGCGTTGTCTAGAGGGAAGAAGTTGAAATAGTTTATGTCCAGGATGTGAGGGAGGTCGGTAGATATTTTCTTTCTGGTTCGTGCAGTATATAGGTTCTTAATGGAAGACAGGTTGGTAGCAATTGTTTTTTTCTGCAGTTCTAACTATCCATTGAAGTCAATTGTCTATCATATCTATTTTGAGCTAAAAATAATGCTCATTTCTTCATTATCGGCTGTAAGTTAGTCACTTTTTTCCTCTTTGTTCACTTTTTAAATCTTCTTTCTGTACAAGAAATATCTGCATTGTAATCTCTTGTTTTGATTTCAGATATAATTTGTTCTAATTTTGACATTCCTTTAATGAATGCGACTAACCCATTCAATTTTTCCAATTTCAGCCAGTGCCATAACTTTTTGTTCATTGTAAAAGTTTCTCAAAAGAACACTCTAATGTCCAGGAATCACAGGATTTGGAATGGAACAGACTCAAAGGCACATAGATTTGTTCCTTGTAGAAAAAGCTTACCCTTCCCTTTGTTAATAGGAAAGTAATGCACAGCACCACCGCTGGAGATTTTCAAGAAAAGATTGGACAACCATTTGTCTGGGATGATATAAAGTCTCCTGCCATGGGCAGGGGGTTAGACTAGAATACTCCCAACTTCCTTTTCAGCCCTATGATTCTATGAGTCTAAGACAGCGGTTCTCAACCTGGGGGTCGTGACCTCTTTGGGGGTCGAACGGCCATTTCACAGGGGTCGCCAAAGCCCTCTCTCGCCCCCCCCCCACGCCTTCCCTCACCCTCTGCCTCTGTTGGGTCGCTGGTCGCCGGTCGTTTACCCCACCCACTCCCAATCTATTGCTGCCTCCTGAGTCCCAGCTGATGGCTAAAGGGAAAAAAACTGTTTAAATTCTTGCCATGGGGCTTCAAAGGGCCGCCCTACAGCTGATCAGTGTTAAGAGAAAACAAATGAGTATTTATTTATTTATTTGGTTAGATTTCTATACCGCCCTTCTCCTTCCGGACTCAGGGCGGTGCACAGCCAACTAAAAACATTTATGTACAAAAATTAAGACAAGTTTTAAAATAATTTAAATAGATTTGGCCCATAATTTAAAAATCGAATTAAAATCAGTATCAAAACTTTAAAATCAGTAACATGGGGTCAGGCCAGCCCAGCTAACTGGAAGAAATGAGTTTTAAGGGCCTGACGAAAAGTCCGGAGATCTGGGATCACTCGTATCTCTGGGGGGAGGTCGTTCCAGAGGGTGAGTGCCACCACAGAAAAGGCTCTCCCCCTGGGGGTCGCCAGCCGACATTGTCTGGCCGACGGCACCCTGAGGAGGCCCTCTCTATGGGAGCGAACTGGCCTGTGGGAGGCAGTTGGTGGCAGAAAGCAGTCCCGTAAGTATGCCGGCCCTAAGCCATGGAGCGCTTTAAAGGTAATCACCCACCTGCAAAAAAAGAAAAAACAGCCCCTTTCAGTTCCAGCATAGGTTAATTACCATAAGTTGATTAGATCGGCCTCCCGACTCTCAGCTGATTTGCTCTCAGCTGTTTTGCTAGCTGCAAAGAGGTGCAGATTTCCCCCCCCCCAAGCCATGCTGAAAAGCGAAACTGAAAGTAAAGCAGGGTCTTTGCTGCAACGTGACAAAATGAGGCAGAGAGAGATTTCTTTTTCCTCACCAAAAAAGGTAGGTGGAAAACTGCAAACAATGGGAAATTTATGGCAAAAGAGGAGGTTCAAGATTTTAAAACACAAAAGAAAAAAAGCTCTATTTAACTAGGGAATTGTAATAATTGAGATACTATTAATTGTATATTGTGTTGAAAGCAGAAATGGTTAAGTTGTGGTTTGGAGGAATATATGGGGGAAATTATTTGGTTTATTATTATTGGTAAATATAATTAATTGATTTGTAAGAAATTGGATTGCATGGAAATAATTGGAATATTCATGTTCATATTGATTAATATACAAAAAAATAGTTATATAACTAATTGATTCATATTAAAATGTTGAATTTGTATTAAACAACTGTATTACATAATTACATAATTAACCAATGTGAGGATGGATATAAAAATAGATGATAATGGGAAGGTGTATAATATAGCATAGAAGGGAAAAATTGAATTTGATTAAGATTAGAAATGAGGATGAAGGGTAATATTGGTTTTTTTTAAAAATAGATGAGGAATAAATATGGCAAAAAGGAAATATAGAAATTGTAAATTTAATTGAAATGACTAAACACTGTTTAAATTTGTGAACCGGCCAAATACTCTGTTCAAAGAAAATACATTGTATGTTTGTATGTGTGTTTCTAATTATTGCTATTTATTCATATTTGTTCTCTTTTATTCTTTAAAGTTTAACAATTCATTCTTTATCTTGATATCTTTATATTTGTTTGGGGTTGGTTTTCTTCCCTTTCATCTTTTTTATTGTACAGCAATCTTTCTCCTCCAACCTACCGCCTCTCTCTTTTCTTTCCTTCTTACTTTCTCTTCCCCCCTCTTCTTCGCCTCCCTATTCCTCTGCCTTTCTCCTTCTCCTCCTCTCTTCCTCCCTCTCTTACCCTCACTCCTACTCTAATTTCCCTTCCCTTCCTTCATCCCTCTCTATTGCTGTATCCTTTTATGTACATGGACTACTCAGAGGGCTGAAAAAGTTATTTTTGACTGGTCCTCGCACTTTTGACCAGTCCTCGAACTTACGACTGTCCTCACATTTTACGTTTTTGCCCTTATCACCATGGTGAAGAGAAGCAGTTGTGAAATGAGTGACACGGTTGTTAAGAATGCTGCACTGGCATAAATGTGAGGATGGTCATAAGTGTGAGGACCAGTCAAAAGTGCAAGGACCTGTCAGAAATAACTTTTTTCAGCTCTCTGAGTAGTCCCTATACACATAGCCATGCCCACCCAGTCACATGACCTCCAAGCCACGCCCACAAAATAAGCCACGCCCACAGAACCAGTAGTAAAAAATTACAGTTATGAAGTAGCAACGAAAATAATTTTAAGGTTGGGGGTCACCACAACATGAGGAACAGTATTAAAGGGCCACGGCAATAGGAAGGTTGAGAACCACTGGTCTAAGATGTAACAATTAAGCATTTAATCTTGCAGATATTTCACTGTCGTGGGTGACAGTTGACAAGTGTTTTCTGATTTCACTCTTAATTGTCAGGGACGTCTGCTTTCCAATTTCTCTTTTAGCAAGATTCTAAAGAATTTTCAACTTAAATCCAGGGGGGAAATGCTCCCTGTTCAGCCGATCCTGTAGTGATGACGGCTGGTGGTTCGGAGAACCAGTAGCAATGGCAGCTCAAGGCTCTGCCCACCCGCCCAGTCGTCATTACTTCCTCCTTTTACTTCCGGAGAACCGGTAGTAAAAAAATGCTTTAAAAGTTTTTTTTAAAAAAAGTTCTGACAATCAGCTGAGCGATGCACGTTGGAACTTTTTTTTTTTTACACTTTTAAAGCATTTTTTTACTTCCGGTTCCAGAGAAACAAAGCGCTCAGCTGCTCCCTCTTTTCACTCAGTCTGAGCTTCCTGCTGCAGATTTTCATGCCTTGCTTCAGGCACCCGGGATTGTCGCCCTCGCCTTCCTCCTCCTCCTCCTCCTCTCCGTCTTCCAAGTGGAAAAATGCCAGGAGCAAGTGCAAAAGGAAGCGCTTGCTTGCTCCTGGCGTTTTTCCATTTGTAGGAAGCTTTCGTACTTGTGAAGGCAAGTCTGGCTTCCTGTGCTGCTCGCTAAAAACCTCACCAGTACCACTGTGCACATGGCTTGTGTATATATGTGTGGATGTTGGGCATGAGCTGCTGCGAAAGACCAGGAGCAAAGACACACACACACATAAGCTGTGTGCACAGCGTTGGCCACTCCCACCCAGTCACATGACTACCACCAAGCCATGCCCACCAAGCCACGCCCACAGAACTGGTGGCAAAAAAATTTAGGTTTCACCACTGCTCAAATCATCTCAATCTAAAACAGTGTTGGTTTGATCTTGGCTGATTTCCAAGGCAGTATAAATGTTTAACGCACTTTATGCTTTAATTTTTCTTTGCAAGCAGCCTTTGTCACTCCTGGAGGGTCTGGTATAGGACTTCCTCCGTCTTTGAGATGTTCTTTGTAAAGAGTATTAGGAGAGAAGAATTTCTGAGGCTGCTTGATGCTTATCCCTGTCCAGAGTCCCACTTACTATAGCTACACCTGGGGTTCAATTTTTCTTTGCACGTCATTGTCCCATCTGGAACGTCTTTGATACCTGTGGGGCTTAATGCTACTGTTGAATAGAGGTGATGTACCCATCCTGACTGGGGTGTTGGCTATTATCCCAGCCAGGTTTAGCTTGACTCCCATCCAGCTTCTTTCTTCCATCCTGGTTTGGTGTAATGAGGCCGTTAATGGGGCCACTTATTCATTACATTCTGTTTATAACCAAATTGCTGGGCAAAAACCCCAGTGTTTCTCACCGTTGCTTTTCTCACTATTCATGCCCTGACTCCAACCATTGACCTAACTTCTGTGGTTTCTCAAAGGTTCTAATTCCAGGCAACCTTATAGCAGAAGCTTCCTTAGTACCAGGTTCCTCTTTTCTAGGCATTCTGCCAAGCAAAACCACCTGGCCAACTGCCTGGATCCCTTGCCAACTTTTGCTGGCCAACGTGCCAGCTGGACTTACTGGGACTACTGTTGCTTTTCCTGAGCTTTTCTGTACTTGCCAATCCACTAACTGAATTGTTTTACCTGTAGTACTCCAATTCTGCACAATCTTCCTTTTTTCTTTTCTTCTCCCTGGATCTTGAAACTCTAGAACTCTTTTGTCTTTTCAGTAGCCCTACAACCCTCACTATTGGACCAAGTTTGAGGTATTCTTTTCTCTGCCCAGTTATCCATTTCTAGTAGCAAACCTGCTTTTCAAGTCCCTCTCCCCTTTGAATGTACCTTTAAGTTAAGATATATGTGTTCCACAGAGAGAATCAGGAACCATCCTGTTGTATCTAATACATCCTTTGTATTCCACATTCTAGCATGATGTTTTGCTATAATTAATAAAGCAAAAATAAAATTATCTATTATCTGATATTTGAGGGACTGCCACAAAGATGAGGGGGGCAAACTATTTTCCAAAGCACCTAGAGGCAAAACAAGAAACAATAGATGGAAACTAATCAAGGAGAGAAGCAACCTAGAACTAAGGAGAAACTTCTTTACAGTGAGAACAATTAACCAATGGAATGGCTTGCATTCAGAAGTTGTGGGTGCTCCATCACTAGGGGCTTTCAAAAAGAGATTGGACAGCCATTTGTTTGAAATGGTATAGGGCAGTGATGGCTAACCTTTTTGCCATCGCGTGCCAGGAGAGGGGGGCCGGGGGGGTGCACGTGCATGTGCCCACACCCATAATTTATCCACCCCACGCATGTGCGTGTGACCCCGCCCTGCTGCCCCTGTTCCTGGCACACGTTGGCCCGGTAGGCCCGTTTTTCTCTCTCACCTGGCTCCAGAGCCTCTGGTGGGACCGGAAGTTGGCAAACGGGCCATTTTCGGCCTCTGGAGGACCTCCAGGGGTGGGGGGGAAGGTCATTCTCACCTTCCCCAGACTCCTAGAGAGGCTCTGGGGAGGCTCTGGAGGCTGGGGACAGCAAAAAACGGGTTTTCCACTCCCACCGGAAGTTGGCAAACGGGCCGTTTCTGGCCTCTGGAGGACCTCCGGGGGGGAGGCCGTTTTCGCCCTCCCCAGACTCCTAGAAAGGCTCTGGAGCCAGGTGAGAGAGAAAAACGGGCCTTCCCTACCACCCCCAAGGTCCTCTGGAGGCAGGAAACAGCCTGTTTCCCTACTTCTGGTGGTCCAGAAGGCCCGAAAATCAACTGCATGCACCGGAGCTGAGCTCATGTGCCCACTGACATGGCTACGGTGGCCTGCGTGCCACAGGTTCACCATCACGGGTATAGGGTCTCCTGCTTGAGCAGGGGGTTGAACTAGATAACCTCCAAGGTCCCTTCCAACTCTATGTCCTAACTCTATTATTCATCTATACCTATCTAACTTCATGATCCTCTGCCTTTTCTGATAATTGGCTCATTGTCTTTGGTTTCAGCCTGCCTGTATGACTGTATTGTCATTAAGTTGCTTGCCAAATGAATTATTGCAAATGTTTAATAATTCATATTTTCTCTTGTATTTCTTTTCATTATAATATAAATATATATTATACAACAATTTTTGAAAATACTAGGCGACACAGTCTTGTTTCATATATGTTGGAATGGAGTGTTGGCAGTTAATGCCCTTATTCATGCATCTTTAAAAGTTCAACAAATAATTTATATAGTTTGTTGTATTTCAACTGCTCTATTGTTATTATATAAACTCACTTTCTAAGGGAATTGTTCCGGAACATATGCTGACTTGGCAAATGTTTCTGTTTTCCTGTAATCTTGTTTGCAAAGGGTTTTAGAATAGTCTTTTAATCTTCTTTAACTTAATTTGCTTCAATTAGATCCTCTTCCATGATTACAGGTAGTTCTTGACTTCCAATTGTAATTGAGCCCAGAACTATGGTTGTAAGGCGTGGTGGTGCATTAAGTAGGTTATCATGTGACCGCTCCAGATTTTACAACTTTTTTAAGGCAATCATTAAGCAAATGCCACAAATGTTAAGTGAATGCCACAGTCATTAAATGAATACTGTGGCGGTTAAGCAAACCCATTTTCTTCAGTGGGCAGTTTTTTGGTTTTTTTCTGCCAGAAACCAGAAGTAAATCCCAGAAACCAGCAAAAAATGCTGGAATGCTGCAGATAGCCATAACTGGGAGCTGGTTGCCGTATGCCCAAAATGCAATTATGTGGCTTTGTGTGTGTGTGGCCATCAGAACTCCAAACTGAGATGTAAGTAGCTCTGTGTGTATGTGTGTCATAACTTCAAATGGGAAGTGACTGGTCATTAAGCAAGGACTACTTGTACACTTGAATAGCCCTAACCTAGTTAAAACGTTCCTCTGATCATAAATATGCTTTTCATGTTTTTTTTCATTAGTTCCTTCAATTTGTTGACATTCTTATTCAAGATATTTTGCCATGTCTATTCTTGCTTGATGTTAGAAGTCTGGCTTCAATTATTTTTTAATCTTATTCCCCAAGACTTTTTCCTCCCCCCCTCCCCCCAAGTCTTTTGTTAACTAGCATGATAATTTGTTTCAGAAGCTTCTTGGAGGTGCTTCTTGATGATATTTTGGAAGATTTTTTTTCTAGTCTTCTCATTTCAGTTCAATTTTCCCAGTGTCTCTTTCCTCTTTCTACAGTTTCTTAGATTCCTTTTTGCATAAGTTAAATGGACTACAGTAAATTGGTTAGATACTACAGATATTAACTGGTTTAGATTGTTTTTTTAAAAAGGTAGTTTGGAACCTGTGTGAACTTTTCAGCCACCTATTAGCAGTCTCTTAAATGTTCTTCTTTCTCTTTCTTCCTATTATGCAATCAATATATTTTTGTTGTCCATCCCATGATGATGTCTATTTGTGGAATCTGTATTTATGTTGTCTGAAACAGGAGTTGGTATTAGACAAAGAATTCTGGTCACAAAGCTTTGTTAATATACTGTATCACCTGCATTATGATGCTTGCCCGACCCAAACCTTCTTATAATTTCAGGTTCTCTCACATCTCCATCTACTGATATCTCATCATATCAAGATAATATTCCACCAAGGAGGGATTTCCTCCGTATTCCTGTCTTATGTCAGTCAATATTCTATCTATCTATCTATCTATCTATCTATCTATCTATCTATCTATCTATCTATC
>WNWU01000089.1:3585143-3607478 GCA_012654045.1 Ptyas mucosa
ATCTATCTATCTATCTATCTATCTATCTATCTATCTATCTATCTATCGTATTTCTATGCTGCCCAACTCTCCGAGGCTCTGGGTGGCTTACAACAAAGACAGTATAAACAATATACATTAAGAGACGTTAAAAACCCATACACACCGCTCATGGCCGGATCTCACAAGATCGCAGTGGTGAGATCAACGGCCCCAATTTGAAGGATTTAATATATGAGTTAGTTTTTCTCTTTACAGGTAGTCCCTGACTTACAACAATTCATTTAGTGACTGTTAAAAGTTACAACGGCACTTCAAATGGGACTTGTAAAAGTGACTTATGACCATTTTTCATGCTTATGACAGTTGCAGCATCCCCATGGTCATGTGATCAAAATTCAGATGCTTAGCAATTGGTTCATATTTATGACAGCTACAGTTTCCTGGGGTCATGACATGTGATCATCTTTTGAGACCTACTGACAAGTAAAGTCAATGGGGAAGCCCAATGCACTTAACAACCATGTTACTAACTTAACAACTGCAGTGATTCACTTAACAAGTATGTCAAGAAAGTTTGTAAAATGGAGCAAAGCTCACTTAATAACTGTCTCACTTAGCAACAGAAATTTTGGGCTTATTTGTGGCTGTAAGTCAAGTACTTTTCATTAGGAAAGCCAAAATTTATCATTGTATGCTAAATTCTGTCCTGAATATTTGAATGCATTTATAACCTTCCTGTTTGGTAAGACAAACATACCTAAATATAAGTGTGTGAGCATATATGCTATCATATGTACACATAAAATAAAGAACTATAATTCTTACATGTATGTAAAAAGAGAATTCCGTTGCCACCTTTTGCAGTGTATCACTGAGGAACAAGGAGAAGATGGAGGGCCATGAGGCCTGTCCTTTTTCAGATCTTTTAGGAAGCTGATCTGGGGTTCAATTAAACCGAGTAAGATAGTGAAAATGAGAGTGTGAGAACAATTTATTGAGTTCACATTTTAATTTCCCAAATAAAAATGCAAACAAATATTTATCACAAAATGTATATACTATGGGAATGTGGATGAGTGTGTATTTTTTTCACAGATGCTGAAATGAGAATATTGATGAATTTCTGCTTTATTACTCTAGAAGTACTAACTTTCGTAAGAGGAATTATCACAATAGCAAATTTACTTTGTTTAATCATTAACATAAAAAATGTCAACACACCCAGATTCCAAGTTGGTCCTCATCTGTATATTAATGTTGGTGTCTTCACTATAACTAGGGTTTATATGTTTATAAATTGTTTTTTTTTTTGGTATATTACTTACCTTTATACATAGTTAACCATGAAGGCAATTGCTGCATTGTTCTGTCATTTCTGAAGCTTTCAAAACCTTATACTACAATGGTACAGAATTCAGAGGTCTGAGAAAGAAAAGCTATCAGCAAGATTTTAACATTACTTTTTAAGTATTTATTTCTCAACTTTATTATTTTACAAATAACTCAGGGTGGTGAACAAATCTAACACATTCCCCTT
Organism: Ptyas mucosa; assembly: GCA_012654045.1. Lineage (NCBI taxonomy): Eukaryota > Metazoa > Chordata > Lepidosauria > Squamata > Colubridae > Ptyas > Ptyas mucosa. The sequence goes on from WNWU01000089.1 coordinate 3,586,663, forward strand.
TTCAGGTTTTCTTTTAAGTATAGAAGAATAGCAATATCTTACATTATGCTGACTCTAATTTTCTTGTTTTTAGAAAATAGGGTTATTTAGCTTCCTATTCTATTAACTGGATTTATGCTTATATAAATGCTATATCTTATGAAATAGAGCAAAGCTGCTTTGATTCACTGTTTACACCTGTTCTCCAATGTATTTCTTTGCAGACTTCCAAAGAGGATCTTCTGCAAGCTGATTTTGAAGGGGCTTTAAAGTTTTTTAGAGTGCAGCTGCCTAAAAGGTACAGAGCTGAAGAAAATGCTAGAAGGCTTATGGAACAGGCCTGCAACGTCAAGGTAAGATTGATTATCTTGGACACTTTTGATATAAAATAAAGCTCTGGACATTTTTGATATAAAATAAAGCTAATACAAAGACTGAGAAATCAATAATTGAACAAAGAATATCTTTGCTAAGTTTTTATTCAAACCCCCCCCCCCCCCCCCCCCCCCCCCCCCCCAAAAAAATCACCAGGACATCATTTACCACCCAGTTTGCTTAGACAAAAAATTGGTTTATGGAAAATCTGCTTCTTCTTTCTGGGGCTCATTCAAATTGGTGCAGTACTCAAAAGAGCTAGATCCACACCAGAATGTTTTAATTCTTGAATAGACTAATTTGACAGGGTGTGCTCAGCCCAGGGTGCAAGGATTCTTCGGCTTTAATGCAATGCAACTGCTCTCCAAACGCCTGGAGAGTAGTTGGAGGGCCAGCCTTTCTGAATCCGACCGAACACTGGTAAGATCTCATATTAAGACTTACCTAGTGGCGATAAAAACAGCAAAATGTAATTATTTTGCTGCTCTTATTGCATCATCAGATAATCGCCCAGCTGCACTGTTTAGGGTGATCCGCTTCTTGCTCCACCAGGGAGCGCGGGAGGACCCCTTGGAGTATAGAGCTGAGGACTTTGTACAGTATCTGCATGACAAAATCACTCAGATTTGGGAAGACCTGGACTCTGACTGGATATCTACCCAGTCAGAGTCCAGTTCTTCCCAAATCTGAGTGATTTTGTCACTCGGGGGATGGCGGAGGCAGGTCTTGAGAATGTTATCTGGGAAGAGTTTGATCCTGTGACTCCCGATGACGTGGACAGGATTCTGGGTAGACTGAACGCGACCACATGTTTGTTGGACCCGTGTCCCTCCTTGTTGGTGCTGGCTTCCCAGGAGGTGACACGAGGCTGGCTCCAGGGAATTATAAATTGCGAAGGTTTATTATGAAGGTTGTTGAGAGTGTGGTTGCGTGACAGTTTCCACAATTCCTGGAGGAAATATCTTATCTGGATCCGTTCCAGTTGGGTTTCAGGTCTGGGCACAGCACGGAGACGGCATTGGTCGCGTTGGTTGATGATCTCTGGAGGGCTCGGGACAGGGGATGTTCCTCTGTCCTAGCCCTATTAGATCTCTCAGCAGCTTTTGATACCATCGACCATGGTATCATGCTGCACCGGCTGGAAGAGTTGGGGATGGGGGGCACCGTATTACGGTGGTTCTCCTCCTTTCTCTCCGACCAGTCGCAGTTTGTGTTGACAGGGGGGCAGAGGTCGACCTCGAGGCCTCTCGTCTGCAGAGTGCCGCAGGGGTCGGTCCTCTCGCCCCTTTTGTTCAACATTTATGTGAAGCCGCTGGGTGAGATCATCCGTGGGTTTGGGGTGAGATACCACCAGTACGCTGATGACACCCAGCTCTACATCTCCACCCCAGGCCACCCCAATGATGCCCTTGAAGTGATGTCCCAGTGCCTGGAAGCCGTGCGGATCTGGATGGGAAGGAACAAGCTCAAGCTCAACCCTTCCAAGACGGAGTGGCTGTGGCTCCCAGCATCCTGATATAGTCAGTTGACTCCATCACTGACTATTGGGGGCGAGTCTTTGGCCCCCGTGGAAAGGGCTCGCAATCTGGGAGTCCTCCTGGATAGGCAGCTGTCTTTGGAGGAACATCTGACGGCTGTAACCAGGGGGACCTTTTTTCAGGTTCGCCTGATTCGCCAGTTACGGCCCTTTCTTGATCGGGATTCCCTGTGCACAGTCACTCACACCTTCGTCACCTCTTGCCTAGACTACTGTAATGCTCTCTACATGGGGCTCCCCTTGAACAGCACCCGGAGGCTCCAACTGGTCCAGAACGCAGCCGTGCAGGTAGTGACGGGAGCAGCATGGCGCTCCCACATAACACCGCTCCTGCGCGAGCTGCACTGGCTTCCGGTGGTCGTCCGGGTGTGCTTCAAGGTGTTGGTGATCACCTTTAAAGCACTCCATGGCATAGGGCCTAGCTATCTCCGAGACCGCCTGCTGCTACCGATGACCTCCCATCGACCTATTTGTATTTCATGTTTTTATTTCTGGCTGTACACCGCCGTGAGTCCTCAGGGAGAAGGGCGGTATATAAATTGGAAATAATAGAAATAAATAAAAATGCTTCCTTGAGTGAGGGTGACTTTCCTGCCGTCTTGAAAGAGGTGGTGGTGAGGCCTCTCCTCAAGAAGCCTTCCCTGGACCCAGCAGTGTTGGAAATTTTTGTCTGGTCTTCAAACTTCACTTTGTGGCGATGGTTGTTGAGAGTATGGTTGCGCAACAGCTTCCCCAGCACCTGGATGAAACGGTTTATCTGGATCCGTTCCAGTCGGGCTTCAGGCCTGGGTACAGCACAGAAATGGCATTGGTCGCATTGGTTGATGATCTCTGGAGGGCTCGGGACAGGGGTTGCTCCTCTGTCCTGGTCCTGTTAGATCTTTCAGCAGCTTTTGATACCATCGACCATGGTATCATGCTGCACCGGTTGGAAGAGTTGGGGGTGGGGGGCACTGTGCTGCGGTGGTTCTCCTCCTTTCTCTCCAACCGGTCGCAGTCTGTGTTGACAGGGGGGCAGAGATCAACCCCGAGGCGCCTTATATGTGGGGTGCCTCAGGGGTCGGTCCTATTGCCCCTCCTGTTCAATATTTATGTGAAGCCACTGGGTGAGAACATCCGTGGTTTCAGGGTGAAGTACCATCAGTACGCTGATGACACTCAGCTGTACATCTCCATCCCAGACCACCCCAATGATGTCCTTGAAGTGATGTCCCGGTGCCTAGAGGCCATGCAGATCTGGATGGGGAGAAACAGACTCAGGCTCAACCCATCCAAGACCGAGTGGCTGTGGTTTCCGGCATCCCGATATAGTCAGTTGGTGCCATCACTGACTATTGGGGGTGAGTCGTTGGCCCCCATGGAGAGGGCTCGCAACTTGGGTGTCCTCCTGGATTTGCGGCTGTCTTTAGAAGAGCACTTGATGGCCGTGACCAGGAGGACTTTTCATCAGGTTTGCCTGACCCGCCAGTTGCGTCCCTTTCTAGTTTGAGACTCCTTAGGCACGGTCACTCATGCCCTCGTCACTTCCTGCTTGGACTACTGTAATGCTCTCTACATGGGGCTCCCCTTGAGGAGTACCCGGAGGCTCCAACTGGTGCAGAGTGCGGCTGTGGGGGTGGTTATGGGAGCGACATGGCGTTCCCATGTAACACCTCTCCTGCGCGAACTGCACTGGTTCCTAGTGGTCTTCCGGGTGCACTTCAAGGTTCTGGTTACCACCTTTAGAGCGCTCCATGGCTTAGGACCTGGCTATTTATGGGACTGCCTGCTGCCACCAGTAGCCTCTCACCGGCCAGTACGCTCTCATAGAGAGGGGCTCCTCCAGGTGCCGTCGGCCAAACAGTGTCAACTGGTGGCCCCCAGGTGGAGAGCCTTCTCTGCGGGGGCACCTGCTATCTGGAATGAGCTCCGCCCAGAGATACGGAGGATCCCGGATCTAAGCACCTTCCGTCGTGCCCTCAAGACTTTCCTATTTCAACAGGCCGGCCTGGCCTAACTTCTCCCTTTTACCTTTTTAAATTGTAATTTTAAATTTGTCTTAATATATTGGGGTTGTTTTTAATTTGTCCCGGGCCAAATTATCTAATGTGGGTTTATACTATTTTTAAATTTTGTAATTTATGTGTTTTATTTCTTGGCTGTTCACCGCGCTGAGTCCTGCGGGAGCAGGGCTGTATATAAATTTAATAAAATGAAATAAAATGAAATAAAATGAATGTGTATTTTTAAATGTTTTCAAATACTTTTGTATCCCGCATTCCTTATGATTGTCTTTGGCCGTAATAAAGATTTATTGATTTGTGCAATGTTTAGGAAAGTGTTTCTTTTTTTTTCTTCAGGATTACTTTGAACATTTTTTTCTTCTTCTATATTAAGTTTTGTTCGTTATTCACAGTAAAGCCTTGGGTCTGTTGTCATTTTTGCATTTTTCTTTAAGAATGACAACTGACAGAAGCTTTACCTTATATGTCATGATGAAGCTTAGACAGAATAGCCTATATAACCAAAAGGTTTATCAAATTAACAATCACATCTCTTGGTTTTCAACACTCTTTTGTACTTCTAATAATTATTCCAGGTTTATGAAATACATACTTTGTTCCAATTGCAAATCCTGGCAAAACTGTAGCTCAATGTAGCTTTTTGGTATGTCAGCACCAGGGGCATTGATTCCAATCAGATGTGAACCAGACTACTTTTCCTAATACAGGAAGATAAGCCAAAAAAATAATTCCATTCAAAATCTGCAGATTCACTGTCAACCAAAAAGAAGAAGAAAGAAGTCTTATCTGTTTCACCTTCCCCACTAGCTTCACCATATTCTCAAAACGCTCCTGATGCAGAAAAGAATATATGTAGCTCAGGTTGAAATGTGGGGTCTTTAGTGCTTTCTGAGCTTGACTGTTTGCTTGCAGACATCTCATAACCCAACTAGATAACATCAGTGCTAGTGAGTGTGAGCTTTAACCTTGTTTATATATAGTAGTTTTTCCTGCCAGTATTGGTGGGGGCTTGATTTTCTGCTGAGTAGTTCCTTGATTAGGACATTGTTTTCTGCTTGCTTTTTTTTTTTTGTCTAGTGTTAATCCGTGTTTATCTAGTTGTTGGCCATTGGAGGAAATGTGTTCTGGTCTTGTTTCCTTCTTAGCTTTTAGTCATCTCTTTTGGGTGACATGGATATTTGGTTTATTTCTTTGTCTGAATATCAAGCTTCCAGGAATTCCCTGGTGGTTTTTTTTATTTAGTTTGGTCTAAGATGCTCATAGTTTCCCAGTTGAAACCAGATGACTCGGTCCACAAATTGTGAGATTAAGACGTTTTCATCATGTCTTCTGACTGCTAGATGGTGTTAATGGATGTGTTCTGCTAATCTTCTGCCTGTCCTACATATTAGTTGTTACATTCCTTACACTGTATATAGTAGAGGATTCCTGTTTTTTCTTCCTGGGCTGCTGAGTCTTTTGGTTTACTTAAGATGTTTAAGAGAGTTTCATTGGATTACAGGAATCATAAAAAGGGAGTTTGTGTGCCACGATAATGCCATGTGGTTGTAATAATCTGTTGGTTATTTTGGGGATGTTATTTTTTTCATAGCTTGTATTGGTTGTGCTATAGTGGGTTAGGTAATCAGGCACTTTTTGATAAAATTGCCTGGGTATCCATTTTGTTGTAAGATGTTGTATAGGCCGCCTGTTTCTTTTTCTGGTGTTCCTGGTTACTGTAGTGTATTTCTACTCATCCGAACAATGTTCTTACACAGCTCTTCTAGTCAGATGTTGGATGAGATGTTATATTTGAAAAGTATTAATGAAAAAAATATTCAAATGCAAAGCAATATCTTCAGAATATATGTAAATCCCTTGTATGACAGAAAAACCGGAATCAATGAGACAGGGGTCCAGGAATACTTTTGTTTTAAAAGTTCCTAAGCAACAGATTGGTATATAGCAGTGCTTCTCAATTATTTTCTGTCACGCCCCCCTAGGAAGAAGAAAACATTTTTCGCGCCCCCCGCACAACTGTAAATAGTATCATTATTAAAAAAATAGTATCATTATTAGAAAAAGGTCTGTTCTCCTTGAAAGGGAGGAGCATGCGCAGTCACATGTACTGGCTTAATGCTCACTATCGATGCAAATGTCAGCAGCGGTAGCCCGATTTCTTTAGCAAGTTTGATTAATAATTAATCATTAATTGGGGCAGCGTTATGTTTCACAGGAGAAGGTCATTGTCAGTCATTTGAGCATCAATTGTGCGCACATCCGTCGGGCAACAAAGTAAGTGTGGACGGACGTCCCACACTAAAGATGGCTCCGACAGGCTCGTGTCACAAGGGTTTTGGACAGCCAGTCAGATGCTCCCGTTGTTCTCTGATTAAATACAGAGACATAAACATGGGGCTTAGCTTGTTATGACAGTGTTTGCCGAGGTCAAACGCGCCCCCTTTTACGGAGCCTCGTGCCCCCCCTGGGGGGGGCGCCCCACTATTTGAGAAGCACTGGTATATAGTAACAAATTTAGCAGTTTTTCAGGAGAAATTGTAATATTGTGATGGTATTTTTAATGATAAAGTGGAGAAATGTTTTAGTCAGAAAAAATTGCATGGTCCAAAAGTTTTACTTGAGCAAACATGAACTTTAATATGGCGAACTGTTCTGAAGGCACATCGATCTAGTTCCTTGAGTGTTTGGCAAAATAATAATCAGTCTTTGCTGAAGTAGGGAAAAATATGGGCAATGAAAGGCCGTCTCTTTGTTTCTTAAAGTGCCATTGGCTTAAACTCTTTAGTTACTCATCTGTTTATATAGACAGAGACAATACCAATGTCTCTGTCCAGTTACAACTCCAGTCTCTCTTACATCTGGTCTGTTTTTTTGTGACTTTAATGGTTTGCTTGCCAGTGAGCAATATAGTGTCTGAAGGAGGCTCATTTTACAGTTTATAGTAAATGCACTTATTTTAGGATCTTCTAAGGCAGGGGTCCCCAACCCCTGGTTTGCAGACTACTACTGGTCCATGGCCCGCTGGCAACTGGGCTGCACAAGCAGTGGGTGAGCGTGGGAAGTTCAATTTGCGTAAGTGGCATCCACGAGTGTGAAACCATCTCCTCCGCCTGCTGCTGCCGCCACTGCTGCCAGTCCACGGAACTGGAAAAGGTTGGGATTGCTGTTCTAAAGTATATTGCAAAAACATAGTAACATATCATATTTCTTTCAATAACATTCCTTCATATACAGATTGCATAAATGATCAAATACTTATTTTTCATTGAACCATTGTAGCAATTCTTTCTGCTCTTGCCTCAGTGGTGTGAAATGTTTGTGTGAAAAATATTTTTAGTGCTGTATATATTATATGCATCTTTTTGACCTCTATTGCATCTATTTAATCATTAATTAAATCAATTATAATTCTATGAAAGAACAGCTATTATTATTATGGTATTGACCCAATCTCAGGAAAACATTCATAATGCTGTTATGTTTCTACATTTTTAAAATTACCTACCTGTAGTTTACTTTACTTTAGGAAGTATTTTGTAATTTTGTATCATGGTAGATCAGAATAGTGAAGAATAGTGAAGAATTCTGACACAAACTGAGCAAACAACATGTTGATGCATAATTTTTTATCTCTCCCTCTTAGTTTTACCAGTGTGCCGCCGATCTCATTACACTAGCAATGAATTACTATTGGAAGACTTGAAACACCAGATTAGGGATAGATCATGGAGAATAGCCATCTAAGTGGCCATTAAAAGTTGAAAGCAACTTGAGGGAATATAGTTATCACCAGTTAATCCAAATGTCCTACTTGGGTTACGATTTGGGCTCTTGAAAAATTGTTACTTCAGTAAAATGTACAAAATATTCCAAAGATATTTAATATATTCCTAAATCACATATTTAGAAAAATGTTTTCAGTGTAAAATTTATAGTAAGATGTTTCTATATACATAGACTCAAGTTCTGCTTAAATAATGTGTTCATAATGTAAAAGAAAAAACTTAAATTTCAAAACAGAGTTGTGTAACTTTTCTCTCTGGTTTTATATTTTCATGGCTTCATCCAAGTGTTTTCTCTTTAGGCATTATTCAGATTACTGTATTTAATTTGTTTTTGCACAGAATGACAAAAATTAACAAATTCATTATGAAAAGTTTTTTTTGACTGTCTTGTCTTAAATGCAGTCATAATTTTAATTACTTTTTAAAATATTACAAATTAAATATTAAGAATTGTCAGTTATTTTAACATTTCATAAGGAGAATTTTAAGGAAGTGACTGAGCAATTTTTCTGGTCTTCCGAGAAATTCCAGCTGAGCTAAAGCAACAACTTCCTTAAACTTGGTGCAATAATTAGTAAGTTCAGTTACCCTCACATCAGTTATATACTCAGAGCATAACAATACAAACACTTGATTATGAAACCACCCATTGCAAAGTTCTTGTTATTTGTTAGTAAGCGAATGAATGAATGAAGTGACCATTGCAGCTTGGAGGATCTGATACACAGGTTGTAAATGTTGTTAAAACAATTTTGAATATGATATTGTATTTAACACACATAAGTAAAAATATTTATGATCGAACTTTTAAAAAAGGAAAATTTGTTAAAAATGCAGGAATACTGTTGAATGTTGAAAAGAGGACTCAAGAATATCACTTGGTAATTATTTACCCAGGAGAAGGAGGAAGAGCTAGTAGTTTTTCCAAACTAAAACATTTTATTAAAAAAGTGTATGTTTTTGTGTGCTATAACTTGCTTCCTGATATGTAGATTTACTGTATGAAATGCTTACGTGTCCATTGGGTAGTTTTACTGTGATATTGAGAAAATGGACTTGTTTTGTTAGATGGATTGAAATGGGTTAGGTTTGATGGTGGGATGTAAGTTGTTGAGATCATAATAGAATTTCAATTTTCAGAGAGATTCATTTTCATGGGTCTAAGATTATGAAAATGACATCAGTGAATATCAAAGAAAGGAGGAGTTTTAGGGGATAAGAATTGAGAAAGCATTCTGAGTCAGCTATGAAGATGTCAGAATATTGTGGAGCCAAGCATCAGTGGTGCCACTGATTTCTAGGTGTATGATTACCAAAGGTGCAGTCATTTTGGATGAGTGCAAAGCGATAGGCCTACTGTCAAGATATATGCTGTGTTGGTATCAGCTATAATGTTTTTCATAGCTTGAAATTAATATGTAGGATATTGGTATATAGCGACTCAGCATACATAGTTGTTAAAATAGGTTTGTTAGGGAGATTGCCTATGTATTTCAGACTTCTTAGGAAGTGTGTTGTGTCTCTTATATAGTTAGGAGTCTGAGGGACACTTCATCAATCCCTTGTCATGGATAGATTATTCCATTAATTGGAGTTGCTAACCTGTGCAGGGAGAAGGGTGCAAATAAAATGGCTTTTCCAGACATCTGATGGATTCAGGATTTCAGATGGTAGTTGGGGATTTACCCAGTAGTTTAAAGGACAGTTCTATTGAACACTTTGTTAGCTTCTGGAGGACCTTCCTGACTTTTCTAATCAGCTTCTTGCTTTTTTGAGGAACTCTGAAAAATGAAATGAGTGAAGAGATGCTCATGGAAAACAAGAAGCAAATATGATATGACAGGGGTACAAGCTCAAGTTTAAACCTATTTTGTCATGATAAGGGCAGTGAAGCCAAATTAATTCTCCATTTTTATTATATCTGTAGAATCTTTGCCAGCTATACTATTGAGAGTGTCCCTTAAGGGCAGGAATGGCCAGAAGAACAAATTAGTGCAAATTATGATGACTTGTCTAAGCACTTTATAGAAAAAAATAACTCATATTCGCTCTGAGTTGGAAGCCAAATGGACAGAATCAGTTGAGATGATAGAGGTCAGGCCCTTGGATATGTTTTGGTGTGTGTAGGACTTTATCCTCTTCCCTTTCCTACCCTGTTTAACATCTGAAACTATTGAGAGTCGTTATCCATTATATCCGGGTGAGATAAAGGGGTATGCGGATGAAATGTAACTCTATACTAAATGAGAGATGGACTAGACATCCTAGAAGTAGTCTGGATGGACACATACCGGTACTTTCTATATCTGTAGATACTATATATGGCATGCAAAGTAAGTTTAACATTTGTGGTGTTTTTGAACACTATTTAATTAAACTAGTAGAAATGTATCATGAAAGTTGGAAACAGGAAGGAGGATGAGAAACATTTTGCCATACATTCTACTGAAAGATCATTGTGGAATGTTCATACAATACCACAACATTAATTTTAAAAATTGAGATAAGATAGCAATTAGTATATTATTAATTTCTTAATGAATTATTCTGCAGAAAAGTTTTTGAACTATCTTAAAACATGTCTGCATATAGCTATGCTGCTTTATAGAAAAGTCACAAACTATTAACAAGCTACTTATTATAGCTGCCCAGTTTTGGTATTTTTTTCTATGGAAAGAGATAATTTCTGGGACTCCTCTCTTACACAGTCATAAGTGTCTTCCCAGGTAATCCAAGCCTGGATTGTCTTTTAGAAAGCTGTGCATAGAAACTAAAAAAGAGGAACTAATATAATATATTTGAAGGCTAAATGAGAGAGAAATTAAGTTTGGGTTACTATCCAGAAATGAATCGTGTTGTTTGTAAGTTCATAAAAAGTCTGCTTTAAATGTAGTTTGGCTAAGGTGGGGTATGGTAAAACGATTCTTTGCATCTTTTTATTTACATATGCATTTGATTGAGTCATAAACTATCTAGATGCCCTTAGTTTTGGGAAAATTTACCATTTCCTGGTTCATCCTTTGATCTTTACCACAGAATATATGAGAGGGAAAGCACTCTTGAAGCCTAGGCGTTTCTCAGTTGTAAGTAGATCCTTCTTGAAAACCTTCCCAGGCAGCAAAGAATCATGGGAAGTTCCATTCCTTGCTTTCTCCTACAACAGGTGTCTTTGTTCAGTCACCTTCTGCACACATTATCAACCCTTGCTGAGTCAGACTGATAGAACTACAAAGGCGAGAAGGAGTACTTTCATTTCTAGCAAGGATTTTCAACCAGGAAGTTGAAGCCAGAAAATCTTACTTTAAAAAATGCTTTTGTGAAAAGATTCCCTACCCCAGTGACATAATCTGAAGAATAAAGTGGAGGATTTAAAATGACAGGCAGGAATTCGACCCACTGATGAAGAAGAATTACTTGTTTACAATATGGATCAGAGCTGCCTTCATTGGGAAGAAAACAAGTAAGCCCATATTAGCCTCAGCATCACCAAACTGCATTACTAAAATAGCTTTTTGGATTAAATATGAGATATTTTAATCTCAAGGATTTGTTCTTCATGCTCTCTCTATTTAAACCTATTAAAATTCTGCCCAGTTTCACAGCAATAATATGGTGCTTTTATTTCTCTCTTATTAAAACACAAAGGGTATTCCCAGGTTTGTTATTTAAGTGCAAATAATATGACCATGAAAGATTTTGGGAGTACTTGCTGAGAAAAATGAAATTGAGGACAGAGCAAAGTTATATTTTCATTTTGCAAGTGACAAACATGTAAAATTTTGCTAACAATTGGATATATATATATATATATAGGCTTTTTATCACAGGGGTAGGCAGGAGAGAATATTGCAGGAAACCGCAATGGAATGAGTCATTTTAAAAATATATTCTATTTTTTAATTTATAGAACGCTGTTTTCCAATATTTTAGAAACATAGATGGAAATACAATGTTAAAAGTTTTGTTTTTAAGTTTTTTCTTTATTGGTATGTTGGTCAATCTATCAGTTCTGTGACCAACACCTTTTTCATTAAAAGGATGGGATGTTGCATATAAAAATGTGTTGGATTCTCTTTCATTTTTGGAAAAAAATAGTTTATTTCTTGTGAATGAATATCATTTAAATAAGATTTTACCATCTTACTTTTTGACTAACGAAGAAAGCTTGGTTGTGTTTTAACCTCCATTTTAAAAATACTAATTAATTTTTGTAATGTTAGAATAATTTTTAAAAAGTCAAATGTGTCTTGAAAACATATCCAACCATGCAAATATGGATTCTTTCCGAAATATCTGGCAGGTTATACAGAAAAATCCCAATCATGACAGAATGCTATTCATGTCTACTGTGCAAATCTTTGGAAAACGCATAAAACAACTTGCCTTGAGAAATCTGACTCCTCCACTAAAAGGAATCTAGTGTGATTAAATATTGCATTTAAAGAAAGCTTTGTGAGAACATAGGAGATCTTCGCTGTGGACTGAACTGTTCCTCTTTCTCTCGGCTTCTTTTGGAATTACTTTTCTGTTGGAAGATTACTTTATGGTTGAAGAAAACTTAAGGAAAGACTGTTACCATATAGACATATGAACAGGTGTTTCAGCTATCTGTGCCACACAGAGACCAAGAAAACTCCCAAAGGAAAAGCAGCATCCAGAAACTGTTCTCATTGGCTGCGGGAGCTTTTCTTTCTTTTTCTTTTTCCTTTTCCTTTTTTTTTTTTTATATATTTTGTTTCGTTGGTGACACTCCCTACCTAATCACTTCAGGTGGCTGTTGTGAAAAAGTCATACCGAACTAAGCTGAACTGAGCTAATTCTTCGTCCTATTGCTGGTCACTGCTAACAGAGTTTGCTGACAACATGATGGAAGAAATTTCCGTTGTGACGGCCTACGATTCTCATGTCTTTAGCCAGCTGTATGATGAAGATTTTCTAGCCAGCCTGGTGGCAATCAGCAAACCTAGATATGTGGTAGGTGTTTACATTATGAAATACGATTTGCTCCAATTTATTTTTAATGTCTATAATGTGAAAAAAGTCTTCTTCCTCTATGATTTTCAGCTTTCACTGTTTTAACAGTTTTAACAGTTTCCGGATTGAGATATTGTTTTGAAACCTTTCAGATTCTTTCTTGTGTACAATTCTGAACACCCATGAATTTGGCTATACAGTTCATCTGTAGTGCTTCTATAAGAGACCCTAAAATTATTGTACTCTAGTTTAGTTATTTAACCTCGTGCTGTTTAACTTGTAGGACTAGTGAGTTTATTGCGCACACACAAAAGAAGTCTTCTCCACCCTATCTTTCTATTTGTTTGTGTTTGCATAAGGTACAAAAAAGAATGTGAGTGATTGTGTTACATGTGTTTGTGTGTTTTATTTTGTTTCACTTGACAATAGAGATTGGAGGTAAATTTCATAGAAAAAGGTTGGCTTTAAAGAAATTCGTGTTTCTCTGTGGTAGTTAAAGTTTCATTGGAGCATTAAGTCTGGCTATTGTGTTGCTTCTATAGAATCTGAGTCCACTATACTCTTGAGAATGTTGGGAATGTTAATCCTTAATTTATCTATACAAATACCTAGCTGCACAGAATTTATACTGAATAATCCAGTATACAGTAATCATGATTTAAGCACATTCTGTTTGGGCAAGTATATTGCTGAGTAAGACACCGTTTTTATAGCTAGTGTTCTGAGGCAGATTAAACCTTTAACTACTTTACAAAATTTCCATTCACCACAAACCTCACCATAATGCTTTACACAAAATATTTACTACCTAATAAAACAAACTATGCTAGAGTGCTTCCAAATAAATTTAATTTATCCTTAACTATCAAGTGGAATACAGACTTGTATCTTTTCCTTTTGTGTAATAGTTTAACAAAATTATTTGTTTGTTAATTGTTTTGGCCTTTCAGATAAAAGCCACTTCTAGCTGTAAATGAGCATTTTTACATTTGCATGTCAAGTAAGTATTTCTGCATATGCGTTTGGTGGATAGCCTGATATGCTGAGATAGTACTATGCACAGGGAGATATAAGCAAATGCCAAAAACATCAACATTCATAATCAAAACTGAAGAATTAAAAATATAGCTCCTATTTTGGTTTCCAATGTTTTCTACCCTTCATCCTCATCTATTTAACTCAGAAAACCTAACATCTAATCTGCTGTTTGATTTCCGTATAAAATATGTTACCATAAATATATTTTGATTCTTCATTCAGATATGAATATAGATGTGTAAACACTTGTTTTTAAAAGTCACCAGATGGAGCAATTAAATAAACTCAGAGAAATAAAAAAAAATAGAAACAAGGTTTTATTTCTATAAAAGCACCATGGCAAATCTTAATAACAACTGTAAACCTTTACATATTATATTCTTAGAATATAATAGCAGAGAAATTCTTAGTATAAATTTCAATAAAAGAATGAAATGAAACACATAACCCCATTTTCCAATAGAAAAGAATAGAATAAAAAGAATAAAATAAAATACACCATTTTCCAATAGTTCCCCATGCACCATCATATCAAGACATTCATTTATACATATAGAATCAATTATTTTTTCATAGTATCAAAAGGGCATTGCCTCGGTTTTTGTGTGATTGATAATATTGACCTTGATGATTAAAAGCAGAATCTTCAAACCATTGGACAGCACTAAGGCAAGCTAGCATCCAAAGCCACCAATTAAAATTCTTACTACAAGCCTGTGTAAAAATGGCTGATCAGCTTCCAGTCATGGAGGGATATTGTACATAGAACATAGTCTGGAATGGAGAGAAAGAAAAGAAAAAAAGAAAAGAAATATATTTGGCTTGAACCCAGCTAGTGAAGGGTTTAGTACTGACGTCTTCCAGTCCTAGACTTATGAATTTTTCAAGAAACTATTTTCAATCATATGTTTTTGTAGACCACCATGTGATCTGACTATTAAAAAGATCAGCTGAAAACTGTGTGCCAAAACCCCCTTTTAGGTATATTTTAGACCTACAAATACACTAATTTTACCACTCCTCGTCTATAACTACCGGTATCCTTTTTGACAGTACTATTATTGTAATACAGTAGTATGCAGTGCTAATAAAACATAACAAATATGTTTTTGGAGTCAGTTGAAAATACAAATGACAGAGTACAATATGGAATTTGTCAAAAAATTTTTTTTAAAAAAACTATTAATGTAAAAAAAACCCTCACAATCATATTATATTACATATAGGGAAGGCTTTTGAAATCCAGCTCTGACAATCTTGAATAATGAATTCATAGCTTAACTTGACATCCTTGAATAGTATTATCACCTTTCCATATGCCAATGTTGAACAAGTTCAAGGACAGAAAATTAAATATCATTGATCCAAGACTGTAATCCTGGAGTTGCATTGTCAATATCAAAGATAATTCTTTCTTTTTTTTTTTGTTATACCACATGTTTGGTAAATATTCATATACTTTTACATAGTTCTTCATATAATGATAATTTCCATTTTTATTGTGTAATTTAAAATATGGTAAACATTATAGATTTCTGTAACATGATATTAACAAATGTATAGATTTTAAACCAAGACCCAGCTATAATAGTATCATGTGAGCAAGTGTATCTTCACCCAATTTACACTTCCAGCATAATCAAGTTTTTTAGTCTCTAACTATTCTACCTCTGGCTATTCAGTAAACAGGAAAGAGAGCTTCTTTGTTGAAATAATTGCCTCTTAAGATCATAAGGAGCATATGTTACAAAAATATTCACCCAATTAATTAACCAAAAGACCTAACCTGACAAAGTTCAGCCAAACAGCACTTGACAGAAGGTTAGCAGTACCAAGTGTGTCTCCGAGGCCACCAGATGAGGTGCATTTTCCTAGGAATAGAACCCTCTGGTTCCCTTCCCTATTTGAACACATGGGCCAGGCAGATTCCAGCTAGGGGAGACAGCCCTTAAGGGAAATGTCAGAGAGGTCGCTTAATAACTTTCTAATTCCACTTGGTTCCTCAAATACCATTTAAAAATAGAAGTCAAGATGAATACTAGTGATAGTGTTGAAAACGGGAAAATTAAAATTCCCATCATATGACAGTAATTTACATAAAGAAATTCTGACGGGTTGCCCTTCTCATTTTTTTAGTAGTTTATTAATCTGTCTAAAATACATGGAAAACAATAACAAGGGAGATACATCATCAACAAGGGAAATGAAGCAATGCTTATTTTATAAAATATCAAAATATAAAATAAAATACCTTCTATAAAATGTCCTGGAATTTGACTTTTACTATCAAACATGCGTATGTATGTATGTATGTATTTATGTATTTATTTATTCATCCATTTATTTATTTATTTATTAAAAATTAGCGTTTGCTTAATATTCAGCCCTTTATAATGTCAAAGACCCCATTCATCAGGCAACATGGAGCATTTCACAGATTGTTTCCTGGACCCATTCTGCAGTCTCAGAAGTAAATTACTGTATATACTTGAGTATAAGCCGACCCGAATATAAGCCGAGGCCCCCAATTTTACCACAAAAAAACTGGGAAAACTTATTGACTCGAGTATAAGCCGGGGATGGGAAATGCAGCGGCTACTGGTAAATTTCAAAATAAAAAAAGACTGGTCAAAAGTGCGAGGACCTGTCAGAAATCACTTTTTTCAGACCTCTGGGTAGTCCTTTTGTGCATATGGACTACTCAGAGCGCTGAAAAAGTAATTTTTGACTGGTCCTCGCACTTGTGACTAGTCCTCGAACTTACGACTGTCCTCACATTTTACGTTTTTGCCCTATCTTGTCACCATGGTGAAGAGAAGCAGTTGTGAAATGAGTGACACGGTTGTTAAGAATGCTACAATAAGCAAGATTGCTGTACAATAAAAAAGATGAAAGGGAAGAAAACCAACCCCAAACAAATATAAAGATATCAAGATAAAGAATGAATTGTTAAACTTTAAAGAATAAAAGAGAACAAATATGAATAAATAGCAATAATTACAAACACACATACAAACATACAATGTATTTTCTTTGAACAGAGTATTTGGCCGGTTCACAAATTTAAACAGTGTATAGCCATTTCAATTAAATTTACAATTTCTATATTTCCTTTTTGCCATATTTATTCCTCATCTATTTTTTAAAAAACCAATATTACCCTTCATCCTCATCTCTAATCTTAATCAAATTCAATTTTTCGCTTCTATATTATACCCCTTCCCATTGTCATCTATTTTTATATCCATCCTCACATTGGTTAATTATGTAATATTACAGTTGTTCAATACAAATTCAACATTTTAATATAAATCAATTAGTTATATAACTATCTTTCTTGTATATTAATCAATATGAACATGAATATTCCAATTATTTTCATGCAATCCAATTTCTTACAAATCAATTACCGGTAATTATATTTACCAATAATAATAAACCAAATAATTTCCCCCATATATTCCTCCAAACCACAACTTAACCATTTCTGCTTTCAACACAATATACAATTAATAGTATCTCAATTATTACAATTCCCTAGTTAAATAGAGCTTTTTTTTCTTTTGTGTTTTAAAATCTTGAACTCTCCTCTTTTGCCATTTGCCATAAATTTCCCATTGTTTGCACCTACCTTTTTTGATGAGGAAAAAGAAATCTGCCTTTCCAGCGTTGCAAGCAAACAGCAAAGCAAACAACCTGCTTTAGTTTCAGTTTCGTTTTCAGCTTGATTTGCACAAGGAGGAAAAAAAAATGTGCTCCAGCCGCACTCTTTGCAGCTAGAAAAAAACCCTGCCCAAAACAGCTGAGAGCAAATCAGCTGAGAGTCGGGAGGCTGTTCAAATCAACTTATGGTAATTAACCTATACTGAAGCTGAAAGGGGCTGTTTTTTCTATTTTTGCAGACACGGGTCTACTCATTTCTTTTCTTTTAAAAAGGCATTTTTTCGTGACTCGAATATAAGCCGAGGGGAGCTTTTTCAGCCTGAAAAATGTGCTGAAAAACTCGGCTTATATTAGAGTATATACGGTATATTTTGTACATCATCCTATGGGATATATAATTTATTCAAAATATAATCAATTTTTATGTGAATGGACAAGATATTTTGTTCAAACTAGTCTGTTTCCTGTGTTTCATCCTAAAAATGAAATAGCTCCTAAAATAATTAGCTAAATATTTTAATAAGATAATGGAAATAATGCATACAAAGGCCTACTTCAGAAAACACAGGTAACTGGTGAGCCTTTTGAAGATTATAAACAACAGGAATTGCCCTTGAAACTGAACATTTGACTATGTGGATTAATGAGACACGGGGAAACCTGGTGGGCCATTCTGCATTATAAATGCTGCTTGATAGAACATCTTACGTGGTGAAAGAAGAAAAGTTAAACAAGACCTACAAATTCGGAAAATTGAGAGAGAGCAAATTGGCAGATCCTGAGGACTATAAACATTTTGTATTTTGAGGAACAGGGATTGAGTACATTTTTCTAATATTGGCCTTTTGGTGTGATGGACAATTGGGACATTGGGATCTTGGTAGATTATTGAGTAATTCTTAGCCCATTAAATTAAAGTAAAATGTCACAACAGGGAGAATTAGATGCATCTCAGAAAGAAATACTATTGATCCTTCAGTGTATTTGGGAAGCTATGATAAGGAACCAAAGGGAGATGAAGGAACTGATACATGACATAGATGTGAGTTCAGGAAACACTCCGCAAATGATAATGAAAAATGTGCAAGAAATTCAAGAAATAGAGAAAGTGGAAAGAGTAGAGGAAGAAATAGAGGAGACAAATCAACGAATGATACAAACAGATAAAGACGAGGAAGAGATAATAAAAAATTCCTGAAACAGAGCATGCAGACTATGCTTTAAGAGCTCAAAATATAGAAGAGGACAAAGAGAAAGAACTCCCAGGAATTATGAAAGAGTCATTTATGGGCATGCTGGAGATTTGACAGCGAGAAGTAGATGTAGAGGCAGATGAAATATTTAGATTAAATAAGAGTGATGTAAGGAGATGCAAGAAAGCAAGGAGGACTATGGGAGATTGGTCAAAAAATCAATATAGAGTTGAAATACTAAAAAGGGCAAGAGATGATGGATAGATATAGAATACTTCTTAATATAAGATTTGCTTGATTAAAAGTTAGAAAATAGAGGTAGAAATTAGAAATGGGGAAAATATTACTAGGTATATTGCTATATAATATATTACAATTAACATGTAGATGCAAATGTTAGAAGTTGAAAGACTATTATCAGATATACCTGAATACTTATTATTGTCATTAGTTTGAGCATAAAGTAAATTGATCATTATTATTATTTCAACTACAATATTATCATTAATATCAGAATTATCATTTTGTAAACATAAAATGACTCAGACAATACACTATTCATTAAGCACATATGTATGTTTAAGGAAAAAAATGGATAAATAAAACTTAAAAAAAAAAGAAAACACAGTGAATGTAGACCAGGGGTATCAAACTCAAAGCCCAAGGGTCCAGATCTGGCCCATGGGATGCTTAAATCTGGCCCATAGGGCCACCCTGGAAACAGCAAAGGACCAGCCGATGGTGCCTCTGCCAGCAAAAACAGAGCCTCCCGAGCTCCGTTTTTACTGGCAGAGGGTTGCATGAAGCTGTTGCAGCCAAAAACGGAGATCAGGAGTCCATTTTCGCTGACGGAGCACTTGAGCAACCACAGGCACCTCTGACATGAGTGACATCGAGCTGGTCACGCCAGCTCTGGCCACACCCACCCTGGCCCCCCAAAGTCAAACACAACCCTGATGTGGTCCTCAATGACCCCTGACGTAGACAATGATGCCTTTTTCTATAGATTTTTTTTTTAAAAAAAGGTTGGATCTAAAATAAATAATGGAGAGGATTTGTATTAATTAACATTTCTCCAATGAATTATTTGTTGTGTTCTTTATTAGAACATTCAGTACATATAATTAGAAAGATAAGTAGGTTTTTTTTCTTATCTCATAGAACCTGATTTTGGAACAAAGCAAAAGAATAACTTTGTCTACAAATATAGGTTCCTAGTGCTGTTCTTTGATCTGTTTCTGAAAGACAGCGATCTGTTAAGCTAGTGAATGTACTGGGTCTTATTTTATCACTTTTTGAAAATTAGTCTTCATATAATGCTAAAATGCTTTTTCTGACTATAACATTTTAGAAATATTAAAATATTGACTGGTAAAAGGCATTTTAACAAAAACAATGCTTTAATCCTACATTGCAAGAATGTATTGCTATGATATCATAAAATAATTGTGGCTTCTTTTCTTGTTAAACCAATAACTTTGAATGTAAGAAGTACTGTATGTAGGCATTTTCAATAATACTTTTTTTTCAGAGGAAAAGGTTGTTTTTGCTGCTCTGAAATCCTTTTGTTTTTAAATAGAGACGAATTATTTTTGTATGGATTAAGTAATCTCTATAGCATCAGAGCAATGTGAGAAGCTGCAATTGATTAACATGTTTCCACGCTAGTTTAGAATATGAAATGGCCTTAAAATAGCATTGATTTCAACCTTATCTCCCTGGAGACTTTGCATTTTTTATTTTAAAATTCTGGAATTTTTGTCTGTACCAGAGAAAATTTAAGTAGCTTAATAACTTTAAGTAATTTCTTCCCTCAAGTTGATGCTAAAGCATTGCATGCCAAAACAACTAAACATAAGGACAGTCCCCCCACCCCATGCCATCACTCTGATAAACAACTAATTCCCACAACACTGTCAAACTACTTAGTAGGGCTGTATTGCTATTATCCTTCTCATCTTTCCAATTACCTATTTCCTTATCTTCTCATGACTATAACTTTGTTGCTTGTATTTTACAATTTATATTGTTTTATTTAGTATCCTAGTATGATTTATGTTGATTGCTTATTTAGTATCCTATGACTATCACTAAGTGTTCTATCTTATGATTTATGATGAATGTATCTTACGATGATTATGATCATGATTTATCACTTGTTGCTTGTATGTACACTGGGAGCTTATGCACCGGAGACAAATTCCTTGTGTGTCCAATAAAGAATTCTATTCTATTCTATTCTATTCTATTCTATTCTATTCTATTCTAT
>WNWU01000089.1:3607488-3662368 GCA_012654045.1 Ptyas mucosa
ATTCTATTCTATTCTATTCTATTCTATTCTATTCTATTCTATTCTATTCTATTCTATTCTATTCTATTCTAGGACAGATAAATAGATCTGAGCTTCTTATTAATATTTAATTGTGACTTTTCTTCCATCTTTGAACAATGCACATGTTTTCAGCTTTGTATTTACATGTGACAAGTTACAATATCCTATAAAAGTATATATATTATTACTGTTTCATTTAACTTATCTTTTTGTGAAGAAATATTCCCAAAACAGAGCAAAATTTAATATTTGACTTTTTGTAGTCATCCATTAATATATTTTAGTAACTGTGAGGTTCTGGTATCTTTCTTTTATCCTATTCTAATTCTATGTTAAGCAGATTAATTAATATGTTCCAATTGTATCGTAAAAATGTAGTGGTGGGCTGTTTGCAAACCTTATTGTTGCTGAATGCTGAACAGTTATGAAGAATTTGAACGAAACTTCATAATCTCAGATCTTAATATTTCTAAAAAGAAAATAGCATATTCTGTTAATATTTTTCTTCTGTAACAAATTAACAGATTTGAAATCATAGTTTGAGAAATAGTCATATTCCCCTCCAGGCTCTCCTTACAGCATCTATCAGCATAGTGAATACTGAGAGCTACAGGAAGGTTTTGTTCACCCCATCTGGAGGTTATGACAGTTTTGCTGTAACAGTAGAGGAAAGAAAGAGTTAGATAAGAACATTAAAATAATTGTTCAGCCGGATCCGTCAGAAGGCCCAATTAGCCCAGTATTCCATAGGGCCAACCGAATGCATTTGGGAAACTCACAGGCATAAAGTGGGATCCTTTCTTTTACTAGAAAGTTTGCTTCCCAGAATCCAGTATTTCATATATGCTACTTATGATTCAGAAGACAATATAGCACCATTTAGTCAAGCCATAGTTAATCTCTATTCTCTGTGAATTTCTTTTTGTAAATTATCTAAAAGGATGCCCGTTACATTTGATAGTAGATAATTTCACTGTTTATACATTGTGCAAAAAGGACCTGTTTGCCTTGAACCCCTCTTCATTAGACATTGTGTGGATGCCCTACAGGCTCCACTAGTACTGTGAGCTGGAGACCGAAAGTAATTTCTGTCTGGGCATTTGATCATTTCACATATTCCATAGCATGCCTGACCTGCCTCATCTGCTTTCACTAAAAACACCAATTGCTGTAGTCTTTTCTCCTAAAACATTGGCTCTAGTTATTTCAATATTTTAATTGATCTTTTCTTCTCTTTTCTTTTTCTAGTTTAACCACTTTCTGGTATTCAGTATTGCAAAGTATGATTACATTGTCAATTCATGTTATTACTTGGGCTGTTTTATTTTCCATTCATTTCCTAATAATTCCTGATATAGGAATTTGTCCTTTTTAAGCAGCCAAACATGAGATTGAAATTTCCATTGAGCTGTCCATCATTACGTCAAGATTCCTTTCTATTCAGTCATTCCCAAATCCAGTAAGGTACTGTAGGCAGTACTTTATGGAAAATATTTTTTAAAAAATTTGTTGTTTCACTATAACCAACTATAATGTTAGTATTCCTCTGAAAAAGCTGCACCATAATTACAGATATTTATGTATAATCCACCAATTGATATTTCCACATATTTGCATCACCCTCATTTTCATTTTTATCTAGTATCATTTATAAAAAGCTATTAAAGATATGGTTATTTTATTCAGCGGCCAATTAACACTATAAATTACACCCCCCATATTACCATATTATTTGCTTTAATGGTAGTTGGTTTCCTCATCATTTTATTCTTTTCTCCCTGTATTTATGATGCTTCTGTTGATCAGAGATAGTGATAAAGCAGCTGAGAATACAAGACAGGCACTCACAGAGAGGTATCCTAGCAACTCACTGTGCTACAAATATGCTGTGTCCCCAAGTGGAAAATAGAAAAAGAATAGAAAGCATTCTGGTGAGCTTTGCTTCTATTCCTGCAAAATCTGGCTTTTGAGAGATCAGTTTTGAGCCAAGGACACAAAGAAAAGGAGATTGTGTGTGTCTCTGTTTGGATATATGTGAGAAATAAAGACATCTATTTTGCTTTCAATGGAATTTGTGAAAATACCTAGGATTTTTGTTGAACTCTCTTGCTGGGTTGGGGTTATCTGGGTTAACTATTTTCTGTGTCAGCTTCATTTATGTTATCTGATTTGTGGAATTGCACTCTATGTAAAGGACCACTATATTGCTACAGAAATGCACGGAACCAAAGACAAAAATTTCCTAGAATGCATGTGGGTCAATATAAATTTAAAAAAAAGAATGACATTGCCATAGGTGTATACTACAGGCCACCCAACCAAGCAGAAAAAATAGATGTACTTTTTGGCAACCAACTAACAAACATATATAGGGAACACACTACAATAGTAATGGGGGACTTCAATTACCTTGACATTAATTGGAAGACTAATTCTGCACCAAGTGAGAAATTGAATATGTTCCTGACCAACCTAGTTGACAACTTTATTGTCCAAAAGATAGAGGAGGGAACTAAAGGGACAGCCATATTGGATTTAATTCTTACAAACAGAGAAGAAGTGATAGAGGGAGTTGAAACCACAGGAACCTTGGGTGCGAGTGACCATGTCATATTAGAATTCAACATAATGCAAACACAAGCAATAGAACACAATGGTTCTAGAGTCCTAGATTTTAAAAGAGCTGATTTTAACAAACTCAGAGAGAACTTGGGAAAGATTCCTTGGATGAAAATCCTTAAGGGGAAAACAACTTAAGAAGCTTGGGAAACTCTGAAAAATATTATCATAAAAGCCCAGACTAGCACAATACCATTGAAAAAGAAAAACAAGAAATCCAAGAAGAAACCAGCATGGCTGCACAAAGATCTCGCTGAGAAATTGAAAGACAAAAAGGACATGTACAAAAAATGGAAAGAAAGACACATAACTAAAGCAGAATAACAACAGATAGCCAGAATCTGCAAAGGTGAAGTTAGGAAAGCAAAGGCTTAGAATGAAAAAGTCTTGCAACAAAAGTCAAAGATAATAAAGTTTCTTCCAAGTTTCTTTCTATGTACATTGCTTTAGGCTGTCTGGGGAGACTGTAGATGGTTAAACCTTCTAAATCAGCATTCCTGCTCCAAGGAAGCAGCTAGTCAGAGGAGAAAACAGCAGGTGTTCCAGTAGGAGATTTAATTAATAGTCAATTATCCTTTTTGTTTAACAGCCAGATGACTATGGAGGACAGATTTGGTGCTACAAGTGTACTGAGGCCTCATGATTGTCTCAGCCTGAACATTCACACTGTTCTCTGTATGCAGACTGATCTATTTTGGCCAGCTTCATTGCCTTTTACTTTCTTAGATTCAGCTTACCTTTATATTTTTAGTACCTGGAACAGGTACCAAATATTTCTATGCTTCTATAGAAGCAACTATCATTGTCCCGTTACTTTACTCTGTACATAGTGTAACATATCACTTTGTTGTGCAGAATGGGACAATTCGCTGTGGCCAACTCACCATAGCCATCTTGCTGCAGCCAACTCGCTATGGGATAACTCGCTGTGGCCAATTGGCCATGAGACAAATTGCCACAGAAAATTCCATGCAGGATAATTCAACATGATAAATGTTATCTGTTACTGTTTCTTTGACATTATTTCCATTTTTGTCAATGGAAATAATGTCAAAGAGACAGTGGTGGATAACATCGCATTGAGTTATCACACATGAAATTCTCTGCGGCAAGTTGTCCCGTGGTATGTTGACATATGGCAATTTGGCTGAGGCAAGATGGCCACGGCAAGTTGGCTGTGACGAATTGTCCTAAACCCATTATGTGTGTATAGCAGGGCTAAAATTTCCGTTTGCTGAAGTATGTCCTATTTCTCATTAATTTTTCCTATCTTCATATTGTTGATTGCTCCTTGTACTGTTACGATGTTTACATTTTTGTAGCCTCATTATGCCGTACTCCCACTGCCTATCTGTAATTAGAACAATTATATTTTAGTTTGTGAGGTTTATATTGGGAGAATATAATTGGGAGGTTTATAATGGGAGAAGCACTACTCCCACACAAATATTATGGGTCTTTGTAGGAGGTGCAACTGGAATTTCAAATTCATATTGATGGAAGCCACCTATTTTTCAAAATAATTTTCTTAGTTATAATCACACACATTTGTCCCGAATCCCAAATTAGTGCCAGTTATAAAGACAGCCCCCCCCCCCCAAGAATCCCAGTCCATCTTATTTTGAGATGGATACTTAGCTGCTGCTCTTAGCACAGGGAAGTGTGATTCCCCCCCCCCTTTAATAATAGAAATAATAAAATTCCATTGTGAATTGAGTTATATTCCCTACTTTTAGCCTCATAATTAGAACACTGTAGCCTTGTTGGGGAGAAGTAACATACCTACTTTCATTTGAAATGTACTGGCAGTTTTTTGTAAGATCAAGAGACTATTTTGCTGTTGATGGTGAGTATACAATAGCTCCTACTTCTCTTAGTCCCTATATGTCTTGCTAGAGTAGTTTTTCACTTCGAATGTTAACCTTAATAGTACCTCTTTTTGTTATTTATTTTTATTAACCTACAGGTGCCTACAAAGAAGCTGAAGAAATATGAGAGAGAATATCAAATGATGAGGGAGAATCAGCTGCAGCAGGAAGACCCTTTGGATCGATACAAGGTAATGGGTTGCCATGTGCTCAGATATTTTCCATTAGAACAGAAAGAGATTGCCTTTACAAGCTGAAAGGAGAGATCTAGGCAGTGAGTTCACAATGCCTGTTGTGGCACATTTCAAGAGACTTATTTCAAATACTTTATTGTTAAATTTTATATTTTACTTGAAGCCGTTTATTTTTATTTATTTTATTTAGGAACAACGTATAATGTTTTTATTTTCTCAGTTTATATGTTTGTAGGTTATACTTCTGGGAAACTGCATGGCATGCTGAAAAAGAATGAGGGATTCTCTTCTACTGACATGCAAAGGAGACAAAGAATTATGTGTTAGACAAAGTTATGTGTGGTTCACTGCCTTAGATGCATTTTGGAAGGCAAATGCTTTCATAATTGACTGGCTGCACTGAATGAATGACTTTTTCCTCTATGGTGCAAATACTCTTGATGATTTAGTAATATTTATAACATTCTCAATCTCATAGACTGAGAGGCAGAGGTGGTGAAATAATTCATTTTATTGAACTATATTTCAATGTTATGTTGGTTCCAAGCAAGAACAAAACAGAATTCCTTAGTAAAGTGGAATTCTAGTTTTATTCATTTTGTTACATTTTTGGTCTGAACTCCCATAACTAGTTGTATGGAACAAAATGGCAACCTGAAATTGAAGTTTGAATAGTATTTCTATCACTAACCTGTTCTTCCACTCAGTTGGCATATGTTATATACATATGATACTCCTAGCCTACCTTACAGGGATGTTGTAAGGATTATTGCAGTAATGTATTTGAACCACTGAGTTGTTGAAATGGGTTTTATTAAGTATTAAGACTGAACAATTGCACTGTGTAAAACTAATAAGTCAAATTACTTTCATGTTTCTTGACCTTTGGAAGTATTGTTATTTGTGATATGTATATGGGGCTTAGACTGGTAGACATTTTTTTTTAAATACCCAAATTTATGCCAATTCTTTTTAGACAAGTTAAACCAAATTTTGAGTAATCTGGAAAATTGGATCTTTAATATATTGCATTGATCTAAAGCAGAATTTGAATTCTAGCTTAAAATAATGTGGACATGATGTTCATGTTACATGTCAAATTATATAAATTTAAGGTTTATATCTGCATGCACATATAATTTAGAGCTTTTTGTCCCTCAAAGTGAACACTGATGTATTGAGGCCTTGTGACTGTTGAATTCTATGAGAGTGAGATTCTTTATAGAATGAAAAGGAAAAGGAGGGATGAATTAGAATTGAAGATGTTAAAATGGTGACTTCAAACATTCAGGGTTAAATATGTATGGTTATATACAAAAGAATGATTCATTATTATAGCCAAGGCATTCAAATATGGCAATGTTGCAGGCAATTCTTAAGCCAAATGATTTTCTGTTAGAATGCTTGATTTTGGACTATTACTGATAGCAGGAGGCTTTTCTAAATCTTGAAGTTTAATTATTATTTTTGATAGCTCTACATTCTTTGAAATGATGTATGTTCTTAATGATAAAAAAGAGTAGACATAACTTTGTTAAAGGATTTTTGAGGGGCCGGCTATTAACTACTTTCGCTTTATGTACCAAATAAATTGGAATTCACTTTTTTATAACAATCTGTGGTAAAATGTAAATATTGACAAAAGGCAAAATGCAGAAATAGAATTCCAGACCGATACTGGTGTAGATTATAACAAAAGGCATGATTTGATAATAATGTTGAGGAAACTGTTATTTGAGTTTAAATTAATAGATATATGAGGTAAAGAAATTGCTAATGATTATAGTTTCACATTTTATTTATAAGTCCACAGAGTGGAGCCTGGATAGATTACATACTTGTCTCACTAAGTACAGGATGTTTCTGTGACAATAACTGTACAGTAATTTGCTATTTAAATATGTGTTACAGTGGGATGGTACTTCCCCAAACATTCTTCAGTTTAATGGAAGTTTAATGCTGTCTTACAACTAGATTAGTTCATTTTCCAATCAACAGGACCTAGGGAGCAACCTCTCCTCACCACTAGTTGGAACAGGCTTTGAAGGAATGGAAAAAAACAACAACAATATGGTGACTCCAATTCCCAACCCCCAGAATTGGTGCAGAAGGATCTGTGGTTAGCAGTATGAAAAATCGCTGAGAGATGAAGAAACTCAAGGACAGATGCACCACCTCTATCTTGCCTACAGCACAAATAATTGATATGTATGATCAGGGCTCTCCCTATACCACATATCTGATTAGAATGAGTCTATAATCCATTCCTTCCAGAATCCCCTGTAATTGCAGCCTGACCACCTTCTTGAACACCTGATCTTGCCAGCAGTTATATAAGATAGCTGAGTTCAAGGACTACCAAGGCGGAAGGCATCAACCCCTCTTTCTACAAGTGCAGATCTGTATGATTTTAGAATTAGAATTAGAATTCTTTATTGGCCAAGTATGATTAGACATACAAGGAATTTGTCTCCGGTGCATAAGCTGTCAGTGTACATACAACAATAGTGGCAGATCATTATCATAGTGAAAATTTATCTTCCAAATAGTTAGAATATTCCTCACAGTGGCCTGGGAAATGGTCCTGTGAGGCAATCCTGATTTCTGTATGGTAATCCTTGATATGGGCTTTTATTCATGTTTGATTGCTTTCACTCCAAGTCATCTTCCAATGCATATCTACCATATCTTTTGGCCCTTTGTCTCCCAGAGTTTTTTAATAAATCAAAATATACCCAGAACCAGGTACAGGCAATGACCACATAGGAGTTATGTGATCGAAGGCCCAGAAATCTACCCATTTCAAAGGCCACCAAAGCCTCAACTGAACCATCTGCCAGATCCCCAGGGAAGATCCCAAATCCCATGGCGAGCCCTATGATGGCAGTGGGCTGATGGAATAGAACCTGTCTCTCCATAAAGGGGAAGCACAGTAACTGGAGAATTATCTGTCCATGGCAATGGACTGATATTAAAATTCTGTACTACAGATCACATCACGATTGCCTCAAAACAAAAGTCAGATCAGCGTGCAACTATAGTATGTGTTGGGCTGTTGGGTATTTAGCAGAGATCCATGGTTGCCATGGTGTCCACAAACTCCTGAGCTATGCTGGACTCAGTACCACCACTCAGCAGATTGAAATCCCCCAGCACCCTTAGCTTTGGGGACTTTATTGCCAGTTTGGCAGCAGAATCTATCAACTTGGGCAGGGATGGTGCCTAACAGCAGGGAGGGCAGACCCCTGGACATAGCTCTGTTGCCTCTATTTCAGTGAGAGGATAAATGGTTGATTTTTAAGCTGGCACTTGGCTGGACCTCTGGCATGAAGGGATAGGCTGAATTCATCCAAAGGAATGCAACCCAGTATCAGAACATGTTACTCGCATACTTATATCCAGAAATCTGATAAGGACTTTTATCCATATTCAATCAAAAGCAATGTAAAGATGGCCCTCTATCCTGTCAGATTGGATAAGTCAGGCATTATATTTATCCGAGTTGATTTCTTCCCAGGAATCAGAAGAAAAATTACATGCTGTTAGATTGGTTTCTATTCCAGATTTCTTGATAGTATCAAATAGGCTTTTAAATTTTGGAATTTCGAATGAATTTGGCTTGGTAATCTAAAGAGACACCATTGTTTGGTGTCTTTTACTGCAGGAAATATCTATCTATCTCTCCATCTTTTAAAAGCTTTGCCAATTCAGAATGAATATATTACTACTTGTGATCTGTACTCAACTGGTACTTAACTCACATCACCTCATGCTCCCCAAAAAGTCCTGGTCTGCAAATCAACATAACTGTATTCTTACCATTTCTCTCAACATTCATTGTATCTGTAGTACCAACTGCTGGTTTTCTTGTGCTTCAGTAAAGCAAATACCTCTTCTAATATGATGGCTACATAGTGAAAGGCATCCCAGCTTCCTCTCTAGAAATCTTTTGTAGCTTGAGAGTGTATAGATTTTACTCAGGGACCAGTCAGAGAGCTCCATCAGTGGCAGCTCTAAACAATGAGTTTTCCTTGCACAGCTTCAGTCTTGTCAACACTGAAATGGAATTAAGATTGAGTGGCTCTACTCATTGGCTCTTTTCAGAATCAGTCTTATCCACTGACATCCATTAAGTAAAAGAGTCCAGATTGTCCCAATTATTAGTAGAAGTAGAAAGAAAGAATTCTGTTCACAACTATTTCCTTGATATTGTTAGGATTCAGTATAATCAAGTGAAACCTGTTGTCTGCTACCCAAAACTTAATTTTAGGTTTAAGACCAAATTATTTAATTGTATTTTAATCAATTCTTTAAAATATTTGTATTATATGTATTTTATCATTTGTCTGTACACCGCCCTGAGTCCCCCGGGAGTAGAGCGGTATATAAATATAATATAATAATAAAAATAATAATAATAAAAAGAAATTTTGGATAACCAAGCTGGAGGAATTTGGAAATGGAGGAAAAACATCTCCTCATTGTTTCTTAAGGATTAAAGGATGATCAAAAGAGATGTTTCTCAGTGTTGAAGACTGCTTCATTCAAAGAATGTTGGATACATTTATAATACTGTGAATCCTTTTGTTAACTTTGCAAAAATATTGAAAGACTTAGTGTGCTGCATGTATGCATGCTTATTCACTGATAAGGGTAAAAATATTCCCACTGTTTCCTGACTGATAATATATTCACAATAAACAAATACAGCCTTTTTACAGCTGAGCATTACCCTTCTCTCTTTATGCATCACTGAATGAAAGAGTCTCTAGTTCCACACTGCCTTGTTGAATTCTTGCACTATGCCAAAGAATATTGGAATAAAATACTCAGGAAAACAAGCTTGTTTTCTTTAATTTTCTACATCATGAGACATTAAGCGAAAATAAGAATATTTAAATATATGTTATTGATTCTAAGTAATAATGTGGAAGTTTGGAGGGTCTGTCACAGTTGGTGGGGAAAAGCTCTTGTCAGAAATTGTGGACAACTGATCATTTTAGATTTACTGAACTGGATGCATCATTTGTTCAGTGCCATGTTCCTGTGTCAGTTGTGTCTTCCTCTGAAATGTCTCTATTCCACTACCATTGAAATAAATAATCCCCTGGATTATTAGTGTTCAACTTTTGTAATAATGCCTGAATTGCGGGTATCCCATTCATAAGAGAGCCAGTGTTTGGTGTGTGGATGGATGTATAGATATTTCATTGAGTTTAAATGTAATGTTTCTTTGCTGTTCACTTTACTTAGCCTCTGGTTTTCGTGTCATAATGATAGCTGCCAGAGGAGTAACTGTTAATCTGTTAGTATAGTAGTCTAATGAATGTGGCATACATTTTTTGGACTGTGGTCTTCTTTATCATACACGTTGAAGATAATTGTTGTACTTAAGTGCCCATTATGACCCTGTTTTGACAGCCTGTATGGAGTGAATACTGGATATGTCAATGCAGTTATTGTGTTTTGAATTTAACTCAAATGAGATTTCATATTTATTCAGTAATGTATATACATATGTGCATATTTTTTTAAAGTTCAGCTTTCAGTAATGAATGTGTTCTCCTACCACCTTTTTATTGTTTAGTTTGAAGAGTGCAAATATATGATACAGGAGAGGTTGCCTTGAAATACCTTTGTTTATGTTAATCTATATTTTGCTAACTTGGCTAGTTAGATGTTATTTAAATAACTTACTAAATAGTATGATTTTGAGTACAAAGCATATGCCCTGAATAACTAAATCACATTTCAAAGATTTTCCCCCAAAAAAACATTTTCCAAACCTGGTTGTTTCTTCATATTAATAGAAACGTCATTGTTCAGTAGGACTGCAGTTTGTTAAGCAATTATTTCAACAGTGAGTAGTAAAGATATTTTGCAACACTGCTAGATTTCTAAACCTTTTGTTTAGACAGACAGCAAGATATTTGATACTGCCTTCAAAGTCTGATAGACTTAAGAGTTTTAAAACTTAAGAACTCATGGACTTTGAATATTACATATAACCCAGTGGTGGGTTGCCCCCATTTTGGACTGGTTCACAAGAACCGGTAGTAAAACTGGCAGAAGGCTCCGTCCACTGACCCGGACGTCATCAGGAAGTTTCTGCGCATGCGCAGAAGCGCGCATGCAGTCCCGTTGCGAACCAGTAGTAAAGGTAAGTAGAACCCACCCCTGATATAACCAAAATATGAAAATCTATGCATAAAGGCAGAAAATACAGGAGGCATACTGATTTGATCCATTAAGAAAAATCAGAGAGAGGCAGTTGGATGTAATGATAGAGGCCTAGAAACCTGGAGACTATGAGCTCTAGTCCCCATCCTTGGCATGAAAGCCAGCTGGGTGACTTTGGTCAGCCGCTCTCTCAGCTCAATCCACTTTAGAGGGTTGTTGTGTGGAAAGCAGAAGACAGGAGGATTAGGTATGTTCATGTCCCAGCCATAAATTGCTGTTGGTACATCATATTAAGAGAAAGGATTATATATAGTCTTTTCATAGTAAATTTCTTTGATGAAGCTCAGTTACAGTAATAAGTCTCCCAATTTCATGAAACATTCATTTGGTTAATGAGTTTGTAATTAGGAATGCAGAATTTACTTCTATCTGGCAAGATTTTTAGTCCATGTATTTCAGCAGAGAAGTAGAAAAAATAGTGGCTGATATATATTCTTACATATCAATATAACTGTGACTTATATTAATAATTCATTCTGTATTTTTAAAGTACCTATAGTAACGGAAAGCCCAGTGGGAAATATGAAGTATTTTAGCCCATAAAGGCTAAAGTAGTTTGCAATAATTTATTATGCATTTAATTTTTTTCATTTGGATGTGAAACTTTAAAACTCCAAACTAACCAATATTAAAAGCTCTCTTCTACATTGGTAATCAGATTTTTTTAAACTGAAAAAGACATGTCGTATGTATTTTGGTGACAGATGACACACCCAGTTTACAAGCAATAGTGAAATCTACTCGCATTAAATGGACCAATTGCTGTAGTTGTTTATTCTTCATTTTGGGTAGTGCTGACAGCTTTGTGAGTTAGGACTTGCCTTTCAAGTCTGAGCTTCCTCCTTTCAATCAAACATTTGCTTTAATAGGCCATAGTAGGAAATAAGCTATCTTTCAAAAACGAAGCCCTGGACCTCCATGCAGAATTTTCAATGCGGGGTTTTGTTCCCTTTCTAATTATTGTTGATTTGCCTTTAAATTTCATTGGATTGCTTCTCTTTTTGTTTCTCAACTTTTTATCCATGATTGAAAACGGTAGTTGCTTTGTGACAGTGCTGGAGGTAAGTTTTATTTGACTGTATGTTGTTGATTGGGGGGGGGGTCCTTTGGAAATGCAGTATCCTCCTTGTTAACTGATAGTTGAGAATTCTCCCCCTCACCTTTTCAGTTGATGATGCAGAGCCCTGAGACTGTATTTGGATGTTACAGTCCTTATTTTTAGACTACAGATAATATAGTAGTGGAAAAAGTGCTTCTGTTTACATATTTATCTTAAGTTTGGCTGGCATATGCAGTGCACAAACTTTATCTTCTGTGTAGTAGTGTTAATAAGTAGGTTCTTTTTAAATTATACTTTCCCTGGAGGCAACAAAATCAGTCTGCTTATTCCTTGAGTTGCTTTAACTGACTTTCCCTCTGAGAATGTTGCTGCTTTTCAGGACTAAAGTGATTTTTAATTACTGTTTTGTTTTGTTTTTTAAAAAAATCTATTATTGCAAGACTTCTTTCTTGTTGAGAAGATGGATTAAGTCTGGTATAACAAGACCTTTCTTTTTCATCTCCAGAAGAAAAGACTTTAATAAGCTAAGAAAAGATTGGACACAGGCTTTTTAAAAATCATTCACTAAATATATCAGACATATTTCCTTTGAAATTTGGCACACTCTTATTACAAGAAGGAGGACACTGCAGTTCCTACCACACAGCTTGCTTGCCCACTTGTCTGTAAATGCAGAGCCAGAAATCTCATGCTCACATTGTGCTATCTGCTTTGCATACACTGAAGCTTTTTGGCAAGCACTTAGTAGAGGATATAAACTCAACTCTTGTTCCGTCTGGATGCCTTCAGAGCTTGCAGGCTTTAGTGAATTATTCACATTTCTGTCAGATAGTCTCCAGAAATAGAGAAGTAATAGAAGATTTGCAAATTTATAAAAACACAAGGCAAGAGAATTGCCAGCTTCTCCATTATTTTGGGGTTTTTTTAAAGGAACTGAAAACTTCATGCCTTCTGAGTGAAATACAGAATTTGTACATACAAATTCTCGGTAGTTCTTGGCTTACAACCATTTATTTAGTGACCTTTTGAAGTTACAATGGCACTGAAAAGAGTTACTTGTGACTGTTTTTCACTAAACCTAATGACTATTTCAGTATCCCAGTAATAATGGGATCAAAATTTGGACGCTTGGCAACTGGCATGTATTTATGATGGTCGCAGTGGCCCAGGGTCATTTTGTGACCTTCTGACAAGCAAAGTCAATGGGGAAGTTTGATTCACTTAACAATCATGTTACTAATATAACAACTACGGCAGTTCCCTTAACAACTGTAGCAAGAAAGATCATGAAATTGGGCAAAATTCAATGACAAATTTTGGGCTTAATTGTGGTTATAAGTTGAGGACTACCTGTATGTGAAGAGATTTAGTTTCAATATTGTTTTAAAGACTTAACACACTTTTGAACCTTCTCGGAATGGCTTTACCGCCCTTTTCTTGTAATTTGTAACAGAAGTAGTTGTAATGAATCCTAGGACTATCTGTGTGCTCACCTTAAACACTGACTGCTCTTGTCTTCGATTTCTGAGTTTTCAGATAAATATTTTATTCTCTAACATCAAAAAATACTTAACCAAATAATGGGACTTTGCTTTAATATCTAGAATTACTTCATATTAAAGAAGTAAATCTGATGCAGAACTCAATCTTATTTGGAAACCATTTCTATAAATGGAATATTTTAATTTGACATAATTTTCATATTTATCATATTTTACAAATGTATTATTTATGGTTTTTATTTTTCCTCTTATTGATTTTAATTGTATTGACAAAGTGTTTTTAAAGTTCAATAGAGTTATGTTCTGACTAGAAACTGTGTATAAAATGTCTTACAGTATTTTAAGTTTTTAATTGTGTTAGAATACATTAGCCATATGATATTTTAGATTTATCGATTATTTGAGATTTGTTCACCATCTGCCATATTTTGTTTTTTGAAATTGTATGTACCACATACTTTTTTTCTTTTCAATGTGTATTTGAAAAATAAATAAAAACAAAATACATTAACGTTACTTTAATTAAGTATGGAAAATCCCTTATCACTTAGGTAATACTTTCATACTTTCATACACTTCTATTATATTTATATTGTAATTGAGCAGTGATATATTGCTACACATCAGAATATTATTTTTCTAGGTGAAAATCATGTTAAATAAGAAAGTATATATAAATATTTTTTATTTAATCCAATAGCAATTCTGTATTCTACCAAGCATTAGGATGTGCAAAACTTTCTGTGCTTGATGCAGCCTTTTCAGGCATTCCAAACTTGAATTCAGACACATAGGTGGCAAAAGTTTTGTTTCGAGCTTTGCACAAAACGTACTGTACTCAGAACAATACTTGCCCATTTTGAGCAACATATTGACAGCCCCAGTGTTGTGCCTTGCTCTGCAATTCAATGTTGGGTTTTATGATTATTGTTTTAAAATATTTGTCCATGTCTAGCCAGTTGTGTATCTGCATTGGTTGGCTTAGACTGAATGGGGTGTTCTGGGGATGGAATGCTAAGGCAGAGTAGAATTCTTTATAAAGAAGCCTGAGGGCTAAAGAGCCCTGAGGGACTCTGCTCTGCCAATGGGGAAAGAGGATGAGATTAACTGCCCTTCCACTGACTGGCCCACCACAAGCAGTACCAATATTGCTACTATTGATTGCCTCACCAAGTGAGTATCTGTCTTCCTGCCTGCCTGTTGCTTGCCTCAATCCCCCATCCCATTCTCCCTCTCCCCCTCTCCCTCCCTCCCTCCCTCCCTCCATCTCACTGTTGAAGCAACTTTGGGCATTTTACCCTAGTAGTGAACTTTAAAGCAATATTGAGTGTTGGATAGAAGAGAGATATCATCCTTCTCTGTTTTTAAATTTATCTTCTCCTTAAGACATATCTCTTTTACTCACTCTACCCCTATTTGTTCAGGTGGGTGTGGAATAATTCTTATAGTTAGATGGTGGCTATATAACCCTCCCCCTTCCATGACATCCTAACTTTAAAAAAACCGATGACTTGGAAATTATAATCAGATAAAAGGCCAGTTGGTAATACTCCTTGCAGCAGAAATAGTGGCTTCAATTGTCATAATAGTGGGTACCTCTAGTCATAGTGAGTACCTCTACCCTCCCTTAGAAGCCCAGAAGCTGAGTTTGAGGGACAGGGGAATGAGGAATTACCCTATCCTGTGAATGAAGATCACAAATAGTAATAGAGGTGATGCAGAGGAATCAGTAGATTATCATCAGCAAAGTAGGGGAGGGGCCATCTGAACAGGTAGTATGGCTGCACTTTAAGCTTGCAGTTTTAAGATCCATGTTATTCTTCTGAACTGTTGCAATAGGTGAGGACACAATTTATTCAACATCATGAATACTTAAGCACCTTCTTGGGCATCTTCTACTGTCATAGAATCATAGAGTTGGGAGGTGCCTAAGAGATGATTGAATCCTATATCTACACACTGCAAGGATTTACTACACCATATATGATAGAAAACTATCCAGCTACTAGTAGCAGCAATAGTAAGTGAAGCAGTCATTTGTGAGCAAACAACAAGATGGTCCAGAGACATCAGATTGGAAATTATGTATATTGCGAATGTGGCTGGTGAACCTTTCAGCACTTGAATGCATGTCTCTCTGATCCCCAGGAGTAGAAAAATAATTGACGCTGTCTCTATACTTATGCTATACTGCATGAGTCAGTTTTTGCTTTCAGTTTGTTTTTTCAAGAAAAACTTTTGAGTAATTCCAGGAAGTGACCCAAAGGTGAAGGAAAGTTGATCAGGAACGGATCTCTCCCCTGGTGGACAAAGCTCCTTGTTGCAGATGAGGCTCAGAAGGAGTAAGGGAGAAAAGGCTGTATCCAGGAGAAGAGAGGCTTAATAGTAGTAGCAGCAGACAGGACTCTGTTTCCAGCCTGGGAATTTTCTTGGCATGCCCAAGCATACCAGCCTCATTTGGGATAACATCTTTGCTGCATTGCCAAAATAACAGAAGCCACTATGTGAACTTGAAGAAGATAAGAAAACCACCTGTTTTGGATTGCCCTGTCTGATAAAAGTTGATCAATAGCAAGTTCCTGCACCCTGAGTGACAGACCCAAGGCAAGTAATGCTGTGATATCCCATTTTTCCCACATGGAATATTGACTGGGAAGTACAAACCTCTTTCTTAAGGCATTCTTCTTTTCATGAAGCCATTGGAGAGAAATTGAAAGATAACCTCTTACTTCATCCTTCAAATCACAGGCAGCCAGCTCTCCACTGGGGAGTGCTATCCCTTTAATACATCTGATTTGCCTCTCTAAAGCATTAATTTCATATTAGGGTGAACCCCGGCTTCTTTCCCCTGAGGGATATACATTACAAAGAGGATCACCTGAGTAATCTGTACTGGGGCCTATCTATATATTGCTCCACCTAAGTTAAAATGGTATTATGCCAGCTTTCTCTCAAAGTTCTCCCACCCACTCTCACCCCCTCCTTCATACACAGCCCATAAGGATGTTGCTAGGTCCCAGTCAGTCAAGGTGCAGTGACTCTGAAGAGGCCCCATACCATTCAAAGCACATGCACATGGAGGCAATTCTCTGGATCACAGCAGAACAGATTCCAGGCCAGAGAAAAGAAGAGGATCACTTGCAACTATGTCATTTTCTGTCAATTGGGTAAGTAAATTGTTGTTTTTTAAACATTCTTCGCTGTAGGGAAATTAGAGTTCATGAATGCCATCAACAGAATGCCAATGTCCCCGCATAAAGAAGCAGTTCAGTGGAGATAAAATAAGGCAGGTAAATACAGTTTTGTATTATGTGCATGAACCATGGTGTTTCACACATAAGTGTTGCTAATGTTGTAACAGTTGTTATCAATTATACATAGAAGAACTACTAACACTGTACCATATTGGAATGGGTTTGTAACTTTTTTTTAAATATGTCTTATATTCTATGCATGGTGTTCTGACCTAGGCTTCCTGAGTCAGTAAAACACACGAGCAGTCCCAAAAACCTGTCTTATTTTAACAGCTGTGAATTCTGTTCATTCACAGATAAGTCCCAAATAGTTGTAAAGAGTCCTTTGGGATAAGGCTGATAATCACCCACCTTTATTTCCCATGACACGCTGCCAAAGACTTAATTGGCAAAGTCACACCGAGTCCAGAATCAAACAGAGCTTCAGACTTTAAACTGCACAGAATTAACAATGTTGCTTCCTGCAAAGGCCCACATGCCTTTGCTCCTCTTTTAAGTCTTATGGGAGGGACCAATCATCTCCAAGTCCTACTCCCAATTTGTCCCTTTTGTTTTAACTGTTCTTGCCTTCTGGCAGCTCTGCGCATGCGCACACTCCCCCTGTTCCTCTGCCTCACTGAGGTCTGACTTTGGAGTCAGGACGTACCTCCCAGATGGCCCTTTCTCTGCCTCCAAAGCAGAGCTCTCGTCCGAGCCTTCCGCAGACTCCAGGACTGGCCCATGTTCCTCCCCAGACTCCTCACTGTTCGACTCTGCTGCCAGCTCCGCAGTCTGCTGGTGGACACAAGACAAGGGGAAATGCAGAGAGTGCACATACACTATACATGCACACCAAAACTTAGCAAACCAACTTAAAGTCTTTTTACAATGTCTTCACTGTTTATTTGGTTAAACTTTGACTTTTATTTTGTTGATACGTAGCTTCAGGATGCATTTTAAAATGCATTGTTGGTTGCATTTTTGCTAGTTCAAATATGATGTATGTATTAATGCATGCACTCTAAAATCTCTTGTATGCATTCATGTTGAATTTTCAAAAGACATTAAAAATGAAGGGTCCGTTGGGTTGTTTTACTGGGCTTTGTTACATATACTCTCTACACTACTCGTCTACACTATTGTTTCCTATTTTGAAAAATAGTATTTTTTCTATTATAGCATTTTTAATATTATTTACATGCAATTTTTGCTGACAATTTTTTTCAGAACCTGGAAACGGCCATAATAGTGCAGTGTGTGTGTGTGTGTGTGTGTGTGTGTGTGTGTGTGTTTTCAATTTTTGTATGTGGATTTTTTGCTGTGGAAAAAGGAGGGAGGGGATACCTTTGTGCTTTATAGTGCACCCTTCTCTCCAGAAACCCACCTCATGCTACAGTCAGGCATTAATTGCAGCAGCCTTCTGGATTGGAATACTCCCAGTACGACCATGTGTGGCCATTGGCAAAAAGCTAGGCCAAAATACTTTCATGTTCTTTCTATGCAATGGAATGGAAAACTTAGGGGAAAGTTTTCACACCAGATTGTGCAAGAGGCTTTCAATAAGTATATTACTATGGGCATGAAGGGCATCCTTTTCTTTAATTTTTTCTTCTAGATGGAGAAAATATGGTACATTCAAAGTCTGTTCCATCCTCAGAACACAGAACACTTGACTAGGGTTGTTTTGTTCTGATCTTGAAACAAAATATGTTTCCTATTTTATGCATAACCATGCACATATCTATATTTTGTCATGATCAGTTCCAAGGTCAAAATTGAATACGCTGAATATATCCCTTTTGTGGAAATTCTTCATCCTTAATAATAACTTTGCTTTTTACTTTGAATATAACTCTTGTTGTCTATATCTCAAGCAAGCCTTTTTTGTTTTTACATTTGCTCCTGTTTAAGAGATTGCATGTATATAGTCTGATTCCTGCTTCTATGAATCTAAAAAAATCAAGATGGTAGAAGTAATGAAAGTAGCATTTTGAAGACAAGATTGAATTAAGCTAGCACCTTCAAAATCCTATGTCATAAGTCCTGCTGAAGAGAAGAAAAACACATTATTTTAGCATGCTTTGGATATTATTAATTCAACTTTAGTATCAAATCAAAACTTTATTACTATTAAAACCAGCATAAGGAAGGTAGGGTACAAAAATAAAAATAATACAATAAAATAAAATTACATATACAAACTAAGAAATATATTAAAAATGTAAAAAAAATCTAAAAAGATCTAAAAAGTGAGTAAACTGTAAACAATATTCCTTATTTGTGGGTATTTCTTAAGGCAAGGCATAATATGTCAGTAATAGAATGCTTTTTGTATTCAAGATAAAATAAGTATTTTATATGATCTATGGGAATAATGATGAAAGATGACATTTACATATAGAATACAATATCAAGACGACATTGAGTATCTGACCTTAATCTGGTTTACTAATGAACAGCGTATCATATCATTAATTGCCTAGCTTTTAATGGATGCAGTAAATTAACAACACTTCTAAACTTCTTTTCTAAAGTATAAATGGATACACCTTCTCTTTTCTCTTTGTTCTGTTAACTTTCTGCTTGTTGGTTCTTTTTCTGCAGAGGGAGAATCGCAGGCTTCAGGAAGCCAGCATGCGACTTGAGCAAGAGAATGATGATCTTGCTCATGAACTTGTAACAAGCAAAATTGCTCTACGAAATGACTTGGACCAGGTATGAAGCCTTTCTCTATAACTAAATTTCTGTGGAAATCAGAGTCCAATGGTGGTAATAATAATAATAATAATAATAATAATAATAATAATAATAATAATAATTTTATTTCTATACCACCCTTCTCCCGAAGGACTCAGGGCGGTGTACAGCCTATTACAACCTCGTGAAGTGGGGTTATGGTTTACAGATGGGCCTGTTGATTGTGTATGTGGCTCCCTGCCACGTATCAGCAGCTCTGCCTGAGCTCCTCAACGTAATAGCCGAGGTGGCAGTTGAGACTCCTAAGCTACTGGTTATGGGAGATTTCAACCTACCATCCATTGGTGAAACGTCTGAAGGGGCTCGGGAGTTTATGGCTTCATGACGGCCATGGACCTGACCCAATTACTTCATGGCCCTACTCACACGGGGGGACACACTCTGGATTTGATCTTTATCTCTGACCAGTGGCTGAATGGTCTAGATATAGGGGATATAGTCATTGAACCCTTGTCATGGTCAGACCATTCTCTCCTTAAGCTTGACTTTCTGACCGCTACAACCCACCGCAGGGAGGTGGAATCAATTAAATGGTTCCGCCCCAGGCACCTGATGGATCCTGACAGGTTTCCGGATGGAGCTTGGGCCATTTCCTGAGACCTTGGCTCATGACTCAGCTGAAGACCTAGTGGCGTCCTGGGATAGGATGGCCGCTGGTGCTTTAGACCGGGTCGTGCCTTTGCGGCCTCTGACCCGGTGTCGAACCTACCCAGCTCCTTGGTTCTCTGATGAGCTGAGGGGGATGAAACGCCGGAAAAGACGCCTAGAGAGCAGTTGGAGGGCCAGTCGTTCCGAATCTGATCGAACACTAGTGAGATCTTATATTAAGACCTACTTAGTGGCGATAAAAGTGGCAAAATGTAACTAATTTTCAGCTCTTATTTCATCGGCAGATAATCGCCCAGCCGCCTTGTTTAGGGTTATCCGCTCTCTACTCCAGCTGGGAACCCGGGAAGACCCTCTGCAAGGACGAGCTGAGGATTTTGGAATATCTACACGATAAAATAGCTCAGATTCGGGAAGGCTTGGACTAACTGGGTTAATTTGGATGAAATGACAATGGATCAATGGATGATCTTGAGGACATTATCTGGGATGAATTTGATACTGTGATTCCTGAGGACGTGGATAGGTTACTGGGGAAGCTGAATGCGACCACATGTTTATTGGACCCATGCCCTTCCTGGCTAGTGCTGGCTACCCGGGAGGTTACATGTAACTGGCTCCAGAGAATTATTAACACTTCTCTGAGTGAGGGATTCTTACCTCCCGCCTTGAAAGAGGTGGTGGTGAGACCCCTCCTTAAGAAGCCCTCTCTGGATCCGGCTGTTTTAGCAAACTACCGTCCAGTCTCCAACCTTCGCTTTTTAGCTGAAGCTGTCTATCTAGACTCGTTCCAGTCCGGCTTCAGGCCTGGATACAGCACAGAAACAGCATTGGTCACGTTGGTTGATGATCTCTGGAGGGCTCGGAATAAGGGATGTTCCTCTATCCTGGTCCTATTAGATCTCTCAGCGGCTTTTGATACCATTGATCATGGTATCATGCTGCACCGATTGGAGGGGCTAGGAGTGGGAGGCACCATATTATGGTGGTTCTCGTCCTACCTCTCTGACAGGTCACAGTCAGTGTTGACAGGTGGACAGAGATCAACCTAGAGGCCCCTTACTTGCGGGGTGCCACAGGGGTCGGTCCTCTCGCCTCTTCTGTTCAACATTTATGTGAAGCCGGTGGGGGAGATCATCCGTGGTTTTGGGGTACGATGTCATCTGTACGCTGATGACACTCAGCTATACATCTCACCACAAACCACCCCAATGATGCCCTTGAAGTGATGTCCTGGTGCTTTGAAGCCATACGGGTCTGGATGGGGAGAAACAGGCTTCAACTCAACCCTTCCAAGACTGAGTAGCTGTGGCTGCCGGCGTCCCAGTACAGCCAGTTAGTCCCATCACTAACTATTGGGGACGAGTCATTGACCCCGCAGAGAAAGCTCGCAATTTAGGCATCCTTCTGGATGCACGACTGCCTTTAGAAGATCATATAACGGCCGTGGCCAGAGGAGCTTTCTATCAGGTTCGCCTGATTCGCCAATTGCGTCCTTTTCTAGACCGGGACTCCTTACGCACAGTCACTCAAGCCCTCGTCATTTCCCGACTTGACTACTGCAATGCTCTCTACATGGGACTCCCCTTGAAGTGCACCCGGAAGCTCCAACTGGTCCAGAATGTGGCCGCGTGAGTAATTATGGGAGCAACATGGCACTCACATGTAACACCTCTTCTACGGAAGCTGCACTGGCTTCCGGTGGCCTTCCGAGTGCACTTCAAGGTGTTGGTTCTTACCTTTAAAGTGCTCCATGGCTTAGGACCTGAGTACTTACGAGACCACCTACTGCAACTGATAACCTCCCACCAGCCAATACGCTCTCACAGAGTAGGCCTACTCATAGTACCATCATTAAAACAATGTCATCTAGCAGTTCCAAGGGAGAGAGCCTTCTCTGTGGGAGCACCTACTCTTTGGAACAAAATACCCCCTGGAATACGAATAATCCCAGATCTTCTCACTTTCTGACATGCCCTGAAGACCTTTCTGTTTCAACAAGCAGGGCTAGCATAAACACCTAAATTCTATGCCAAGGTCTTAGCAGATACACCAAGTTGACTCAATTTATTATTTACTGTTTATTTTAAAAAAAATTATTATATGTATATGAAATCTTAATCTGTTCACCGCCCTGAGTCCTTTGGGAGAAGGGCGGTATAGAAATCCAATGAATGAATGAATGAATGAATGAATGAATAAATAAATAGCACAAAGACAAAACATCAATTAAAAATAATTAAAATTATTAAATAATT
Organism: Ptyas mucosa; assembly: GCA_012654045.1. Taxonomy (NCBI): domain Eukaryota; kingdom Metazoa; phylum Chordata; class Lepidosauria; order Squamata; family Colubridae; genus Ptyas; species Ptyas mucosa. The sequence continues at coordinate 3,629,847 of WNWU01000089.1, forward strand.
TCTGCTCAGATTTAAAACCCCAAAAATTTGAAACCCCAATTTAAAATCATTACATTGAAAGCCCAGCCTGGTGGAACAACAGGGTCTTGAGGGCACAGCGAAATACACGGAGGCAGTTCATTCCACAGGGCAGGGGCTCCCACAGAGAAGGCCCTCCCCCTGGGTGTCGCCAGCCGACATAACTTGGCCAATGCCACCTTGAGGAGACCCTCTCTGTGGGAGCGGACTGGCCGGTGAGAGGCTATTGGTGGCAGAAGTCGGTCTCGAAGGTCCTGGGGACCTATGCCATGGAGCGCTTTAAAGGTGGTAACCAACACCTTGAATTGCACCTGAAAGACCACTGGGAGCCAGTGCAGCTCACGCCGGAGGGGTATCACGTGGGCACGACGAGTTGCGCCCATAACCACCCGCACGGCTGCATTCTGGACCAGTTGGAGCCTCCGAGTGCTCTTCAAGGGGAGCCCCATGTAGAGAGCATTACAGTAGTCCAGCCAGGAGGTGACAAGGGCATGAGTGACCATGCGCAAGGTGTCCCGGTCCAGAAAGGGCTGCAACTAGCAAATCAGGCGAATCTGATAAAAAGCCCCCCTGGCCACGGCTGTCATATGCTCTTCTAAAGACAGCCGTACGTCCAGGAGGACACCCAAGTTGCGAGCCCTCTCGGTGGGGGTCAGAGATTCACCCCCAATAGTCAGTGATGGCACCAGCTGACTATATCAGGACGCCAGCAGCCACAGCCACTCAGTCTTGGAAGGGTTGAGTCTGAGCCTATTTCTCCCCATCCAGATCTGCATGGCCTCCAGGCAGCGAGACATCACATCAAGGGCATTGTTGGGGTGGTCTGGGATGGAGATGTAGAGCTGAGTATCATCAGTGTACTGATGGATGATCTCACCCAGCGGCTTCACATAAATGTTGAACAGAAGGGGCGAGAGGGCCAACCCTTACAGCGCTCCCCATGCGAGGTCAATCTCTGCCCCTCTGCCAACACAAACTGCGAACGGTCAGAGAGGAAGGAAGAGAACCACCGCAGGACAGTGCGCCCTATTCCTAACCCCCTCAACCGCTGCAGCATGATACCATGGTCAATGGACCAGGATAGAGGAGCAACCCCTGTCCTGAGCCCTCCAGAGATCATCCACCAACGCGGCCAATGCCGTTTCTGTGCTGTACCCCTGCCTGAAGCCCGACTGGTACGGGTCCAGATAGATAGCTTCATCCAGGTGCTGGGGAAGCTGTCGTGCCACCACACTCTCAACAACCTTCGCCACAAAATGAAGTTTGGAGACCGGACAGCAGTTAGCTAATTCCGCCGGGTCCAGGGAAGGCTTCTTGAGGAGGGGCCTCATCACCACCTCTTTCAAGGTGGCGGGAAAGGCACCCTCACTCAGAGAAGCACTTATAATCCCCTGGAGCCAGCCTCATGTAGCCTCCCGGGAGGCCAGTACAACCAGGAGGGGCACGGGTCCAATAAACATGGGGCGGCACTAATCTTACCCAGAACCCTGTCCACATCCTCGGGAGCCACAGGATCAAACTCCTCCCAGATAATATTCTCAAGACTTACCCTCGTCTCCTCCCCTGGACTCATCCAGTTGGAGTCCAAGCCTTCCCAAATCCGAGCGACTTTATAATGCAGGAATTGCACAAAATCCTCAGCTCGACCCTGCAAGGGATCTTCCTGCACTCCCCCCCCCCCGAAGAAGGGAGTGGGTTACCCTAAACAGAGCGGCTGGGCGGTTCTCTGCAGATGCGATAAGAGCGGGAAAATGGTTAGATTTCGCCGCTTTTATCGCCACTAGGTAGGTCTTGATATAAAACCTCACCAGTGTCTGGTCAGAATCGGATTGACTAGTCCTCCAGATGCTCTTTAGGTGTCTTTTCCGATGCTTCATTTCTCTCAGCTCCTCGGAGAACCAAGGAGCCAACTGAGATCGGCATCGGGTCAAGAGGCCACAAAGGCACGACGCAGTCCAAAGCTCCGGCGGCCGCAGTCTCCCAGGCGGCCACCAGGTCTTCAGTCGAGTTGTGTCCCAGAGTCTCAGGAAACGGCCCAAGCTCCGTCAGGAACCTTTCGGGATCCATCAGGTGCCTGGGATGGAACCATCTGGTCGGTTCTGTCTCCCTGCAGCAGGGGGAAGCGGCTGGAAAGTCCAAGTGAAGGAGCGAATGATCTGTCCATGACAAGGGTTTAATGTCTAGGTCCCCTCTACCAAGATCATTCAACCACTGACCAGAGACGAAAATCAAGTCCAGAGTGTATCCCCCTATGTGAGTGGGGCCCTGAACTAACTGGGTCAGATCCATGGCCGCCATGGAAGCTATGAACTCCCGGGCCACCTCTGACACCTCACCTGCGGATGGTAGGTTGAAATCCCCCATGACAATGAGTCTGGGGGTATTAACCGCCACCCCAGCTATAACATCGAGCAGCTCAGGCAGGAGCCAGCTAGGTGGTCAGCAAACCCATCTGCACCCCACGGCCCCACTTCACAAAAAGGGACTCACATCCGGCTATCTGAGGAACAGTGGTAAAACAAAGAAATAAATAAACCAAAATAGAAAACCTAATAATCCCTTAATGTTTGGCATTGGTTATGTGTGGAAATTGAGTTAGATGTATAAACATAATACTTAGTGGGTTCAGCAAGACAGTTACTACAGTTGCAATCCTGGAGAACTGTTGGTTCAAATTACGATAGAATTTCAGTTCTTTTTTTAGTATGAAAGGCAATTAGTTGTCTGGTCTTATTGATCAGAAAACTCAAATTGATATTTCCTCATGAGAAGTTAGGACTTTGGAACACTATTATTTAAAGATGACTGAGAAAATGTATTTTTTAAAATGGGATCATGACTTTTATTTTACTATTAAGTACCAAAACTCTTACAACTTTTCAGATTTTACAAAAAGAATGCAATTTATCTAATAATACAGAATAGCAACACAGAACAAAAGCTTGTTATGTACATTGTTTAGTCATAATGTCTTCAATATCTTTGACATTCTAGAGACACTGACTATATTGTAGAAGGCCTTTACCGAAAATAAAAATAAAAATTAGAAAAGTAAGTTTGGCTAATATGAAAGACATTTGGAATAGAGTATTAGTGTATTTTATATTTCCCAATTAATGGTTTCTGGCTTTAATAACATTAATTATTTCTTATAGCCTAAAAGCTTAAATTACTTGAGCAAAAAATGTTCAGAATTATATTCAAAGAATGCTTTAAAAAGTTTGGTTCTCATTGTTTCAATGCTGGACATAAAATGCATTTAAAAGTTTTGTGTAGGTCATCTTTTAATTTCTTATTGTTAGAAAAAAATACTATGCTGAACAAGGCTTTTGGAAGACCATTAAAAGTTAAATATGTTAAAGCTGTCTTTAATCATAGTCCAAAAACTCTGGAATCTCCGTCAAAGGGGAATTTTGGATTTATCAACATGGGGAAAATATGATTAGGGAAGAATAGTTATGTTCCAGAATAAAACATTGGCTAAGTAGATATTGTCAGATCCCTGCCACTGAAATAGCTTTGAACAATGGAGAGGAAGACTGTAAAATATGATTTGAAATGGTCTAGATCAGAGGTCACCAACCTTTTGGACCTCAGGGACCACTAAATTCATAATTTTAAATCCTGTGGACCACTAATATGACCTGCCTAATGACAGTTGATAAGTGGGCATATGACTGGGTGGGCATGGCCAATTCGATGTCACTCATGTTGAGGGGTGCCTTGCTGCCTCTATTTGCCCCGCCCCTCCCCTCCCCTCCCAGCCATTCCTCCCCTCCCCACCCAGGCTCCTTAGGCCCCCAACAGGAAGCAGTTGTTGCAGCTAAGCAGCCACCACAACAAAGAGTTGGCAAAACAGCTGGCTCAGTTCAAATTGGATCTGGCCAAGAAGGAGGCTCAGCAGAAACACCTTAACTGAGGACTACGAGCATAGGCTTTCCAAGCAGAGGGAAGACCTGTGGAAGTGCAAGGCCAGATACTGATGCCTGCAGGCTCAGCGGGCTGAGATGGTCAGCCAGTTCCAGGTCATGATGCAGTCTCACTGGAACAAGGCCCTCTGTCTCTTCGCCACCAGCAGCGCTTCCCTCCAGCCTTTGTCCAAAGCCCTGTATCATGAGGCTGAAGCAGACCCCGAACGAAAATTTCTGCCCCACACCAAAAGACCCCGAAGGGGGAGACTCTCTGCAGCAACACAAACGTTCATTGCACGTATCTGGCCCAGGGGCCATAGTTTGAGGACCCTTGATTTAGTGCAATATAAAAAATGCAAATAATTTTTCTCCGGACCACCAAAATTTTCTCATGGACCACCAGTTGGTGACCGCTGGTCTAGATGTAACTTGTTATTTAAAAGTGGAATTGTAATGATTACGTTAAAGAGCATCATATAATGTGGTCCTCAGTAGTTTGATTTCTTATTTAAAATGGTTCTTGTTTAAACTAGAATTAAATATAATATTGCTGAGGGTTGTATTTTCTTTTTTCTTTATTTTCTTGGGCCCTTTTTTCTTTCTTATCTAGGGGATTTAATATAGGATTTTGTTGTTGTTGTTGTTTTTCCTCTCCACTACATGGATTTTTTAATATAATGGTTTATTTGTTAAAGTGTATAATCATTTACTATTCAGTAATAATATTAGCCAATATTATTACATATAATATTAAAATTGAAAAGTTTTACAGAATTGATAACTTTATAGCTTAATAAAATGAACTGTAAAAAGCAGAGTAAAGTGTTACGTTTGGATGTTACCAGCATAAATAATTTGCTCCATATGTTAACTACTGGCAGAATAATAAAAATAATTGGATTGGAAATGTTGGCTTTGGATCTTTCAATATAGATATATGTATCACAGAGAATCGTTTACAACCTCAGAGTTCCAGAATTTGGGGGAGGGATAGACCCCAGTTGTACCCATATCCATATATTATTTATGGACCCATGCCTCCACTGCCCATGCTTATTCAGGGAATCTCATTGCTCAGTCCATGTCACTCTGAAATTCCCAGGCTGAAGATAAAGCAGATGTTTTGAATAAGGAACTGCTCCTGACCAAACAAAAACTAGTGGAAACTGAAGAGGAGAAGCGAAAACAGGAAGAAGAAACAGCGCAGGTAAAATGGGTTCTACTGATTCATGAGGTCATACCAAAGAGAAGGGGACAGAGAAAGTACCACTCTCTTAATGTAAAGAAATTTTGATTCTCTTAAACATTTAGTACATCTTGTTTCAGTTAACATAGAACAACCTTTCCTTGAGATATTTGATCTTTGAATATCTCTAATAGAAATAGTTCCTAAACTTGTTAGACAGATTTGAAAATCATATTAGGAAATAAATTAGCATGACTAGCAAGAGCATTAAGATGCTTAAGCTAATGTGTTGTCAGGTGCACGAAGTCCGGAGCCAGGATAGAGTTCAAAAGTATTACAAGTTTATTTCATACTATCTATATCCAAGAATCTGAACTACTAACTTTTAAGGTGGATAGGTGTTAGGTAAGAGCCAACAGACTTCAAGGGGTGCTGGACTTAGGTCTCTTATGGGGGTGTAAATTCCAAACTGATGTTGCATTTGACTTTACCCTTGGGCTCAGCTTGGTCATCTCCTACTTGTTCCTTTTGTTACCTATCCTTGAATTCTTGCATCTCTTGAATGAGAAATCAGAGTCAACACTATTTATATATGTCAGCATAAGAAATCATGTTTCAAAGGATTTTTTAAAATTAACTACAGCTAATTAATAGCCAATTCATCACTCTAGATATTCAACACACTGGAATTAATTTAACTGCAGGTTTAAAAATTTGTGAGATCCTCAAGTCAATAACTTTGTGAAAGTGGGCAACAGAATTTCATTTTTAATGTGTGCTAGTAAATGTATGCTCACAGTAAAAAATGACAATAAAGGTTATCTTATCTCTTATATTCTTGTTCAGGAATTTCACAATAAGGCATACTTTTATATCATGAAAATCCAGTTGACTTTTAATTAAAAGATAGCAATATTTTGTTATTCTAGGAATTAAACAGATAATTTAATCTCCTAAAATAAGTTATAGATCAGCATTTTCAGTTTTATGGATTTATGTCCACATTTCTATTCTGCTGCAAAGACTCTCAGCAACATACCATATATATGAAATGGTAGTATAGAACAGTAGCTTTTTTAGACAAAAAGTATGTTTTAAAATTGTTATTTTCTAGTTACCTAGATTGTTTAGTTGTTTGACTAAGATTAGTGTTAATTGATTTTTTTCCCTTTATGCAGCTAAAGGAGATCTTCAGAAAGCAATTGGAGAAGGCAGAATCTGAAATAAAGAAGACAAGTGCAATCATTGCAGAATACAAACAAGTAATTATGTTGATTTTGGAGGGACAGGTGTTACGCTTTCAGTTCCCTTTTAAGTTTATATAACTTGGAGAGGAAAGATTCTGTTAAGTACATTAATTTCTAGGTAAAAGTTTGAAATAGTATGGCTCAGATGTTTTAACAGTGTCAGAGGTATGTGTAATCTTTGGATATTTAAGAGATGCAGTACCTGACATGAAATATTTGGAATTTAAAAATAGAATGAAGATTAGCAACTTCTCCATTGACCTCTCAAAGAACATTTTAAAAAGTGTGAACCTGAGATGTATTTTGCTGAAGTTGTAAGCAATTTGAAGGGGTTTTAGCACCTATGATTTGGTCTTCTCCAGCTTTGTTTTGGTTTCAAACTGTAGCATATGTTCTTTATTTCATTTCTGATATGTTTATTTTTACCATGATAATAAATTTAGGGTTTTATTTCTGTATAATGCATAATTCCTAATCCAAATTTTGTTAGTGTTTGTATTTCTGTATTTTTAACAGTTTGACATAGTTATTACTTCCCAGGACAAATCTCAATCTGTTGTAAGTTAAAATTTACTTCTTAGCCATCAACTAGCAAAATCTAGTTAACAAACATACTTTCTCCATGTTCAAAACTTACTGTAGTCATATTATAGATTGCTTATCATGACCCTCATACCAATAATTATGGTATCTTAGTTTTAATAAATCTTGGAAATACCATTCAAGGTGCTTTTTCAGGAGGCAATTGGACTTTCTTGTTTTTTCTTTTGAAGACTTTCAATTGAGTGTGAATGACCCTTGACAGAGTTGATACATTGTAAGGAACTGATATACTAATTCATTTTAAACATGTTGCTATTGTATTAAAAGATGCTTAGTTTTTGAAATTTCTTTGAAGGTCCCATTTAAAATATTCCACCTTCTTTTAGATTTGTTCCCAGTTGAGCAGCAGACTAGAAAGACAACAAGTAGCCAGTAAAGAAGAACTTGAAGTTGTAAAGGTGAGAATTGATTTCTCTCAGCTTATAATGCCTCACTTTAAATTTAAAGACTGTTAGTGCCTGAAACTATATTGCAAACCTTTATCTATAACAAGTAAAGATTTAGGAGTTCTACAGGTACTGGCCTAAGAAATTTTCTTGTATAATGGACTTACTGCAAGGGAGACATGTTTACGTATCATGTGCAACCTTTGAATCAAAGGAATGTTGATATGTCTGATCTGGTGCAGCCTTTTCATCAAAATCACCAGGTAAAACTAATTTTAAAAAATCTCAAAAAATAAAGGCCAAATTGTTACATAACCATCACTGATACTTAGAAGAATGTCATCTGTAACCTTCCAAGTACAGTTGACACTGATTACAAAGAAAGAGAAAAGCACACAAAATCCAAAATCCAAGGATTTGGGAAACAGATGTAGGAGTTATCAGCAGACATTACTAGTAATCAGAATAAGCAGGAATTTAAAAATGAATGAAATTAACTGGTTCAAACAATAGACTCACAATAATCTTATGTTATTCCCAGTCATAATGTTTTCCAAAACATTACTGACCATATCAATAATACACAGGTTTATTGAACAATTAATCTTACTTCCTGAATCACATCTAAGGGATGTCCATCAAATTGGCAAACAGTACAATACAAATTAGATTCTTTGTTAGCAGGTTCTAACAAAATCTAAACTAAGTCATATTACAAACAAAGAAATGGGAAGAGATCTCCATCCCGTTTCAGTGAGGACGCTAACTTTGTCTTCTATTTTGCATCTGCAATCCAAACAGCACATAGGATAGCAGGCCAACTGGAGCAGCTCTTGTAAAATAACACATGATCCCAAGATTAGTGCTGAAGAGCTAGCAATGGATCAGATGCCAACTCTGCTATGAACATTTTCTCCTATCTCCTGTTCTTGTTCCGTTGTGCTACAGTTGACCTGTTCTCTCACCTAACTGCCCTTTTCCATTTACTGAAGCACAGTATATGGGATGCTTCATTGTTCAGTCATTTTCGCAGTAACACATAGGGCTACTCTTTAGAAAACATGAAGTGACAATACTGCTGCAGTTTTAGTAAATATGTTCTCCTGTCAAGGGGCAACATGAACAAAATCTACTAGATTATTTAATCTGGCCTGGTTTGCAGATACTTCTCCTTATTCAATGTTGCTTCTTGACACAGGGAGAACCACAACTCTTTGCTTTCACATTCTGTGTACACTAGTATGTTATATATTCTTCCTTTTAAAAGTGTGGATTGGGAACATTTCCAAAATAAAAACTCCAGAAGAACTTATTTTAATGGAAAGAGGGGGGAAAAAGTGTTTCCTAGGTCACTAATCCTCCATTCCTTATGTTATTACATTTATGTTAAATATGAATAAACTTTATATTATATAATTGTACAATAATCCCAGCAAGAAGCCTTATGCAGCATGGCGCAGTATTAAAATATACTAAGGTATGTAGTATGATATGTATATAGTAAGATACGTTTCATACCCAGTGATACTCATAGTCTATAATAGATTTACTTGTCATGTCATATTAGACAATATTCTTGGCTGAGAAGAACACAGGCCATCCAATTTCATTTGCTCAGTGATTAGTTACCAGAATATCAAAATGATATAATGAATATGGCTGGACATTTCTGTTTTTATTTTTGCATCATGGTCCTGTAATTGACTATTTCAGGGAAAGGTGATGACTTGCAAACACTGTAGTGAAATTTTCAGTAAAGAAGGAACACTAAAAGTGCCTGCTGCTAAAGAAAGGTCAGGAGAAGACACAGATGATGAGAAAGATGCCCTTAAGAAACAACTGCGAGAGATGGAACTGGACTTGGCACAGACTAAGCTGCAACTTGTGGAAGCCAAATGCAAAATACAGGTAATGTAATTTTAGAAGTGTTTTCTTACATTGTTAAATGTACCGATTTCCATTGCATCCCTCAACATGAAAAGAATGGATTTTGTTTTTTCTCTTGCATGATGGTATTTGAAAGTTAATGGCTGTCCTTATTAAAGCCTTTATTAACAAAAAGGTATTATTTGTAGGCCTCGTGATAAGGTAGCCAATAGCAATAGCACTTAAGACTTGTATACCACTTCATAGTGCTTTACAGCCCTCTCTAAGCGGTTTAGAGCCAGCATATTGCCCCTGACAATCTGGGTTCTCATTTTACTGAGCTCAGAAGGATGGAAGGCTGAGTCAGTCTTTAGCTGGTCAGGATTAAACACCTGGCAAGTGAACTGAATTAGCCTGCAATACTGCATTCTAACCACTGCATCACCATGGCTCCTTATAGATGTATTAGGATATGCATATGACTTTGGGGAGACCAGAAATATTCTTTGCTTTCCTAACAAGCACCACCTTTGGTGCAAGAAGATGCAAATACTGCTTTTCATATACCGTTACTTTTATCTTTTTAATTATTTGATTACATGTTTTATTTTTATAATTTGTAATTTGTTTATACTTCAGAGATTTATTAATGATCACAATATTTCTGAGCAGGGCAGAGATTAGGTTAGATTTGATTGGCAGCAACCAAAATGTGTTGTCATTTCAGATCACTCATAATACATTTTAACCCAATTGTATAATATATTTTTGTTATCTTTATAAGGATAGCTTTAAATACCTGCAGCATGCTGCATAATTATTGTAAGTTATTATAAAGTGGATGTCTAAGTACAAAAGATCATTACTGGAGAGAACAGAAAAAGCTATGGAAAACAGCATAGGATTAAGGTGAAAATGTATGTTGATTCCTCCATAACATTCCATGATTAAGACAATAAAGTATGCCATAATACTTATTTGGAAGCATCCCAAGATAATTATGTTAATTATTATGGTTTGTTAAGTCTATCCAGTCAGGTTTAGAAGTTTTGTCTAGAAATAGTTTAATCTTGCAAGGGATGTTCCAGTGCTGGTTTGGTTTGAAATAATGCCTTAGCAAGATTTAGGAAAATTGAGGCCTACTCTCTTATAGAATAGCATTGGCCCTCTATGAAAGCTCTGTAGGTTTTGTTATGGACTCTCTATGAAAAACACAACAAATTTGAGAAAAGTTGAAGATATTTTATGCAATAGAAAGTATAGTTAGAGAATAGAGAATATATTTCTTTCAGTATGTAGATAGAATCTTTTTAACAAAGAAATCCTGTATTACAGTAATTCTGCATTAGTTTTTGTATCAGCATTAGAGGCAAGGGTGGCTAATTACTTGTGTTCACCTAAATTTGGTGGAAAATTTGAGGAGTGAAAATTTGATTTCCAGAAACAACTGCTTTTAACAAGTTTGGGCTCTCAGTTGGTCCATTAGGAGAACTAGCTTTGCCTGGTTCTGAAACAGCAGAAGGGGCCTCTAATCTTTCACCATACAGTATATCTGTTTGGGATATTTTTTGCCTTGACCCAGAATATGTCTGTCAGGTTTGTCCCAACTTGGATACTTATGAAAGAAAGACCCTTGATTCTATTTGTAGTGAAAAATATACTTTAACTAAAACCAAGTGGGGTCTATGACAATTTGCTGTGGCCAACTCCCTGCAGGACAACTCGCTGCGGGCTAAGAGTTACACTTATCAAAGTCATGGTGGAATAGAATCATTAAAGAAAAGATGCAAAAGGAGGACAGCATGAAATGTGAATGGCAAAAATTTATTTATTTATTTATTTATTTAAAATAATTAAATAGAATTGTTAAATTGTCCCTCAGTGAGGCAATGTATCCCATTCCCAGCCAAGTGGTTATAGCACAAGAAAAGCTGGATCTGATTTTCCCACACAAAACCTGCCTTTTCCCTCTTCTCCCAGGCCCTACCTCCTTGATCAGTTTGTAAGTGTCCAATAGTATTCAAATTAGGTGTTTTATTACAGCTTCAGAGTCTGGCATCACTTTGGAGGACTTTCAGCATTCCATTGTCTCACTCTCATGTCCTTGGAATTGCTGGTCTCTTCTGGATTGGCACCTCTGGTTTCTGCCATCCTATCAATCCTCCTCCCTACATTCCCATTCTTTGCGTTTATGGCAGGATGTCAGTGAAGCAAAACAAGCTGAAGCGATTATGATGACAGAACTGACAATATTACTTATTCGGTTATTTAGTACTTCGAAGTAAAATGTAAGGATTTCTTTTCCTTTTATCTTATCACCTCAATATTCTTCTGAGATAGGTTGAGATGAAATTCACTCTGAATTTGGAACTCTCATCATCCCTAGCCAGTGTGGCCAACAGAGAAGGATAATGGGAATCAGGAGGGGCATATGTTAGGCATGCCATTTTTATTTACATTTGTTCTTCATGCCAGCTCAGATTATTCTGCTATATTAAATCATTCTTTTATCAGCACTTAATTCATCTCTTTCCTTAGGAACTGGAACACCAGAGAGGAGCACTTATGAGTGAAATTCAAACTGCCAAAAACTCTTGGTTCAGCAAAACTTTGAACTCTATCAAAACAGCAACAGGCACACAGCCTCTACAGCAGCCTCAACTCTCATCGTCACCTAAAGAAGGCAGCACATAGTTCCAGCTGCACCCATGCAAAAGAGCACAATGGACTAAATCAGTTGAAGTCCCTTGGCAGTTCTTCCAGAGAACTTGTACAAAGGGGAAGGCAGGGGACCCAGCTGGGAAACCAATTCCTTCTGTGTCTTTCATTTGTTTTAATGTGACCCTTTCAGAGGGAAGTTCTATAATGGTTCTGTTTCATGTGGAATACTCTTCCCAGCTGCCTTGATGGAAGCCCCATCTCAATTCTGTCACATTTTACATGTCATTTTGTAGACCTAGATGTTAAAACATGGATAATTTAGAACTACTTGTTCCATACATTGCTAAAATTATTTATATTTTTTAAATCTTTCAAAAGAAGAGCAAGGTATAATTTGTCAGAATGTCACGGTTTGCTGGTATCTCAGAACAACTTTACATCTCTCATTCCTCCTGGTAAAAAATGCAGCTGTTATTTTAAGGTTTGACTCTCAGGCTATATTAACAATATAAGTGGGAAAACAAATTCAAAAAAAGAAAAAAAATAAGTTACTAAATAAGAACATGCAGTAAAACCATGTTTCTTTTCATATGTTGCCTTTAAGATTTCCATAATTTACTTATATATTGCCACTACTCTCTCCACCCCAATAGCATACCTTTTGCCAATCTGCAGATTATGGGCATAATCTAACAAAAGTTTTTATGAGCAGTGACCTTTCAAATGAACAAAATAAAATAGGTAAATTTTAATGGGGGATTGCACCCTTGGTGCTGTTGCACTGTTTCCATTAATATTAATAGGGTTTGTATAGGAGACAGAAAGTATTCATGGTAAAATGTGTCCAAAGTGCATAAAGAAAAGCTAATTTATGATTGGTAGAGCAATTTTTGAAATGATTCCTGTGTCTCTCTGGAAATCATACTTGTTTTGTATCTTTCTAAAGTGCAAAAAAGCATTTGTTACATTTTTGAATTGAACATAAAATGTTTATAAAATTGCTTATTTCATGGAGAATTAAATTGCTTAAATTGATGGATTTTTAAAAATTATATATAATGTGCATAATAATATCTTGCAGGTTAACATCACCACCAAATGACTATTAGTTGTGTATTTGGTTTTCATGCTATGAAAAACGTTCCAAGGTTCTATTCATTTTAATTCAAATTAATGCAATAGACTTTTAGTCAGTTCTGTAAAATAAAGTTTAACTATGCTGGTTCTGTGCTTCTTTGTTAGACATAATTTGTAAATATGAACTCTAAGGACTACTATAAAGTTTGCCTTCCCCATGATAACTGAGGTCTGGTAAAGGAACTGCTAATGCCAATTAATTGTTGCTGATTTTCTGTCTCAAGTGATCTGAGGTACTCACTGCCAAGCTAGAATCTGGTTGGGCCTTTTTGTGGCTGTCTAATACAAGATTGGGTGTTTGATTTCTACATGAATCTGAAATATCCATGTTATAAGCCAACCGCTTTAAGGTTTAGAAATAAGTATAAATTAACTAAAATTATTGGCTGTGGTGTTCTGAAAAAAATATATCTCTGGGTCCTAAGGAATTTTGGAGCCCCTCTTAGATAGTTCATGAGGCCCAGTTCAAATGCTTGAATTGCAGTGTTGCATTAGTGACACTGGGAGGTTGGCAACACATTGAGGTTTGACTCAGAGGAATCTTAAGTTCATTCCATCTTTTGAAAATCGGAATCCAAGTCTAGAGTGGTCTTGAGAGGGAAAGGCCTCCATCAATTCTTTTTTTTTTTTGGAATATATGTTTTATTGGTACATTTTTTCATTAAAAACAAAAAAATCCATGTCTATCTAAACAGTGTGTTGTCTGAGCATAATTAATTTAAAGTAAAGCTACAACAATAACCATAATCATACTAGTAATCTTAATAAACATATCAATATTAATCATAAAATAATAAAACAATTAGTTTGTCCATCTTGCAATATTTTCAGTACAATTTTTTATTATCTCTTTGAATTCTTTTTAAATTCTAACCTCTGTTTTTGTTAGTTAACCATTGGTAAAATATATCCCATGTTAAAAAGTATTCTGTTTCTTCCTTTTATCTTCAGTGTCAATCTATCCATCTCAGCACATTCTAATATTTTTTTTATTATACTTTCATCTATCGGGAACTCATCATTTTTCCATTGTTGTGTAAACACTATTCTTGCTGCCGCGACTACGTGCAAATTAAATATGTATTCCTTTTATTATACTGTTCTGGTAGTATCCCCAGCAGAAATATTTCTGGTTTCAAATCTATGTGTTGTTATATCATTTTTTCTAATCAAGTATGTATTTTAGTCCAGTATTTATTTTTTTTTTGCCTTTGGGCATGTCCTCCACATATGTCCCGATTACACTTCCAACACTTAGCTGATAAATTTTCAAACATCTTTGCTAACCTTGCTGGTGGTAAATGCCATCTATAAAACATTTTGTATAGATTTTCCTTATAGGCCATTGACACTGTTAATTTACAGTTTCTATCCCACAATTTCTGCCATTTGTCTAATTCTATTGAGTAACCAAAGTTTTTAGCCCATCTTATCATTGATTTTTAAACTTGCTCTTCTTCCATTTTAATACTCAATAAGTAGCTCAATAAGTAGTTTAATAAGTAGCTAACTGGAATGCAATGGCTCAGCGGCTAAGACACTGAGCTTGTTGATTGAAAGGTCAGCAGTTCAGCGGTTCGAATCTCTAGTGCCGCATAATGGGGTGAGCTCCCATTACTTGTCCCAGCTTCTGCCAACCCAGCAGTTCAAAAGCACGTAAAAAATGCAAGTAGAAAAATAGGGACTCTCTTTGGTGGGAAGGTAACAGCATTCCGTGCACCTTTGGCATTTAGTCATGCCAGCCACATGATCATGCAGACGTCTTTGGACAGCGCTGGCTCTTCGGCTTTGAAACGGAAATGAGCACCGCCCCCTAGAGTTGGGAACGACTAGCACATATGTGTGAGAGGAACCTTTACCTAAGTAGCTATAAATTTTTAAATTACCGGTAATTTTTCATATGTCCCTAGTAATATCTGGTCTAGTTTTGTTGGTTCTTTATAGAAATCATGCATTCTTGCATCTTTCTCCTATCTTGATTGTATTTGCACATATGGCCACCATGCTAAATCGATCCTCCTGATTAATCAATTCTTGTTTAGATTTGAGTTTCCCTTCTATCATCCAAAATGTCCTTATACCTTACAATTGTTTCCATATTAATCACATTCGAATGAATCAGTGCCTCCATCATGGAGAGCCAGACTGGTATTTTTATATAGTGTCTTTAATTTTCCACCATACTAACAGTAATGCATTTCTAACAAGGTGCCTTTGAAAATATCCATGTATTTTATTTTTCCCATACCATAAAAGGCCTCCATCAATTCTCTGCTGTTAGAAGCAATTTTGTGGAGCCTTAAGTCTGAACAGGCTAGCATCTCCTATGCTCTCTTAAGAAGACCAATTGCTGCATCATTAGTGGGCAGTGATTTTGGGCAATCGTCTACGTAATAGTCTTTCTCTACAAAGTATCTGATGTCTGGCCCATAAACTGGCTTATCTTCTTGGCTGAGTGTCTGAGCCCATAGTTGCGGGGGAAGGACTGTTGCCAAAGATATGCACCCTCATCCAGTATTCCATAATGTCTTTGGAAGGATTGTTGTCTCTGAACCAGAAGAACCTCAAGAAATGCCTTGTTCCTGTTTAATGAGGAAGCAGTGGATGTCTGCCATGAACGCGACAGAATCTTTATGGAAGTGGAAGAGTACTCCTATGAGTCTGTTATTAAGGACTGGGCCTGAGAGAAGGACATCATTTAACAACACTGTCAGATCTGCCATTACACCATGTTAGCTTTGCCTCGCATTGATGGCATTATTGGAGGGCAGGGGACACGGGCGGCGCCAGGGGATCCGTGCAGCTACTATCCTACCCCTCCTCAGTCTCGGTCATGCCGCGAGGCTCCAACTCGAGGAGAAGACGGAGGAAGGGGGGGAGGAGTCCAAACTGCAGCTACCTCGAGCAAGCCGCAGCACTATTACGCAGGGCTCCGAGTGGTTGGAGAAGCGGCAGAAACAGCAGCCAGGGCTGCGCTTTCAGCGGGTAAGCAACACTGCCTCTGCCGGGAGGAACTTTGGAGAGAGAGGGCAGGGGCAGGCTGTGGGACCAGCCTGTTTCTTAGCTGGCGAGAACGACCACAGCCTAAGACGTTAAGGCCAGCTGATCGTTGCACGCGCATGCGCACCAGTAACCAGCAGACTAGCTGGCTGGTGAGCATGCGTTCCCTGGAAACCCGGAAGAAGAATGGGTGACGCCACACATGCCGGGTGACATGGCTCTGCATGCTACTTCCGGCACGCGTGTCATAAGTTCGTCAACACCAGTGGTGGGTTCCTCCCGGTTCTCCCAAGCTGGTAGTGGTGAAGATATGACATCACCAAACCGGTTCTGCCCCCCCCCCCCGCATTATTCTTACCTTTTATTTGGCCTCACCCTCAATCTATTGCTGCCTCCTGAATCCCAGCTGATGGCTAGAGGGGAAAAAATGTTTAAACACTTGCCGCGGGGCTTCAAAGGGCCGCCCTACAGCTGATCAGTAAAAGAAAACAAATGAGTAGACCAGTGCCTGCAAAAATACATGGGTAGACCAATGCCTGCAAAAATACATGAGTAGATCAGTGCCTGCAAAAATAAATGGGTAGACCAGTGCCTGCAAAAATACATGAGTAGATCAATGCCTGCAAAAATACATGAGTAGACCAATGTCTGCAAAAAATAAATGGGTAGATTGGTACAGTTCTGCAAGCAGTTAAAAGCCTGGTAGACCAGTACCTCTGCTAAATCCTAAATAATTGTCACATGACCATCAAGTCATGGCCACAAAATAAGCCACGCCCACAGAACCGGTAGTAAAAAATTTTAGAACCCACCCCTGGCCAACACGGCCATATGATGACCCACCAATGGTCGAGTCTCTGAGCATAAGGAGCATTGTCGGAACTGTTAATCTGTTCTCTTAGTTTGTGAACCTGCTCTCTTCCCAGGAGCAGGGTTATATGGGCTTGCTCATCATATTCTGATAGAAGATGGGCTATGCATCTCAGATGAGGTTGGTGTATTGCTGCATCTGGCATGGGGATTTTTGCCCAGTAATCTGGATGCACTCGATTAAGGTAGGCAAGGGTAGATGTATGGCCATCTATGGATTCTATGTTGAAGGCAGTATTCTCCTCTCCATCTCAATAATGCCTGCACAGGTCCTGTGGGAGTCTGGCCTTGATGCCGAACTTGTCAAAAAGAAGATGGACTTGGCTAGAGACTTATTGCTTTGATCATCTAGAACAGCATACATTTTGATGGCCTTGTTCCTCCGGCCCTTTGGGTACACTCTCATTAGAAAAGATTTTTGAGCAAACCTGCCACCTGCAGGATCTTTGCATACCTCCGTAAACTGAGAGGTATGCAAAGTTTGAACTGGCATGTTTGAAACAATGTTTTTCTGCTTCCCATCCTGCCTGATGGTGTCATCAGCTGTCTTGTCGGTCCAAGGAGCTTGGCTGGGATGTAGTGCTATGCTGTGGTCTGTGCTTTTGCACTCCGTGTGTGATACACTAACCTTACAGTCCTTGGCGAGGTATGACACGGATAAGCAGCACCTGAAGAAGATGTGATTCCCTTTTAGGAAGGCTTTGCAGTCCATTAGAGACTTCTCTCTGAAGGCTCTACATTTCAGGAAAGGATGCGGCTTCTTGTGTAGAGGGCATAGCTTCTCAGGGTCTCCACTTTTGTCCTCTGGGTGAGAGGAGTTTGGTGATCTGTAAGGAGAATCTGATGAGGAGATATTAGTTTTATGCACTGCCACCGGTGACCTGTTCAGCTTGGAATCAAGAGGTTCGGTACATGCCAGTGTGAGATCAAAACCAGGATCATTCATGATCTTCGTTTTCTGAGACAAAGTCTACAAACACAATCTATGGTGGAAATGGCAGCTTGGATTTTGTCTTATGCTTGAACCTGTATGTAACCCACTTTTGTTGTCAGTCAGGAGGTACCTTTTAATCCCCCTGGTCGTATCCAAGAGAGGCTTTGGCAGCTTGTAGCTCTTGCAACAAATTCTTTAGTTCTCTAGCTTTTGGTACCCCCTGCTGGTTATCTTAGGGAAATCATCAACTTTCTTAAACAGTGCATCTTCAATTGCCTTTGCTGAGTGTAACACTCCTCTAATCTTTCCCCTCTAATCTTTCCCCGTTTCTGGGTATTTTATGTTAATGTTCCTGATCCTCCTAGTGTGCTGAGCAGAGTCTTTCCCAAGCCATTGGTTTAAGAGGTCTATCTCCACAGTGTATGATAAATCTAGATCCCTTATTGTACTGTAGGAAGTTAGCACTCACCCCATTCCTTCCAACAGTACTTTGGAAGGATGATCACCAGGCTCTGTAACTTTCTGGCCAATCGTGGAACCTCCCAAGCCCTTTGGTAATCAGGTCACATTTAGCAAGGAATTTGGCAAGATCTGAGGTGGACTGGTTTGTGGATGGGCAGGATGGTGGCACATTGCTGTAGAGTGAGCATGGTGTGTAATCATACCTGCCTGGTGCTTCTGCTTTAGGCCAGCTGGTGCCATACCGTTGAGGAGGGGAGGCAGTGAGGGTCGTGGCATTGGTATGATGCTTGAGGCCTGTGGTGTGTAGAGAAGTAGGTGGCCTCTGCTTCATGTAGGTGAGCAAACCTTTTGTTTGTTGCTCCGAAGTTCCAGGTTAACTTCCTGTTCTAATTTTAACGATGTATGATGATTCTTGTGACAACATCCTTTGATTCTTGCGGTGACAGGATGTCTTCCGCTGATCTCGAATGCTAGTACACTTATTCGGTACCCTTTTTTTTTTTTTTTGCAAGCAAGACAGGAATTTTTAGACTTCATCTCTTTCACCCGTTTAAATAGCTCTACCTTTCAGTCAACCCGGAAGCTGTACAAGAAAGAGAGAGATTCATGTTTACTTTTCTAGCTCTTCGTTGCTAAATTCGCGTTTCTTCTGCTTCCGTTAGGAAAGCGCCCCGTTATTGGCTGGGCGAGCAGACCAATACTGACGAATGCGGGAGGCCCGGCAGAACCGTCGGGAAAGTTCGAGAGAGGTATCTCTGCGCCTGCGCCATCTCCTGACCCGGAATAGAAGTTCACCATCATATAAGCCGGTGCTCGGCGCAGACATGGAGGAGGTGAAAAGGGGAATTGGCGGAGGGTGGGAGGGAAGCGGTTCTGTCCCTGCAGGGAGACCCAGATCCGAGCTGGCTGGATGGGGAGCAGCAGCAACCCTCCGCTGGCCCGGGCCGGTTGTCTTGGAGGTTGAGGTTAGGAGCGGGCACTAGCAGGGCTTGGGATGCTGCGAAAGTCAGCGGAGGGATGCTCTTGCGCAGAGGTGGACCCACGAGAATTTATATCGATTTATATAGATGATAGAACCAGAATGTTTCTAGTTCAGAATTATTTTTATTAACTCCCCCCCCCCCCGTAGTTTTCTTGGCAAGGTTTTTCTGAAGTGATTTGCCAGTGCCTCCTTCCTGGGGCTGAAAGAGTCACTCAGCTGGCTTCGTGTCTAAGTCAGCCTGGTGCCTTAACCACTACACCAAAGTGGCTCTCTGGTTCAGATTTTAGGTGAGCTTAAAGCACTTCATCTCCTTGAAGTGGGTGAATTCTCTTTTTGCAAGACAATAGTCAAGGTTGCTATGCTCCATTTAAAAAACTAGAATGCCCTTGTAACTTTTTCTAAATATCAGTAGCCTAGTTTGTCTCTGTGGTTTGATCTTTATTGTTAACTTTTTATAAGCTTACCCCTCAAGCAGATGTCAATAGAACATTTGATAGAAATGCTAATTAATTTGTATACTCAATGTATTCTGTGCAGCTACAAAAAGATTTGGAAGAGGTGAAGGAGCTTTTGAAAATGACAACAAGAAAGAGAGTATATGACTTTCTGCAAGCAGAAAAAAACAAAATAGAGAGGGAAATCAAGAATTGGCAGCCACTCAAGCTAAAAGCTGAAGGATCCGAAGAAGAAAAACCAACAGTCACTGGATATACAGTGAAAATCAACAATTATGGTAGAAATGGATTTATTTTCCCTCATTACAGAATGCAGTAGAAGGAAATATTGTAGCAATCACAGTACTACAAAAAGCTGCATAAACAACATCTATTTATGACTTCCAGTATCCAGCATTTATTTCACTCATGTATCACAAGCTAGTAAGCAGTCCCTGCACTTGTGGGAATACATTAGGAAGAAGAAGAAGAAGATCACAAGCTAGCACACATTGAAAAAGTTGGTTGCGTATGTCTATAGGAGCATTAAGAAAATGTTGCATATGTCATAGGCAGGATTACATATAATATAGTGTATTTTGTGAACATATAAGTAAATGAAAACAATTCTTCTTAGTATTCAGCTTCATGGAGCTGCTTATTCCTATGGTTGTAAGAACAGTGATACAATTCAAGTTTGCTTCCAGTGTTAGTTTCTCTGACCAGTAAATGTAGAATGAATGAAGCAAAAACCATGTAACATTTATGTATAATATAATGCATATTACTGAGTTTAGTATGTGCATACTTTTAGAATTGAGCATATATGACCATAGTTATAAATAGTTCCCTATTGACAATATAATACTTATTAGATTATTCAGAAGCAGAGGGAGAGAAGAAAAATACTTATTTGTGTCCTTTTATCCAAACAGATGTTCTTCCCTTTGCCCTCTAGAAAATTAGCTTACATGCCTATTGGAAAGAAAGTGGGGAAAGAGAAATGAATATATTAGAAACTTGAATCAAATCTACATTTCAATCCAGGGGTGATTTGCATTGAGATTAATAATTGTTACAAAATGCTTTTTGAAGATAAATGAGCTACTTGTATTGAATCCAGTACAGATTAGATAGGAGTGATATTAAATCTATACCTTAAACTGTATAAAATGTGTGAGTTTTTTCCATTGGAAACAATCATACATGCTATCTAATGCTAACTTGTGAAATTACTGAATTTTCTTGACATTAGCATAGAAAGCACAGTCTATTTATATGGAACAAAAAGTCAAAAAAATCAGCATGACAAAAGTGTGAGTTGTACTGAGGTATTTCTGAAGATCAGTTCTAAAAACATGACATTTTAGTTCTCTTTCAACATCATGTCATAGAACTGTAAGTTCAGTTTTGTATCTTTCTTCCAAAATGATTGAAAAATATTCTGTGGGATCAGGGAGGCAAGGGAGTAATTAGAAGAATTATTGTTCAGGAAAAAAACCAATAATTATCAGAAAAAGTTTGACTAAATTCTGAACATAGTTGGAGTAGAAAAGAACCCAGGATGCTCATACCATAGTTCCTAGGAATTTAGACTGGATCTTTGAGGTCTTGGATCTCTTTAGTGAGAATACTGCATGTCAGAGAAAAGGTAGGTTGTAACAGTTACTCTATAAAGGTAGTTACAGCAGCAAGAACATAATTACTGCCTGTGCTATTGACAAATTCAAAAATAGTTTGGTAATCTTAAAAGCCAGATGTGTGATAGCATTATTGGCTTTCCCCTCAAGGCTTATGTTTAGGATAAACTTCCAAATATTTAAATGCCTTGATGTGTTCTGTATTAAAAAAATATTCCAGCAATGGTCCAACTTGCAAATCTTGTAAATGAAAACCACTACTTTTGTTTGGGCAAAGCTGATGACAAGGCTTTGTAACTACTTGTATGAGGAAAGGGTTTGGAGGCTCCATATAAGCCTATTTGTGTGATAGATAGGATTGTTTTGTCACTATAAAAGAGAACTGAAACATGCTTTTGAGAATGGAATTCTGTTTTTGTCAGAGCTTGAAATACAGAATGGATACAAAAATTTTGAAGCAAGCTAATCTTAAATCCTTTTTAAACGGGATTTAGGACAGAAAAGTAACTGAAATACTAGAGGCATATCTAACCTGCATTGCGATATGCAGTTTTCACAATCAAAGGGAGAAACAGAGTCAATAACTTTAGATGTCAGTTTTATCCATATCCTATTTCTAGGTACTGAATCAAATGCTTTTAAATTGATAAAAATGATGTTATAGAATAGCTAGAATATTTTTCCAGTAGAGGGAGAGACACAATACAGTGGCTGAATATTGTCCTGCATCAGCCAGTTGGGTTATGTCCAATAAATATTATTTGATTATGATCTACTTATTATGCTTAGGTGATCAGTTGTGTAATAATTTGCTGGATCCATAACCCTGAAATTGACCTTTTCCAGTTTGTAACGATTTGTAAAGAATGAAGTGTGTGAGTGAATAGGTTGTCAGTACTATGACCCATCCATGAGTCTGCTTTTGATAGTTTCAGCATGGGAAAAGGGAGATAACTGGAAAGTCTTCCAAAATGAAAGTGTCCTACAGAAAAATAATCACAAGAGGAATTTATCCTTATTTGTTTTTAGAAATGCTAAATGTTAAATTGTTTGAATTGAACCTTGAAATCTTCTGCAAGCCAGTGCAGCTAACAAAGCACTATATGCCTTGATTATATTGACTGGCTAATTAAATCATCAGTTCAAATGTGAAAATTGTTAAATGCAGGTATATAAAAAACACGTTTTCTGATAGCTCCAGACAGTCTGTTTAAATGTGATGTGAGCTATTCAATTTTTTTAATAGGTTCTGGGCTGTGATTTGTTTTGTAGAGTAACCTTGAAAGGACCTTAATTGGGAAAAAACAATCTCTTCAAAGTTTTACATCATCCTATTTCTGTGTGTATGGTAGCAGTTATTTTTCTAATCTTTATTTTCATGCCTAATAGGATTTTTAAAGCTTATTTCAGAATTAAAATGAAGAACTTGATTTAGACACAAGATCTAGATGGGATGGGCGGCACACAAATCAAATTATACATAAACATATTGAAATGTTATAATTTATTTAAAACTGATACTCACTTTTTAATATCCAAAACGCTTTGTTTTCATTCCTTTAGCATGGGATCAGTCTGATAAATTTGTGAAAATCTACGTCACATTAAGTGGTGTTCAACATCTGCCAGCTGAGAATATTCAGGTGCACTTTACAGAAAGGTAGGTTTTGTTTTTGATAGGTGTAAACAGCATCTGGTGCTATTGCTACTGCTGCTGGCTTTCACAGTCTCAAAGAGATTAGGAAAATGATCCCTCTTCTTATATAGAAAGAAGAGATGACTTCTGTTCCCATTATGGTGTTACAGAAATGATAGCATGTTATACCTGCTGCTACTTCCAACATTTATAAAAAGGAAAAAAGATAATCTCTCTCTTAAAGGTATACTGGCTCATTAAACAAAGCTTAGCCTAGTGATAACCATAGTTAAGATATTTGCCCACAATGCCAGAAGTCATAATCATGGCTAAGATACCCACAAAGCCAGCATCATGCAACATGATAAAGGAGTCCTACTACCAGCAACCAATCAACTATCCTAGTAGCTTAGCTATATGACTGATTTTTATTTTTGTTCAACTGTTTAGTTAACATAATCCTGGTCACTGTTGGTTACATGAGTGCCATTATACAAGACCAGAAGAAATGAGATAATTCTGTTCAAGACCAGGATCGTGTCCCCTTTGATACTAGGTTATCCCAAGCTGTTTTTAATTTATTTCTGATAGACCCATTATATATAAAGCAGCTTAAATATGTGACTGCCACTCAAGTTGATGTCTTAAAGCAATGCAATCCTTGCGGGGGTCTTATCCATCCATATTTAACAAAACTTTTTCAAACTCTCAGCTATATTAAATTTTAGGCCCAAATGAACCTACAGCATTTTCTCCTTTTTCCTATTAAGGTGGCTTCTTCTTGATGTTTATTTGATGTGGTTGTTTATTAGAGAATTCTGATTCAATTTCTTATCCTCTTAGTTCATTTCATCTGCTGGTGAAAAATTTAAGTAACAAAAATTATACAATGACATTCAACAACCTTCTGAAACCAATCTTAACTAAAAGCAGCTCATGGAAGGTCAGTATATCTGATGTAGTTAATTTTAATACTGTTCATACAAATCCTTTGGCTGGCTTTCTACTCATTACATTTATTCATTAAATATTTTGTTTAGTTTTGTCTTAATATAGTGTGTGAGCTTGGCATTTGTGATTTATACAATGATTAATGGTTAAAGAAATCAAGTTTTATAATGAGGCAGAACCCTGCCTTTAAGTTGGTTTCTGCTTTCTGGTGTCTTCCTATAAATTAGCTTTATCACTATTACTTTGATAGATTGATAGGCAATTGTCTTTGCAGTTCTTATTCCCAAAGAGCATTTCTATTTTTCTTAGTCCTGAGTAAGAGGGAACCAGCTGCTAAATATCATAGGTCTAATTCTGAGTGAATTGGTGAATCTTATCTTGGAGTACTGCTTTCCTTGGCAGACTTTTCTTCACCTTGCGAAGGTGTAAAAAAAAATCTAAAATCGTTCATGTCACATCCAGGTTCAGAGTTCTTAGAAAATGTAATTTCAGATTTGAAAATAGGAAATATCTTCTGCCTAGAACGACTTTATCAATCCAGTGTCATCACATATGGAGACTCATAGCTAATGCTTTCATGTTGCAATTAAATTCAGTGACAGATATAGAAGGGAATCTTAGAAAGATAAATAACCCGTGGTTTTGAATTTCATGAACAGCATTTATGATTTAAACTTCTTAAGCTCTGGGTTTTAAAAAACAAACATTCTAAAAGATTAGATTACAAAAGTAAGTTTGTTATTTTAAATAATTTAATATATCTGCATTGGGTTTTCAAAATAATCCAAATCAGTTCCTTTCTGGTAATTCTGGCTTCTTGCATTATTTTGAACTCTGCTTTCTTCCTCCTTACAGATCAAAACAGATATGATCTTGATATTATGTAAGAAGCAGCAAGAAGAAAAATGGGAGTGCCTAACGCAGGTTGAAAAAGAGACTAAGGAAAAAGAGTAAGTGTACATCATCTGCTTGTTCCAGCAGTATATTGCTGTTACTATTGAAAAGGATTTGCAAGCTAAAATTCAATGAACCAAGAGTCCTTTAATCCATGTAATACATGGAGGTTGAATAGATTTAAAGTATTTATACTTATCCTGTTCTTGCTCGCTATGGATCTTAAACTTTATGGGAAAAGAATAATCCAGATTTCTATCGAAATTGCATTTTATGGCCAGTTGCTGAAACATGTTCACTAAAAAACCCAAACCTTTTATACCAGGCAATTTTTATACTGAATACTATATTGAATATCAGAGTGATACATGATGACATCTTGGAACTCTGCTCTGAAATGAAAACTATAATTAGATATTATTTAAATTATCATTGGTTGTATTTTAGCAGCTTTTGGTATATTACAATGTACAGAAAACAGTTTAATGAACTTTTTAATCTTACCAAATATATATGAATTAATGTATATTATTAGATCTCCAGAGCTATTGTATTAGTTTGGTTTTGGAAGATTTGTGAGAAAAAACAAGTTAGGCATTGAAAAATAATATAGGCTTTGTACTTAAACTCCATGGTGTTTATTTTAATCAAATTATTTTTTCAAATATTAAATTCAGTATCAGGCAAAGATGCTCAAAATAAGCTTTATTGTCCCTTTTTTCTGTGAACACACTGGCACAGATTAAAAATGAAATTCTGATGCCTGCTCTCAAAAGAATGCGCGTGTGCACACACACAGAGTCAGGGTTCCAAGTAACACCCCCAACAAAAGAAAACTCTGAGGCTTTGAGAATTTGAACTTTGAGAATTCCTCAAAGTTCCATTTTATTAGAGATGTCATATTGGCACATCTGGGAAAACTCGAATCTGAAAGCTTCCAGGTTTTCCCCACCCAAAAGAAAGTGCAAGTTCCTGCCCCAGCACCCACATGTCCATCACATGGTCCAATCAATGCACCGTCCCAACTGGAGATGCCTCCAAATCACACCACTCCAGGTGCAGAACAGAATGTCCTTGACTCTCAAAGAAAGGAATGTTGTTATGACTATATATCTCCATACAATCCCCCCTCCCAGCTTCCCACGCACTAAATGTGGCAGCCCTGAAGATCCAAAGTAAAAGATGACTTCCAGGACTGACACACATATATATATACATTTACATATAGACACAGAGATAGAGAAATGATAAATAAATAAATCACAGACCATAAGATTAGAATGTTAAATATTTGGGCATTCGGCTTGTATTATGGAACATACCAAACTCAATACATATCTCAATTTCCTGTCCACGTACATCCTTTAGGAAAGCTTCCTATGATACATCTGACCCCAGTGAAGGACTGATGAATCTACTGAAAAAGATGTATGCAGAAGGAGATGATGAGATGAAGAGAACAATTAACAAAGCATGGGTGGAGAGCCGAGAAAAACAATCCAAAGATGATTTGCCATTAGACATTTGAACAAGTGTTGAAGACTGTGCTTGCTAATTTAATCTACGTTTGATTTATGGAGGTTCTGCTACAATATTCTGTTCAGAAAACATGTGCTTTTTATATAACCATCTTCAAAGCAAAGACTACAAAATTTATGTTTCAGATTGGAGATGGAAAATAAAATATGCTGTAAAACTTCTCTGTCCCCTTAAATGTTTGTCCTTCCAACACATCTTGGCAATTCCCAGACTGGTATATATTCAAGTACACAGTGATGAATAAGTGTAAGTAAATGATTCCAGTCTCTCAAAAGTTGAAATACCGATTCCTCAGATGAGGTTAGCCTAGAAAGGAAACCTTCAGTTTTTAAGAACTAAGAGTTTAGGGAATTGTATTGCATCACAATTAAGTGGTATGCTTAGATATGAAGAAAAGTGATCAGCTGATCTTTCTCAGATGTTGAAGTTTATGTTCTGAAAGTATTATTGAATAGTGATTGACTAACAGGTAATAGAATATCTAAAGAAAAACATTTCTGTAGGAAGGGTACAAATTCTCAAAGTTATTGTCAAGGAAACTGCTGAGCAAAACGAACAGTAGGGCTGCACATTCTTCAAATTCAGAGATGTTGAATTCATTATGGCTACCAGATTTCTTTTCAGGTAACTCTAAACCTAAGAGTTGCTTTACTGAAAGCAATAGATTTGAATTTTGGGTCCGGCTTATCAGGATGATGTACAATTATAAATATAAAATCCTGTCATGTGTTCCAAAATCCTCCCGCACATGCCAGGCAACATGGCTCTGTGTGCCACTTCAGGCATGCATGCCATAGGTTTGCCCTCATGGTACTAGACACTCTCTTGTGATAATTACTTTAGTGTATCGAAGGACAGAGGTACATAGACCTTAGCAAAACCTTTGAGAAGTGCCTCATGACATTCCCCTTCATTAAAATGGTAAGATACAAGCTAAATGCAGCTACTGTTAGATGAACTCACAGTAAGTGTAATGACTGCACTCAAATGATTAATAGATCCATCGCAGCTTGGAGAAGCATTGCGCGGAATGCTATAAGGCTCCATCCTGGACCTCTGCTGTTTTTTACATTTTCGTCACTCACCTGGAGGAAGGAGTTGAGAAACACTTACGAAATTTGCAAATGACACAAAATTGGAAGGAGTGGCTAATGTTTTAGATAGAAAATTCAAAAAGAGAGACAAGTTTTTCAACAGTAGGCATAAGGATGGAATTTAACATGGAAAATATTTTTTTTCATGTGAATAGGAAAAATGTAAGGCAGAAAAATAAATTCATGAGACTTGACTTGGTGGGAATATGTATGAAAAGAATCTGAATGCCCATAAATAAAAGCCACCAGTGTGATCGAATTGTTAGAAAAGAATATTGCTATCTTGGAGTACATTAATAAGCACCCTGAGTCTAGATTATAGACACTACTCTAGCCAGGTCAGATCCCACTTGCAGTCCTGTGTTCAGCTGCAGGCACCATAGTTCAAAAGGGACAATGACAATTTGGATTAGGTGTCCTCTATCGAAGAGTTGGATTCTATGACCTCATTTGGCACTGCATGTGAGAAAAATCTAGGTGTTCCAGGGACCACCAACAGTAAGTACATCAAGGGATTTCTTAATGGGACTCCTAAGCATTCACTCCAGGTCTCAGGACTGTACTCTATTGGTTGAACTGCAAATTAAACACTTCTGAGCACCACAATAAAAGGGACAAAAAAGAAGCTGGAACACATTCACAGGAATGCTTTGAGAATAAGGTGGTGCCAATCCTTATGAAGAACGGTTAAGGTGTATTATATTAAAACAGGGAAGACTGAGGGGAGATTTCATAAAGGTCTACAAATATTTATGGATATCACATTAAAGCAAGCAAAAGATCAACAATTTTAAATAGAATGTTGGGAGGGAAGATTTTTCTGGCAGTAACAGCTAAGCAATGGAACAGTCTGCCTAAAACCAATGGGGATTCTCCCTTACTGGGGGAGGAGTTCAAATGGACTAGATGTCTGTTCAGTGGAGATGTTCACCAACTGAGCAGGAGCAGGCACTGGATGAAGTATACATTACTTTCAACTTGTACTCTCAACTTAAATCCCAATTTTTCTAAACACTTATTTTGGGCCATGCATATACTATTCTACTCTGTCTAGAACTCTCCTATCTTTTCTGAAGTCTTATTCTTATGTTATAAAAGTCAGGAAATTACTGTAAGTAGTTATGATATGTAAACTAGGCTATAACGTGCAGTGTTGATAAAGTTAAAAAATTACTTCAAATGCAAGAAATGAACCAGAGTCAAATCTGTCACAGTTTATTTTTCATGTCTTCTCCTGAGCTGCAAGAGTAGGTTCACATCTTCATAATATCAGACTGACATCCTTGTCAACATATTTAACATTCACCATCCATGTTCTTCCATTCCATGTTCAGGAGTTTTCAATTAGGACAGTTTTGTCATGTTTGAAGAGATAACTTGCTTGTAAGTTACCACATTGCCCTCTGTATCCCAGAGAGCTGGGCATGGTCAGCTAGATGGCGGAAGACAATTCGGCTGAGCCTCCATCTCCTTTTCACACCTCTAGGTCGGGATGTCAGAACACATCGATTGTGGATCCGCACAGGGCAACTATCTCGGGGCAGATCAGCTATCTCCTTATCGGTAATTTCCTGGAACAAGTTTTTTAAAAATATAAAATTCCCCTCGTATACTTAACCAAAGATGTGTACAATTATATCACATGGAGTAAGAGTGAAGAATCTCAAAGATTGTTTTCAACTAGAACTGCCAATCCTAAACTGACATGGTAGGGAATCTGGGATCACAGGATTTTTATCTGTATTTATTCTCTTCCCTGAATAAATGCACTGAATTCTTCATGTGAGGTCCTGTAATCCTACTGGTTAACTAGTCCAATAGGAATTAGATTGGAAATGGAACTATTGTTATACACTAAAATATCCAAGATATCTCTGAATAATTAGATTTCTTGTGCATGGAATTTTCTAATTACATATACAGATGGCTACTCAACAAAAAATACATTTTGTATTTTTCATAGCCTACACATACCAACTTTTAAAGTGTCTTAAATAGAAAAACATTTTTAAAAGGATGCTTGTTCAGTTGCTAAATCATGTCCGACTTCTTGCAATCTCATGGACAATAGCACACCAGACCCCCTGTCCTCCACTGTCTCCCGGAATTTGCTCAAATTCATATTCATTGCATTGATGACACTATCTAACCATCTCCTTCTCCTTTTGCCTTTGATTTTTCCCAACATCCCAACTTTTCTCTTCTCGTTAGGTGGCCAAAGTATTTGAGTTTCAGCTTCAGTATCTGTCCTTCCAAAGAGCAGTCATGATTGACTTCTTTTAGGATTGACTAATTTGATCTCCTTGCAGTCCAAAGGATTCTCAAGAGTCTTCTCCAGCACCACAACTCAAAAGCATACATTCTTCAGTGCTTAGACTTATTATTAAAAAGATACTAGTAATTAAAATTAAAGCAGGAACATAAGTTTTTAAAACTTAAAAAGAATTACAATTTAACTGTTTGAACATAGCAATCTATCTTTATGACATTTGAGCCTTGGATAGTACAGTGGTCTAAAGCCCTGTTATTAACATCAGCTGCCTGCAATTATATTGCAGGTTCGAATCTCACCAAGGCTCAAGGTTGACTCAGCCTTCCATCCTTTCTAAGGTAGGTAAATTGAGGACCCAGTTTGTGGGGGCAATAAGCTGACTTTGTATAAATATACAAAAGTATGAAGGCTATTGCTTAGCGCACTGTAAGCCGCCCTGAGTCTCCGGAGAAGGGCGGCATATAAATCAAATTAAAAAAAAAAAATAAAAAAAAATTTGAGATTCTTTAACAGAATGGCACAATATAACATTTCCAATAAATACAATTAGTGTAAGAGGATTATATATTATAAATTATTATTGTTATAGAAAATATATTGTGTTAACATGCACA
This sequence comes from Ptyas mucosa, assembly GCA_012654045.1. NCBI lineage: Eukaryota > Metazoa > Chordata > Lepidosauria > Squamata > Colubridae > Ptyas > Ptyas mucosa. Next base: position 3,660,184 of record WNWU01000089.1, read on the forward strand.
GGTGTCTACCCGTCATGTTGGATCCAGCAAAAGAGACATGCTCTGAAATTTATCTGCAAGGGACTGTCATCTGGTGGGGCCCAGGAAGAGATGCTGCTGTGCTGCCTAGCCCCTGGAACAACATCCCACTAGAAATTAAAGTTGCCTCAACCATGCTGGCCTTTCACAAAACATTACAAACTTAGATTTGCCATCAAGCCTGGGGCTCTGATATAGCCTGCTCCTTGATCATGGTTATATTAAATATTAAATAACACTTGGTGTTGATGCTATTTTAATTTTAGTTTTTCACTATTAATTGGCCAAAATCAAGCATATGAGATAAATTTTCAAACATGTTTTCTCATTATTCCACTTCATAATACCTTGACAAAAATAATATGCTTCTTACCTGGAGTTCTTTAGGCAAAATTCTATTTTTCCTAATGCAATTCAGCCGTAATCTCTCATCTGCATAATCAAAAGCCATTTTCCTTCTCTTAACATCACGTACCATCCTCCAGTCCACATAATAACCTCTTATTTGACCAGCGCATGGCATGGGGAAGAACTAATAAAAAGAAATTACAATCAGCTTTTGTTCAGGCAAATGGGTATGCATGTCTAAATCTTGACTGATGCCAAGTATTAATGTTTGAAATCTTTAAAAAAAGCAAAGCAATCATATTGGTCAACCTATTTTTCAAAACACAAGAAGGCAAGACAAGAAACAATGGATGGAAACTAATCAGAGAGAAGCAACCTAAAACTAAGGAGAAACTTCCTAACAGAACAATTAACCCACTTGCTTTCAGAAATTGTGGGCTCATTCACTGAAGGCTTTTAAGAAGACACTGGACAGCCACCTAGGGGTCACCAGCTTCAGCAGGGGGTTGGACTAGAAGACCTCCAAGGTCCCTTCCAACTCTTATTTCTGTTATATAAGGGCAGAGGAGTTTTACAGAACAATTTGCTACAGTTTCTTCATCAGCAAAAAGTGGGAGACAGACAGAGAAAGTTTAAACATACAGGGAGAACCCCCAGAAATCGTTCAACTACAACTAACGACTCCATGGCCAATGATATGAAGTGGCAGGGACTGCACTTCAGCAATATCTAAAAGTCTACAGGCTGCACCTTCCGTTAACGAGTTCTAGCAGAATGCCATAATATGAGGAAGATATAAGAACTTTAGAAAGGCCGAAAAGGGGCAGGCAACACGAATCCGCCACAGGACTCTCGGGAGGTCGACAGGGCAAGGCTTGTACATAGCCTTTCATTCTCCTCAAATTCCAGACTTTAAGGCTGGGCTTATCTCGGAGCGACTGGTTGGGGGGAGCACTGGGCAGAAGCCGAAGTTGAAGCAACGAGCACAGCAGCCGAGAGGGAAAGCAGCCGTTCCCGTCCGCGACTCTAACCTGCCGAAGAGCCGAACGCAGCGCCAAAGCTACTGCCGCCATCTTCCCTAGAACGACGCTATTTGAACTGCGCATGCGTTGCTCGCAATACGACAGAAATGCCGTGTGAGTTAACCCCGCCGGGGCGTGAAAATGCTGAAAAAGGCGGGAAGGGAAGGGAAGGGAAGCCAAAGGGGAGGAAGATGGGTGAGCGGAAGCAGCGAGCGAGGTTTGTGGGAATGGGCGGCAAAATTTAACAAAATGTGGCTGTTATGAATTCAGCTTTTTTAAAGGTGAGTGTAGGAGCTTTTACTATTTCCATAGAATCTCTCTCTCTCTCCGTGTGTGTACATAATATATGCGCGCGCGCGTGTATACACACACACATACAGTGTATGTATATGTATATATATACAGTATGTATATGTATATATATATGTAGGTCTTTGGTTATTCGGGTTTTCTCCCGCGTAAAATTGGAAGTGTCTTGGCAACGTTGCCAAGATACTTTCAATTTTACGCGGGAGAAAACCCGAATAACCAAAGACCTACATACAAACACCCGCGAAAATCTCAGAAAACAGTATGTATGTATATGTGTATGTATATATATATATACAGTATGTGTATGTGTGTGTGTGTGTGTGTGTGTGTGTGTGTGTGTGTATATATTTTCTATCTAGCCAGGTTTTACCTACGTAAGTTATGTTGTTCTGCAGCCCTGGTTTGTGAAATCACATTCACAGGTTCTGGGCCTCTCTCTTCTCTAGCCAACTGCAATTCTCTGTTGCTTTCTGGGAGACTCAGAT
>WNWU01000089.1:3675210-3771041 GCA_012654045.1 Ptyas mucosa
ATTCTATTCTATTCTATTCTATTCTATTCTATTCTATTCTATTCTATTCTATTCTATTCTATTCTATTCTATTCTATTCCTATTCCTATTCCTATTCCTATTCCTATTCCTATTCCTATTCCTATTTCTATTTCTATTTCTATTTCTATTTCTATTCTATGGCTGTGACTTCCATCCTGGCCTTGAGGAGGAGCAAAATTCTCTACACTGTATATTCTGAGGAGTCCTTGGTGTTCTCCGAACTTGGTTGTTTTTTGCAGATGTTTCATTGCCTAAACTATGTAATATCACTTTTAATAAGGAATGGGGTTTGCTCTCAGTTTATAGTATTCTAGTGGCTTGCTGTGTCCGTGTTGGTGGGGTGGTCTGATAGGTTCTTTGGGCCGTTTACTGTTGGCTTGTTTGGCAGTTTCTTGATTTGGGTATAGTTTACTGGATTGTTGGTCTGATGTTAATCTTGAAGTTAATCTATGCTCATCTTGGTGCTGATTGCTGGTAGAGAGGTGCTTGGGTCTTTTTATTCCCTTTTTGGCTTGATGATTATGGAAGATGTGGAAGGGGAAAAAAGGGTTGATTTGCCAAAAGCCTGGCCAAGTAAAGGATGAAACAATCATCAGAATAGGGATTCACTTCTGAATAAGTGGCTGGTTTGAATGGGACAGTGGGAGACTTTCACTCTTGTGGCCTTTCCACTGAGTAAGCATCTTTCTTTTCTCTGCTTTGCACCTGTTGGCAATTTCGTTCTAGCAATATGAAAGGAGAACAATTTCTGTCGACTTTCCTTTTATAGTTTTATACTCTTTTGTTACGCTCTCCTCTCACAGTGTGATGCAGTGTGACCTTTTATGTATTTCCTTAAAACTGCGCCCTACTACATTCAGTGATTACAGCTTTATTCCTTTCTAAACTAATGTAATTCCTTTAGGATGAAAAGCTTGGTAAAGCTGGATTTTCAAACAGGAATGCCTGAGAACTGACCAGAAAGATTTTATGAATTTTACTTTAGATTAATTGATCTTCATCTGACTTTTATTGGAATTCAGTTGCATCTATGTCTTTGCACATATTGCTATGCTCTTGACTCTCTGCTACTTCTCAGTATCTGGAGTACTACAAATGGAGGGAACCAAGATAGTGAGTTGAAGTGAAATCCTTGTTTTCATAGTGAAAGACCATCCATAGGATGATCTATGGAATCCATCATGATGCTGCCAGTACCATCACAATTTCCCCCCACTATCTCAATTGTCAGTGCATTAATGACAACAACATAGTTTATCTCATTTGCATCAGAAAAGAATACACAGATGAACAGTATATGAACTAACAAGATCATTTTACAGAAAATCTCATATCAAGCAACATTTATTTGGGCCCAATAGGAATTTGCAAAAAGCATAACACATTTCTTAGTTAATTGTATATGTACATCAAATTTAACTCTGTTAAAGTCAATGAGGTTTTGAAATTTATTATCAATATATTACAGAAACTCTTGTCATGTTTTTAACTGGGAAAAATGCTGTATCAATTTTTGAACCAAGATATCTTAAATGGGTTAATTTTCAAAATGTGTCCAAAATCCAGGAGCCATGACTCTTGAAGGAATTACATTTCAGAAAGCTGCTTCCTTACTACCGGCTGTTGTTGTACTGCTGTGCTGCTGCTGAAGGCATGTGATCTTCAGTTCCATGACAGTTTCCCAGCCAGTCTCACAATCTCTCCCTCCCACATCCAACAGCAGTCACTTACCTTCCTGCTGGAATGGGAAGAAAAGGCAAGGAGGGAGGAAGGAGAAGGAAAAGAACTCCTGCATCCTCTTCCTGGTTAAGCCAGTTCCCTGCATGCTCCCCTGACCTGGGCTGCAGCAGTGCGCCTTCCCCAACCCGCACTGCCTCTCATATGTTTTCTCTAACTTGTGTACTTCATGCATGCCTTCACCTCTTGCATCCCCCATGTACCTTCTCCAACCTGCATCCTGCATTCTTTCACCATCCCCATGTGGACCTGTTGGGCATCCTCCCACACCTCTCCAAATCTGTTCTGCTCCTCATCCTGCATGCCATCCCTGATCTACACGGCACCTCTTGCACATTCCTAAATACCCCCAGGCATCCTTCCGAACCCACACCAATCCCCCCCACCCCAATCCTGACCAGCATGGCACCTCCCACAAACTCCTGCAACCCCTATGCATTCTTGGCATGTACTGCCCCCAACCACATGACCTACATGACCTGATCATTATGTCTTATACACCCCTGTGACCCACACGCACCATTCTTGACTGGCAACCCTTCATACACCCTTCTTGACCCTCACAGCACCTCTTGTGCACTCCTGTGCACACTTCCCAATGTATGGTGAACAAAAAGTGTTGTGTGGATTGGGGGGGGGGGGCTAAAGGGAATGCACAAGAGTTGTCATGCAGATTGGGGAGAGTTCTTAGAAAGGTCCTGCTGTGGCCCCAATAGATCCCAGTTCAGAGGAGGAAGAGGAAAAGTTGGAACCGGGACCATTCAAGGGGAAAATGCTTCCCTTGGGAAAAGTGGTCAACCGGACAAGGAACTGCCTGCCTTCATAAATGCAGGGGAGTATCTACTGCAGACAGGAAGTGGTGATGAGAGACAATAGATTCTCCTCTGACAAAGACTAGCTGCCTCCTCCACCTGATCTGAGGGCATGGAGAATGGAACGGAGGGAAACTCGGAAAGTCTGAGAGGCTGCTCATGAGGAAGCTGCCCTGGCCCTCCTCACAAGGAACATTTGGTTGTGGTGATTTAACCAGAGGCCAGTGGGATGCCTTCATTGGGAACAATAATTTGTCTCAGGATTCACTCCCCTGACCTTTGGAAACCTCGACTTCTGAACTTCAACTAATGTTTCAGCTTCTGGATTTGCATATCTTGCTTTGAGGACTCTGACTTTGGATTGTGGCTTACAGACCTTGTTATGCAACCTCTGCACTGGGTTTGTGGACTTCACATTTCTTCCTGTTTAGGGGCTTGGTTCTGGTAACTATTGGACTGAGCCGGTGGGACTGTGTTACATTGACTGTGGGTGGCTGTTTTGGGGGGAAAGTGAAGTGGAGGCTTAACAACACCCCTGGAGGGCCACCTGTCATGATTTAGCAGTGCAATAAAAGATTTTATTGGTGTCTTCATCTGCCTATGTGAACAATCCTCTGATGGTTTGTTTTCAAACATACAGTAAACTGATGGTACTGTACCCTGACTGGAGATGCTGTTGAAGTCTTATCTTGGACCTGCAGGCTGTGAAGATCTGGATGTGAGAAAACAGATGAGAATTAAATCCTAGCCAAATGGAGTTATTGTTTGTTTATAAAAGCTCCAGTGGTATCTATGGGAGAGCACAGCACCTGAATGAGCAAGCCCACAATTTGGTGGTCTTCCTGAATACATGATTCCTGCTGAAACACCAACTGGTAGTCATGGCGGGGGAGGGGGGGGAAGCTTTGCCAAGTTCTGGCTGGTTGTGATCCTACTTGAGGTGAGGGAATCTAGCTACAAGTGCCAAAGGTGCTTTTTCAGGAGGCAACTGGACTTTGTTTTTTCTTTTAAAAAAGAAAAAAATACATAGATTTCTAGCTGCAAGTAGTTGATGCCCTGGTCACTACCCACATGGACTACTGCAGGAAGCTCTACATGGGGCTGTCTTTAAAGAGAGAAGCTTCAGCTGGTTCTAGGTGCAGCTGCCTACATGTCAGTCAGCATATCACTGTCTGTCATGGGCCAATGGGTTTTTGGGTGCAATTTAAAGTGCAACCTTTAAAGCCCTTTGTAACTTACCATTAAATTAGTTTTGAGACTGCATAGAGTTGGACCAACCACTTCATTTCTGGCAACAGTGAATGACTATAACCAAGATGTGCAAGGTCACCTTATGTATCATTAGAGCATAAAGCTCCATTTCAAGAAATAGTAATTGAAGCAAGAAACTTGGCTATTTTAAAAGTGATCTGTGCCATGTTAGAATTATTTAGCTTAAGGCACCGATTTCTTGAGGAATAAATGGTATGTTTAATTTAGAAGTAAAGGTTGCCCTAGTTTTATGGCTTAGATTCAAGAGCCAGAAGAACCCCAATAGCTAAATTATGTGTCTTCAGAACTGATTTTTCAGGTAGGCTGCTGGAGTCACTATTCCATGAAATGGGATGAGAAGCAGGATTTTTCCAATAGCTTCCCAGAAAGCCCATGCTTTAGTAGAGATATGATTCCAGGTTTCCTCTTGGCAGAGTCAGCTTAAACCCCTGGATCCACCCTAAATGGGCAAACTCATGCTTCTATTTCTCTGTTTGAATCAGGGGTGAAATGCTCCCGGTTTGGACCGGATTGCCCGATCCGGTAGCGATGGCAGTGGGTGGTTCGGGGAACCAGTAGCAAAAATCCCTGCAACACCTCCCCCCCATGCACAGCTGAGCCGCGCGATCATCAGAGGCACACCCAGTCAAATTACCCCCCCCCCCCCCACCAAGCCACGCTCACAGAACCGGTAGTAACAAATTTTACATTTCACCACTGGTTTGAATCCATTTGCACAGCCCAATTTTTTCAGCTCCAACAAGGAAAACAGAAACATTAATTCCTTTTTCCATCCCTCAAACCACCTCCATCCATCTGAAAAGGAAAAAAAAACCCAGAAGGGAACCACCCAGTAACTCTATTGGTTCTTTGATCTGTTCCCAAAGAAATTTAAACCTTCAGTGGAGAGAAGAGAAAAGGCATCCCTCTCTGACCCTTTGCTTGCTTCTCCTTGTGGCAAGTGTGGGCCACACCAGACAGCTCTTGATACTCACCTGGAAGAAAGGTACATCTCCAAGGTAAGGAAGACTTTTCTCTGGTCTGCAGAATTTAAGGGAACTACCAATCTCTTTTTTTTCTCAGGACCTTCTGTGTATCAGCTTATGATACACAGAAGGATGATAAGAAGTATTCCTTAACTCTTCCTCTTCCTTCTACCTTGCAAGATTGAACCCACACTCACATTCAAATTTGGCTCCTTATTTTTGAGGGTCAGCATCGATGTAAGCAATCTATCCATCTTTTGAAAGTTTATAATCTGGTCATTCCGCATCTATTCTTTTTGCAGATCTAAGGACAAACTGCCAGGTGGAAAGGGAGTTGTACTTTGATTGAAACAGCATAAAAACATCTGAGATAGTAATTGTGTGATCATCTGAGGTTTGGTTGTAGGTACCAAAGGAGGAATATACACTTTAATAACAGCATCCTGGCCAATGATCTACAATTTTTTTCTCACTCCATTCCTATTTCTTGCCATTAGTATCTTGCCATGCATATCTTGCAGGTATTAAAGTTCCATTAAAATTAGTATAATATTGATCATATTGAATAAATATGCAGCCTTCAAGCAACAGGTCCTTAGGTTGGTTTTTTTTTAAAGTAGCTGTCTGATTCTGATTTAAACATGAATGCGTTTGATTGAAAGTGGTCATCTCAAAAAAGAGAGACTCTTTTGTTTCATTTTCCCCCTAATATATCAGAAGTTATTCTTGTTGAACAAGGTAGGATTGTTTCTAAATAAACATGCATAAGATCAGGTTCAGAACTCTGTATCTTGGTATAGGGCCTGTGTGCACCATTGTTATACAAATGAAAACATTTTTAAATATTTCATTGGAGCACTGTATGCTTGTTTGTAATAAGGATAAAAGTAGATCGCATCAAAAATATATTTATTATTCAAAGTAGCCTCAAACATAGTATACTTTAGTATGTTAAATCCATGTCTAAAACAACAACTTTGAACCTGTTTGGAATACTCCTTTTCTAATAGTTCCAGAATTCATTACTTTCCAATTTGCTAATTTCAATTAATAATGTAATTTTCCTAATTTATCATAATTTGGCACATATATACTTTCTACCACCTTAATAGTTTGAATTCTTATGTATTTGCTCCAGCATAGTGTAAGCTTCATTTTCAGATGATTTTTATATTTATAAAGTATTTAAAAGAATATACTACCATATCTTCAATTTGTGCATAACCTTATAAAATAAAACAACTGCAGTAAACTCCATATTTCAAATGAGGCAGAGGAAACAGCAGATGAGAGTCTATGGGACTTATTCCAAAAATGGTATCCTATTAAATATAAATTCTCTGGCTAATATGTCACTTTGGCTACTAATTCAGAGATGGTTTTGGATGGTTTTCTAGAAACTTGAGAATAGCATGTATCATTTTCTCTCCTTTCATAACTGCAGCACTATATTATAGTTGTAGTGTGAACCATGTACTGCTGCAGTACGCATGAATGATTGAGGACAAATAATTTCTCCCATGTCCAATGCTGTCTTTTATTCAAGAGTAAAGCTTGGATAATTACAGATGATCCAATAATAAAGCTTCATATGGGGAATTATTGGCTGAATAGTGCTTCACAAATAAAATGGCTGTGGTGTAAATTTACTGATAATTATAACCTTGAAACAGGATTTTAGTAAAAACAATCTTTTATTTTGATTGGCTGAAAGATTATTCAATTTCCATTTTTAGTGCCACTCCTAAGGACTGAAATTTGCAAATTAGTTCAAAAGATACCGTATATACTCGTGTATAAGCCGACCCGCGTATAAGTCGACCCCCCCAATTTTACCCCCAAAAACTGGGAAAACTTGTTGACTCGCGTATAAGCCGGGGGTGGAAAATGCAGCGACTACTGGTAAATTTCAAAATAAAAAAAGACTGGTCAAAAGTGTGAGGACCTGTCAGAAATCACTTTTTTCAGCCCTCTGGGTAGTCCTTTTGTGCACATGGACTACTCAGAGGGCTGAAAAAGTAATTTTTGACTGGTCCTCGCACTTGTGACCAGTCTTCGAACTTACGACTGTCCTCACATTTTATGTTTTTGCCCTATCTTGTCACCATGGTGAAGAGAAGCAGTTGTGAAATGAGTGACATGGTTTTAAGAATGCTGCACAGGCATAAATGTGAGGATGGTCATAAATGTGAGGACCAGTCAGAAGTTCGAGGACTGGTCACAAGTGTGAGGACCAGTCAAAAATAACTTTTTCAGCCCTCTGAGTAGTCCATGTGCACAAAAGGACTACTCAAAGGGCTGAAAAAAGTGATTTCTGACAGGTCCTCGCACTTTTGACCGGTCTTCGCACTTATGACTGGTCATCATTTATGCCCATTGTAGCATTCTTAAAAACGGTGTCACTCATTTTACAACTGCTTCTCTTCACTATGGTGACAAGATAGGGCCAAAACGTAAAATGTGAGGACAGTCGTAAGTTCAAGGACTGGTCACAAGTGCGAGGACCAGTCAAAAATAACTTTTTCAGCCCTCTGAGTAGTTCATGTGCATAAAAGGAGTCCATGTGCATAAAAGGAGAGGGAGGAAGAGAGGAGGAGAAGAAGAAAGGAAGAGGAAGTAGGGAGGAGAAGAAGGGGGGGAAGAGAAAGTAAGAAGGAAAGAAAAGAGGTGGTAGGTTTGAGGAGAAAGATTGCTGTACAATAAAAAAGATGAAAGGGAAGAAAACCAACCCCAAACACATATAAAGATATTAAGATAAAGAATGAATTGTTAAACTTTAAAGAATAAAAGAGAACAAATATGAATAAATAGCAATAATTAGAAACACACATACAAACATACAATGTATTTTCTTTGAACAGAATATTTGGCCGGTTCACAAATTTAAACAGTGTTTAGTCATTTCACTTAAATTTACAATTTCTATATTTCCTTTTTGCCATATTTATTCCTCATCTATTTTTTAAAAAAACAATATTACCCTTCATCCTCATCTCTAATCTTAATCAAATTCAATTTTTCACTTCTATTCTATATTATACCCCTTCCCATTGTCATCTATTTTTATATCCATCCTCACATTGCTTAATTATGTAATATTACAGTTGTTTAATGCAAATTCAACATTTTAATATAAATCAATTAGTTATATAACTATCTTTTTTGTATATTAATCAATATGAACATGAATATTCCAATTATTTCCATGCAATCCACTTTCTTACAAATCAATTAATTATATTTACCAATAATAATAAACCAAATAATTTCCCCCAATATTCTTCCAAACCACAACTTAACCATTTCTGCTTTCAACACAATATACAATTAATAATATCTCAATTATTACAATTCCCTATTTAAATAGAGCTTTTTTTTCTTTTGTGTTTTAAAATCTTGAATTCCCCTCTTTTGCCATTTGCCATAAATTTCCCATTGTTTGCACCAACCTTTTTTGATGAGGAAATAGAAAAGAAATCTGCCTTAGCAAACACCAAAGCCAACAAGCTGTTTTACTTTTGCTTTTGGTTTCAGCACAAGGAGAAAAAAAAATGTGCTCTTTGCAGCAGGCACCTTTTTGCAGCCGGCACCGATCTTCTCATTTGTTTTCTTTTAACCCTGATTAGCTGTAGGGGGGGGGCCTTTGAAGCCGGGCAAGAATTTAAAGTTTTTTTTTCCCTCTAGCCATCAGCTGGAACTCAGGAGGCAGTCCCAATAGATTGTGAGTGGGGGGGGGGGGGTAAGCAAACCCGCTGTTTCTTAGCTTGCAGGGAAAAAAGTCATTTTTTTCGTGACCCGGGTATGAGCCTAGGGGGCGTTTTTCAGCCTGAAAAATGGGCTGAAAAACTCAGCTTATATGCGAGTATATATGGTAAGTAAGTAAACCTGTAAATTAGTTTAAAAGCTATGCATAAAGAAAAGCAAGTTGCAGAGAATAGTTCAGAGATGTATGATGAAAATAATTACTTAAATACTGGATTTGTTTGGAAAGTAAACCAAAAGGTAAATATACACACAGAAAAAGATGTTTTTACTAGTGATTATCAGGAAAAATGAAGATATTAAGGGTATCTGAGAGTTGCTCAGTTGTTGTGAGATGGGTGTCATAAAAAATTAATAAATAAATAAAAATCTGCAGAATGAGCATGGCTGAAAATGTCAAAAGAATGGGCATGGCCACCTGGTTGAAGTCCTGCCTCGTCTTTATGTACCTGGTTGAAGTCTTGCCCCCATAGCCTGGGTGATGATGGCTGCAAGAAGGAAAGAACAAACTTAGGAACTTCTTTCTTCTGATGCCAGTTGTCCTATACAGTATATGCAAATTGGGTCTGTGCTATATAGGAAGATCCCTCTGTTCCCACCCCTATCTCAGTAAGCAGTTACTGGGGTTATGTCACATAAGTCCAATTGCCTTTTAGATTGAGGCCCATGTGTGCACACAGGTAAGCAGGGAATACAAATGGTGACAATTTAGTTTGAAAGAAAACAATACAGATGTTGGCAATGATTCCTGCCATTTTCATTGCAATCCAATGTTCCTCTCTTCAGAGTGGCCCTTTCATAAAATTATAATATAAATTATAATTGTAATAGTCACATCAAACAATGTATATCCAACCTTGTGGAACAACTAATTTTCTTGGTATCTGTAAGAATCTTTGCTGAGACTATCCAACATATAACCCAATAGGCCTCCTTATTAAGAGACAATTTTTCTGTTATTATTCACTGCAACACGTCCCTTTAATAATAGATTTCTTGGTTCTACCTTAATTCATACCTGGTGATTCAATGAATTCATTATATAATAGGCCTTTGTCCCAAGTCAGGCCCAATTTTACTCTGATGGATTGGCAACAAGCAAAGCTGGAATCAATTTGTGGCCCTGACAAACTCTAATTACAAAGTCACGCTTGTGGCTGAGAATGTTATGCGGCAAAACTGAAGGAAGGAGGTTTATTTTAAAAAATGAATGACTTGTTGTAATTGGCAAGTTTGGATAAAAACACTGCCAAATAAGATCATGGATCATCCTTACTACACTTTATTGCAATCATTTAGGCAGTTTAAATCCAAAGTTTTGGCATAATGTTTTTCAGAATAAACTAGGAATTAGAGGCACACTGAGATAGCTAATTTCTGTGGCGAGAGAGAAAGTTTGGAAAATAAAATAGCAGATTTTTAGCAATGTCCTTGATGACAAGTAGGCAGCCAAACCACAGGATAGCTGTGAAGAGAAGCTATTTCAGAAGAATGGTATGTTGTGAGATGAGAAGGGAAGAGAAAGGAGCATATTTGGTCATCCTAATAATTGTTTTTTAAAGTTTTCCTCAAGCAGTGCTTTTAGGTGGAAAATTTATTGGGCAATCTAAACATTGCACCGCCCTGAGTCCGGAAGGAGAAGGGCGGTATAAAAATCTAACCAAATAAATAAATTGTTTTGGATTAAATCATTTTAAGGTAAGATAGAAAAAAATAGTATCATTTTAGCATTTGCATTGTTTTTTTTTAAACAATTGCACATTGATTTCATTCTGGATTCTGTCAGTTCTTACCATCCCACAAGCAAAGTCAACAGGAAGTCAGAAATTGTTCACTTTTTTGTCTTCCCACACTCTGTAGCGCTTACTTATAGCGCATGCGTGCGCGCGCGCACACACACACATATAGTACCACATCCACATTCTGTAGGCCACCCCTTTCCACTTATTGACCCAGGGTTATAGCAGCAAGCGGCACTGCCAGGGTTGTCATTGCTAAGTGATGTGGTCATGTGATATTGTGCTTTATGACAGCATCATTTGGCAATGGAAATTCTGGTCCCAATTGATCAGGGGTGAAATCCAGCAGGTTCTGACAGGTTCTGGAGAATCGGTAGCGGAAATTTTGAGCAGTTCGGAGAACCGGTAGCGAAAATTTTGAGTAGTTCGGAGAACCAGAAAATACTTCTTCTGGCTGGCCCCAGAGTGGGGTGGGAATGGGGATTTTGCAGTATCCTTCCCCTGGAGTGGAGTGGGAATGGAGAGTTTGCAGTATCCTTCCCCTGCCATGCCCACCAAGCCACACCCTGCCCACCACACCCTGCCCACCAAGCCACGTCCACAGAACCGGTAGTAAAAAAAAAATTGAATTTCACCACTGCAATTGATGTTATAACCCAAGGATCACCTGTACTTTGACTTCTGCTTGAAGCTTAGGGAGGAGGATGGAAACAAGTCGTAAGCTTCTTGGAAAGCTATCTCCTTGGTCATGCTTCCTTATGTTATTACTCCTGATCTGTCTTTTCCAACTACAGCTGTTTGTCTAGGCACTCCATTCTACAGATCCTTCTTCCTCATTTGCATGCTCCTCATTCATACATCCATCCTTCCTCTTGAGTTCCTTTTTCTAACTTGGTTGCCTGATTCCTCCAGAAGGTTTACTTGTTGCTCCTTGATGTGTATATTGCAACTCCAATCCATGCAGAAACTCATAGCATGAACACAAAATTACTTTGCCTGATAAGGCTTCACCTCATAAATCTTCCCCTACAAGTCAGAAAGCCTTGCCCAGAAGGGTCTTAATTAATTTAGTAAACTTCTGATGGTTTATGTGTCACTTTTCATACTTTTGGCAAACAGAAAAAACTTGAACCTTGAGCCAAACTATAATTCAAGCTCAGTGGCACATGCATGATTAAATGCTCCCTTGAAAACATTTAAAAAAGACTTCTTCCCATACCTATTTCCTACACATAGTAATCTATTTTTCCAAACAACAGAGAAGCATAGGTTACATGGTGTAAAGGAATGGGTATGTATTTATGTATGAATTTATTATGCAAGAAGCAAGGAGTTGCCAAAGTGCATTCTGCAGGGATAACCAATGTCCAACGAGTCTCTTCTATGTCTAGATCACCTCTTGATCAATTCCCCAGTCAAGATTGCCAGGAATATTTTTCCTGCACTCTTTATAATATCTAGAAAATAGCTTTTATATTGTTTACCTCATCTTTCTTTCTTATTTCCCCAGTTGAGCCTTTCTATTCTTGTATTTAGAGAAGCACAATGGCCATGTGGATTATTTTCCTGGGGATGCTGATGCACTGCTCCTTCCTGGAGGTCCTGACACAACTGCCTGCTCAGCCCGAAAACTGCTCTGACCAAAGCCAGAAGATCAGTTTTAGTCACTCATACAAGATTAATGTGCCTGAGTCCTTTCAGTTCAAAGTGGAACCAGACCCGGGGCCTCTCCAAGACAACAATCACATGTTGTTCACTAATGGTGAAGTAGATGAAGGCGAGGAGCAAAACATTATATTCAGGCATAACATTCGGCTGCAAACTCCTAAAAAAGACTGTGAAGTCCTTGAACAGGTTAAAGCTTTGCTGGAAAGACTGGAAAATTTAGAACTAGAAGTGGTACATCTGAAAAGGATCTGTAACCCTCAAAAGTGTTGTGGAAGAGGACAAGGTGAGGAAGCTAGTTGTGTTGACTGTATATTGTGCCCTACCATGTGCCTGACACTTGCCTTATATCACCCACCAAACACTGGCTTGCTTGTCATCCATAGATGGAGACCCAGATTTAGCATAGTGGACTTCAAGACTATTGAAGTTCTGTAAACTATTTCACAGGGTTTTCTTATGTAAATTCACCCTGCCTATACCCAATAAAAATTCAGTCATCATCATATTATTATCCTTAAAAGCAAAGCAGCAGTATTGCACATGTTGACTTAGGGGTAAAAAGACAGGATTTAGCTCAAGATGCTTTTTGCTTTTTTTTAAATTTGATTTATATCCCACCCTTCTCCGGAGACTCAGGGCGGCTTACAATGCATTAAGCAATAGCCTTCATACTTTTGTATATTTTATACAAAGTCAGCTTATTGCCCCCACAATCTGGGTCCTCATTTTACCTACCTTAGAAAGGATGGAAGGTTGAGTCAATCTTGAGCTTGGTAGGATTTGAACTTGCAGTAATTGCAGGCAGCTGATGTTAATAACAGTTAATGACACTGCTTTAGTCTGCTGCACCACCAGAGCTCCTACTTAAACTGGAGCTCATGCATGTAAACAAGGTGTCAGTGTTCATTATTCTTTTCAAGTGAGTTGGGATCTTGGTGTCCATGTTTCTTTGTCTTCCATTTTTTCTCCTATGTTCTGGACGTCTTGCTGAACAGGGGTGTCATCCTGCAGCGGCCATGGCACTTTCATCCAAGAGATCTGCAGCTGCAACTGTGAGGAAGGCTGGGAAGGGCAGGACTGTTCCCAACCCACGTGCCCAGGAAATTGCAGTGGTAATGGGCGCTGCATTGATGGCCGGTGTGTTTGCAATGCCCGCTACGTTGGTGATGACTGCAGTCAACTCCTGTGTCCTGAGAACTGCAGTGGAAATGGGGTCTGTATCCATGGGATATGCCAGTGTTATCAGGAGTTCACTGGAGATGACTGCAGTGAGAAGAGGTGCCCTAATGACTGCAGTGGCAATGGATACTGTGACAGTGGCGAGTGTTATTGTAAGGATGGTTTCACAGAGCTAGACTGCTCTAAAGGTAAGAGCCTTTCCCTGGCTGTCCCTGCAATGCTGAGGGACCTCCAAATGAAGATTTCATTGAACGGCCATTCTGCCATTACTTTTTCAATACACCCAGTCTGGGGGGGTGGGCAGAATTGCATTTGTCCAGGGGTGGGTTCTTCTTACCTTTACTACCGGTTCACAACGGGATCGCATCTGCACATGCGCAGATCACTGATGACGACATCGGGGGTGGTACATGGGGCCTCCCGCCAGTTTTACTACCGGTTCTTGCGAACCGGTCCAAACTGGGGGCAACCCACCACTGCCTTCGTCCTCATTGCATGCAAGGTCAGGACACCTTTTTTCTTTTTGTCTTTCTTTTTATCAATTAAGTCAATATGAGAGCGCCTAGAAAAGTTCAAAATACTGAATAACTTTCTTCAGTGATTAGTGTCTTGAATTCATTGTATTATTTCAAAAACTGAATTGTATTTTGGGCAGAGCCCTCTCCATGCATGAGCCTCAAGCAACTGCTCCAGTTATCTCCTCTCAACCTTAATTTGTTTTTCAGTCAAATACTTCTATGGGAAGGTTTTGAAAAAATTGTTTTCTAGTTTTCCAGAAATCTTTCCATCTTTTTAAAATATTACAACTAAACAAAATCCATTATGGTATGTTGTATGTATGAGTAGCATAGAATAAGTCAGAGCATACATATTGAGAGCTGTCTGTCTTATTCTGATTTATTCATGTGCATTGTTAGGCTACAGGGTTTCCTAGTTTGTGGCTCATTGTTTTGTTCTCTATACTATACATGTGGCGCTATAACTGGAAAGACCCATTTTGTATGCTGTTGAAATTTGGTTTCAGGGGACCTGAAGCAACTCTTATATTTTGAACAGAATATTTATTACAGCTGCTATTATTTACTAGGAATATAATCTGCCAGAAAGTGCTCTCCAATTTCTGTTGTACTGAATTGGGAGCTCTTCTTAATTTGCCATAGGATTTGTGAATATGAAGTGCATTATCCCTCATTTCAAGGAGTGCAGCTGAGTATTTCAAGAATGCCAGTTTCTCTTCCAGTGAGATTCATACATTTCTAATCTACTTACTTTTCTATATATAATGATAAATGAAGTAACATAATGGACTCTTATACTGCATATAAATATTTATTGAACTGTCAAGGATTTTAACTGCCATTCTGGTGAAAGAGTGTTTGTTGTCTTTACTTGGATAGTCATAGAAAGACAAAATGCAAAAAAGATACAGCTCTTATATCCTTAAAGAAAGATAACAGAAATTTACAATATTTCTTTTTGTTTTCTAGTTACTGTAAGTTACCTCTGGGTTTCTTGCAGTTGATCAAACATTTTGCTTGAAAAAAAGGAAGTCAACTTAAGATAATGCAACTTCAAATGGGTAGATTTTATTAGGTCCCAGATATGCATTTCATCATCTGATGAAAATATTCAAGTTTTGAATATTCAGAATTGGACACTCTGCTGCTTAATGCATGAAAAACAATGTCAGCAAATATTTATTGTCAACACTTGTGCCACTAATTATAAAAAAAATGAGATGTTGTGGCCTACCCATTGCTAAGCAAATTATAAAGATAAAATGAAACATGATATGCCTTGCTCGACTCAAGGCTGCATTATTTTAAAATCTTCCCATTATTTCCTAATAGTGCTTGCCCCATGGAATGTCCATCTCCTTAAAACCACCGAAAACTCCCTAGCCATTGGCTGGGATAAGATAATAGATGTGGACTACTACCTCATCAGCTACTTTCCTGTTGGGGAAGAGGCCTTGATGAAAGAAATACGGGTGCCCAAAGATCAGACAAATTATGAGATTCGGGGTCTGATTCCTGGCACAGAATATGTAATCACACTTCGCAATGTAAAGAAGGAAGTCTTCAGTGAACCAGAACTCCTGCAAGGTAGCACAGGTAGGACACTGCCATTCTCTTTCCATTATCTTTGAACCTGCAGGGTCTTCACAGCAACAGAAGGCTAAGACTTTGAAAAACTAATAATGCAAATATTGTTTCTTAAGGAAATGGTACCCTATATGAAATATGGTTATTTGAATGAACAAATGTCTGAATGGTAGCTATTTCTAATATTTTGTCCCAAGTTGGATTCTAGTGTCCTACAAAAAAAAGGAAAGTAGCTGATAGGGATCAGCTTAACTTTAACTCTCTTTGTAATATTTTTATCTGCTTACTTAATTTATCTTCTTCATTTGTTTCTTTCTTTGGTTACCTCCATAGCCAAAGTGAGGTCAGAGGGTACAGCCCCTCTAACCGGAGTCACATTTCATGCCACTATGTTTTTTTCTCCTTTTTGGGGCAGGGTGGGGGTGGGGAAATCATGTGCATATCTATGCCATGTCAGTGGCAGGTTCCCTCTGAAAAATAACTGTTTAAAGACAAGAATTAACACTAATTGAATACTGTAGTAGCTGGTGTTAATATTCCGTCTGAAACCAGTTCCCTCATGATTTCTCCAGAGTTTGGGGTAGCTTTTTTCATGACCACGAAAGCCAAGAATTACATGAGGAGTAAATATCCATGGCCAGTGGTGGGATTCAATTTTTTTTTACTACCGGTTCTGTGGGCGTGGCTTGGTGGGTGTGGCATGGCTTGGTGGGCATGGCAGGGGAGGGATACTGTAAAATCTCCATTCCCTCCCCAATCCAGGGGAAGGTTACTGCAAAATCCCCATTTCCTCCTGATCAACTGGGGCTCGGGAGGAAGAGAATAGATGGGGGCCAGTCAGAATTTTTACTACCAGTTCTCCAAACTACTCAAAATTTCCACTACCAGTTCTCCAGAACTGGTCAGAACCTGTTGAAACCCACCTCTGGTTTGAAAGCTGTTTTCCAACTGCACATTTTCCAAGGTCCCTTCTCCTATCTCAGGGTTTAGAAAAAGGCAAAAACTCATAATTAAAGATTAGAAATGAAGCCTTTCCTTCCATCCAGTAACATTTAGACTAAGTTCCCACTGATGATCATGAATTGTTTTGATACCTGTTGTATGTATGGAAGCATATTTTTTGGGATGAGGGGAGAATCTCAGGAAAAGGGAGGGATGAAACTTCCCCTGCCCAAAACTCATGTTCTCAGTCAGTGTTTTAAAAAGTGAGTTTGTCATGTACTGTATGCAGGCTTTTTTATTGTCTCATAAAATATAATCCTACTGGGTGCTTTTGAGGAAGAAAGGATCAATTCTCACTCCAGAATCCTCTGGTGCTGCAATCAGGCATTAAAATAATTAATATTGATTTATTAAATCATTAATATTAGTGAATACGGTACTATTTTAAATCCTACTTGTCATAGTGAGGATTTGGGGTAATATGCACAGTATGTCCATTTGTGTGAATGTAATGTGTGTGTATAGTTCTGAACAAGGTTTGGGGAAGTTATATGCTCACAGTGAGGCGGTTCTGTCTACTTTGCCTATAGACAGGTGTGTCTGAAAAGGGTGATGGTTAAAAAAAATCAATATGGTGTCCATGTCCACATCACCAAAGCCCCGCCCCTTTTCTCTAATCATAATAGGCATATATGATTAATGAATATTACTGGTAATCCTAATCAGTTCAATAGGATGCATTCAGTGAGATGTATTTGCTTGCATATATAAAATATTAATACTACTTCAGGCTTGACATTCTCTCCTGTGGATGCTCCTGCATGAAAGACTAGCTAAATTTACAGAATAATAGAATTGGAAGGGACCTTGCAGGTCTTCCAATCCAACTATTTGCCGCTAGTTGGTTGTAGCCCTCTGATTTAAGCCAGGGGGGCAAATATGTGAAGAGCAATGAACATAAAAAAGGGTCAAGCCTTCGATTACATAGTTGTGGCCACCATCTTAACTCCCTTCAGATACCTATGTCTCTAAGAATTAAATATTAAAACTTTCTAATATTATGGGTAAGAGGCATAATATAACCCAATCATTTAATTACTGTTATTGATACCAAATTTACTTTTAGGAAAACTTTCATATTATATCATATTTTCTTTTAAACTTATATATAAATGTGTGTTTTTATTTTATTTTATACTGTATTACTGCTTTTTGTTTCTATATTTTAAGCTCTGGCCTGTAATAAAGCATTTTTTGTCTGTCTATAAACTGATGTTACCTTAAGATGGTCTTTGGTCCTCAATTATCTATAGTGTTGTGATCTTCCTAAGAAGGAGGACTAACTCAAATTCTGACATGACCCTATGTTATCCTAAAATAAGTTTATCCTAAAACTGCATGTGTTTTTTTATATTGAAGAAAGATTTATGTGTACAATAGTATCAATATCTAAAAGGATCCAAGAGGGAAAATGAAATAAACATAATTACATTTATAGAGATATATTCAAAGAGAGTAAACACGGTTTTAGGAAAAGTTTGTTTGGTTGCTACACCAATGCAAAGTGCTTATGGACTTTTAGAAAATGACTGCCATGCTGTAGGTTAATACCAACATTTATTTGTATTAGTTGTAGTCTAATACAAAAATTAGATTTTTGCTTTGTGCACTAGTAGATTTTTGGGAAAGCTGCAAGTATAAATGCATCCTTTTGTTTAGCGTAGCTAAGTAATTACACAATTCTCCATGTTAAAAATATCCTTATAATCAACTCTCTGCACAAAAAAGCTTGGTTGTTGTAGTCTTGGAGTCCTCTTTGTTAATCTTCTTTTTAGCCGTTTCTGCAATTGGGCATATCTGGGTGACGGAGGAGACTGAGAACTCATTGGAAGTGGAATGGGAAAATCCGGCAGCAGAAGTGGATTACTACAAACTGAGGTTCAGTTCTTTGTCTGGAGAGGAAAAGGAAGTAGTGGTTCCCAAAAGTAATGATGTGAAGAGCAGATACATCATCACAGGTAAGCAATCAATGTGTGCTTATCCAGAATAAGGGCAATTAATCTGTTCATTTGGTACCAAAACGTTGGCTGAGCAATTGCAGGAATGAAAAAAAAGTTTCAGTTTTCAGAGTTAGGGTTCTCGCCTATGTATATTTTACTGTCTTGTTATGTGCTTTCCATTTCTGGGATAGAGATCAATTTCTTAGAAAAGAAGCCTCCAGCAAGGGCTTTAGACCAGTGTTTCTCCACCTTGGCAACTTTAAGATGGTTGGCTGGGGAGTTGAAGTCCACACATGGCAGTCAGTCAGGTGGACTCTAAAAGGTCTGCTCCACTTTGCCTACTCCTGCATTAGAAGCTTACAATATTTTATATAGGCTAAAGCACAGAACATAGATGAACACTGCAGCAGACAACCAGAAGCCCTGACACATAATTGGTTTCCGAAGAAGCAGTTTCTAAATGCTTATAAGAATCAAAGTCTCTGTTCCCTCCTTTCTGTCCAATTCGGAAATATTATTTTCTCTTTTACTTTATTTTAGAACCAAAGGATAACTGCAGAATTTCTCCCCTAATGATTGCTAATGTATTTTAAAAACATAAGATAATTATGGAATTCAAAACCTTAACATTGATATGTTGGCACAATGATGGCTGGGTAGAATGTTATAACAAGCTTTTCAGTTTGCAACCACAAACATGCCCTAACAGCCTCTTTTTTTCTGCCATATCCTCATGATGTCTTCATGTCATCACCATCCTTTACCTCAAAAAGCTTAGAATCCTTCTTAGCTATTCCAATTCTTAGGTCTTTTTTTCCCTTTAAGCAAACAACAATCTGTGACAGTTTTTCTGTGAGCTCAATACGAAGTGCTTCACTGACCACCTGGTCTCTGCCAGCTTGGAGAACTGGATCTGTCTGAACAGCATCTAACTAATTGTGGGGTCCTTGATTCCCTCTGAGTTTGTTTGTTTTCTTGGAGATGTTTCATTACCAAATGATTATTAGGTAATGATTAGCTAACATCATCAGTGCTAGAAGGGAACAGAGTTTGCCCTTATTTTTATATAGTAGTGGCTTGCCCTGTCAGTATTGGTGGGAATGGTCTTGGTGGTTCCTTGATTAGACTGTTGTTTACTATTAGCTTGTTTGTCTGCATTAGTAGTCCCTTGATTGGGGCATTGTCTACTTCTTGATTGTTGGTCTGGTGTTAATCTTTTTTTAAAAAATTTGATTTATATGCCGCCCTTCTCCAGAGACTCAGGGCGGCTTACAATGTGTTAAGCAATAGCCTTCATACTTTTGTATATTTATACAAAGTCAGTTTATTGCCCCCATAATCTGGGTCCTCATAATCTGGTCTACTTTAGAAAGGATGGAAGGCTGACTCAACCTTGAGCCTGGTGGGATTTGAACTTGCAGTAATTGCAGGCAGCAGATGTAAGTGGATGTTAATAACTGCATAACTAAGCTCCAATCTTATTATGGTGTTAATGGTTTTAATCTTATTATGGTTTGTTGCACAGTCAGCACGGTGTTCAGACTGGATTTGGGATTTTCTCCCTACCTACCAAGTCCTTCGCAAGGACCTGGGATAGGCAGATGTTGATGTTTTATGATGTTGAAGGTATTGTCATAGGATATAAGCTGTCCTGAATAAAGCTGTCTTTTGCAATTGAGTGATGGTGAATTTGTGAATGCCGATGGGTATTCAAGAGGTGCTCCAGTTGTTTTGGGTTTGCACCCTATTACTGTTGGTACACCCTTTGGTTTTTTGTTTTTTGTTTTTGCTACAGACATTCTATTCCTATTTGCAGGTTTTGTATTTTATTATCTTCTCTGTTTGTTCTCTTTTATTCTGTTGTCCCCAGGTACTGCCGTGTCTACTAACCAGACATTTTTGTTTTTCTTATTGACAATTGTTAAGTCTGGCATGTTATGTGTCTGTTTGAATTCTAAAGTCCCAGAGCACTTTAGCATTTCATTCTCTATTGTTTTCTCTTTTTTATAGTCGCACCAATTCTTGCTTGCAAGTATTTCTTGCAGATCTTCCAATGCCCCATTGCTCCTACTTTGTCATGCTGTTGTTTGCAGTCAGTCTGTGCTATCTTCTTGCAGCAGCTACCTGCAATGATCCACTATTTCTTTAGTTTCTTTGCAGAGGCAGCATTGTTGACTTCTCAATTCTGGCTTTGTATACATTTGGTCTTGTGCTGCCAGAATTAGTCTCTCTGTCTCTTTTTTCAGCTTTCCTGTTCTTAGCTATTGCCAGGTCTTGTTATTATCTGCTTTCTCTGCTATTTTTAAAAATGTACTGGCCATGTACTATTTTGTCTTCCAATGCTTCTTTTCTGGTTTTCATTGGTCTTTCTTTGTATTTTGTTATCTTTTCCAATTCTTTCTCTTCTATTCTACAGTCTCAGGCAATGCCACATCCACTATCCAGACTTTTTTTGTCTTTCTTATCGATAATTGTTAAGTCTGAGGTGTTATGTGGCAAGTACCTGTCTGTTTGAATTCTAAAGTCCCAGAGCAATTTAACTTCTTCATTTTCTATGACTTTCTCTATTATTATTATCTCTTTTATTCATTAAACATGAAACTCAGTCAACTGGACATTTAAAATGTGTCACAAATACCACTGACTGGTGCTAATGGTTGATATGGGTTGCTGCCAGCATCCTAGGTATCCACCAAGTATCTTCTTAAAATATATGATGACGATGATGATGATGATGATTAATCATCGCACAGTCAGCCAGATGTTCAGTCTGGGTTTGGCATCTCTGTCCACCTATTGAGTCCTTACCAAATCTGGATGTTTGATGGTGTTACAGATATTTGTCGCAGGATGGAAGCTGTTCCAAGTATATTATTGTTATTGCTACTATTGTTGTTATTGTTGTTGGTGCTATCTCTTTTCATTAAACATGAAACTCAGTCAACTGAACATTTAAAAATGTATCACAAATATCATTGACTGGTGCTAATGGTTGATACTGGATAATGGATGATGATGATGATGATGATTAATCATTGCACAGTCAGCCCGATGTTCAGACTGGGTTTGACATTTTTGTTTACCTATCAAGTCCTTACCAAAGACTTGGGATGATGATGATGATATTATTGTTGGACTTAGTTGACTTATTATTACAGAAGGTGCAGGATAAAATGGGGAGAAAGAACCATTTTGGTCTTTGTTGCTAAAGTCACAACTCTCCCTATTCCTGCTCTCTTTGTCCAAGCTGTTTTTGAACATAAGTTTAATACTACTTCAGAGTAGCACTAAACCTGTCTCCAGATGAAATTTATCAGTTGAAATTTACGCTACCCCTAGACAACATTTCCATTAAACTACTGGACTAATCAATTGTCAAAAGTGTCTCCAGATACAACCCATGATTACAGGGTGACCAATGGATTTTTTTTGCTAGCTGGTAATATCTGATGGAAGGGTAGGAAAGAAAAATCAAGGAAACCCACAATTTTCTGTCTTTAATATGTCTCGTATACCATCTGTAGGCACTGTGCCTGTGAGCATCAGTTCTACTCAATCTGTATATCAGTAAACAAAACATATTTTATAAAATTCCAGATGCTTTTTATGACCTGCTTCAAAGGAAGCTGACTCTGAGAAAATACTGCAGCCTAAAAAACCTCTCAGTGCTCTATTAGACTGCAAATAGTCTTAGACAATTTAAAACTCACTAGAACGGAAACATTTCAATAGTTGTGGTATTGCTACAATAAAGGTCTGTCTTATGCGGCTATAAAGTGGGTTATGCAACAAAGCCTATGATAAAAACTGCAGATTGCAGCTATAGATTTAACAAAACAATTTTTTTCATAGAATCTGATACAAAACATTAAAGCATTACATTAACGGCTTCCTTGAGCTCAGAAACAGTTGAAAGGTGATGTAATTCTTTTGATTGCAATAATGTAGAACCAAAGTGAAATTTTATTCTTCCTCAAATATGATATCAAAGTATTACTCTGGACATATTATCAAAGAAATGTAAAAAACGTAATTTAAAACTTGTCCTATTAAATCTTGAAAGAAAAGGAAAGAAAAGGACAATTATGTCTCAGACCATTTTATCATTTCCCCCCTGTTTCTTCTTTCCATAGGCTTGAAGCCAGGAACCAAATATAAGATCACTGTCATATCTGTGAGGAATGAGGCTGAAGGGAAGCCATCTTCTGTACATGGTTGGACAGGTATAAACAGAAAGCTTTGTTTGTAGTATAATGACATCCTTACACAATAACACAGCCCAATCACTATTGGTCTTCACAGCTGTTGCAGCAATCGACCATACAGCTAGATCATCCAATCATACTTTACTGAAAGCTAGTGTCCAGGAAGAAGCAACAGGCATGCCAGGAAGGAAGGGGATTATCCCAGTTAACTCTGATCCCAACCTCTGTGAGTTGCTTGGTTGGTCTGCAGAGTCTTGACATGTATGGAACATGTATATATTAATAATATATATTGAGTAGGACTTATATAAATGTTTCTAATTTTCTAGATTCCAGAATTTTCAGGTAGCAAGGGTTTTGGGACAATACCATTTGAGATTAGAGTGCAACTCTATGATCAGGAAGGTTTTTGCACAGATCCATTTTGGGGTGCCCTTTCCTTGACCGGATGGCCTTCACATGGTCATTCATGACCCAGTTACTTCATAATTGGACTATTGTAAGATTTCTGACAATCTGCCTCTTAATTTCTGTTTCACACCTTAGAGAGAAACTTCCCCACTTCAAAGTTCATTGGCCCTGAATTCTATATTGAAACTTCCCAACAGAAAGCCTCATACCAAAGGCCATTGTAGGGTTATACTCAGTGCAGGCTCTATGCTAATGATTAAAATAAATGCATGAAGAGGAAAATACATCTGTGTTAGCAGGTCAAATTCCCTATTGCTATGTCTTCAGTTACTAGTCTGAAAACCTGGGAGCAGGGTTGTCATGATGACCACTCTTTTGGCTTTCTAGCCTTTGGAAACCATTTAAAAATGTATCAGAGATTAGCCCAGGCTGCTTTGACTATTTCAGATTAAAACATCAGGATGTTATGTGCTCAGTGATGTTTATACATTTGTAATTTTTGGTTGGTTCATGTTTTGCTTCTGTGTGGGATGGCTACCATGAAGCTCCTGGCTTTGGAGTAAAGAAGACCACAAGTTTGGCTTCAGAATCGTCCAAGAATGAATTGCATAGCATGACATCAGTCAGAGGGCAGACTGCTGGAGTTGCAAATTTTGGCAATGCAGTCTTGCTTCTAATTGTATAACCCAAACAAACGACAGTATTGGCATAAGTGAAGCTTTGCTAGTTATTGTTGGTTGGTACATTGAAAATGGCTTGATCAGAAAATGTCCCTTTGACTGGAGATTTGAATTTGGCAGAAGTCTTATTAGAAGATGTGCTTCTAAGAACATGCATAATGCTAAAAGGATACCAAATAATTAAGTAGCATCAGGTCCCAATTAGAAAATATTCATGGTATTGTTGTCTTGGTTGCAGATTAAGTCTTGCCCAGCTATCAATGAATGTTAACAGACATTCCTTATATTTAGAGAGTAAGATAAATTTATTAAGAACTACATAAGATTGAAAAGCCTTACTTTTCTCTAAGCAACATCTTAAAGGTCATGTGCTATATAGGACAGGGAATGCAACGGCTCAGCAATTAAAGATGCTGAGCTTATCAGCTGGCAGCTGGGTTCAAGATCTGAATGCTGCGTGATGGGGTGAGCTCCCATTATTTGCCCAAGCTCCAGCCCACTTAGCAGTTCGAAAGCATGCAAATGTGAATAGATAAATAGTTACCACTTTGGTGGGAAGGTAACAATGTTCTGTGCATTTTGGTGTTATATAGTCATGCTGGCTACATGACCATGGGAGTATCTTCAGACAACACTGTCTCCCTCAGCTAAGAAACAGAGATGAGATGAATTTCTCCTAGAATTGGACACAACTGGACAGGGGAAACTTTTACCTTTGCTAGTATAGACCAGCAAGAGAGATGAAGTTGCCTTTGTCTGTTAATATAGAATTTCATTTACCATATTTTTCGCAGTATAAGACGCACCTGAGTATAAGATGCAGCTTAGTTTTTGGGCAGAAAATAGGGGGAAAAATCTGCCTACTAGATATTCATCTGGCTAGCGTCCTTGGTCTGGTCAGCTTCAGCACATTAGTTTGCTGGTTTTTTATCCCCTGCTAGGGGATAAAAAACAACTTCTAAGGCACAGCTGAGAGGAAGCAGCAATGAGAAAAGCAGGCAAAGCATGGGGGCAGGGGGAGGGGGAGAGATGCTTCACTTGGCTAGCACCTAGTTAGGGCTGGAAAAAAGCTTCTAAAGAACAACTGAGAGTTGGAGCAAAGCATAGAGATCACTTCACTGGCTAGTGCCTCTCTAGTGCCTCATTAATGCCTCGCTAGGGCTGAAAAAAAGCTTTGAAAAAGCTACATTTGGAGTATAAGATGCACCCAAATTTTCAGCCTCTTTTAGGGGGGAAAACAGGGGTGAAATGTTCCCGGTTCGGACCGGCTCGGGCGAGTAGGTAGCGATGGCAGCGGGCAGTTCGGAGAACGGGTAGCAAAAATCCCTGCCCCTATCCCCCATGCCCAGCTGAGCCACGCAATCATCAGAGCCTTTTTTTTCTTTTAAATGGCAACTCCTAATCAGGCAACTCAGCTTGGATCGCCAGAGCCATTTAAAAGGAAAAAACTTTTTTCTTTTACATGGCTCTGACGATCCAAGCTCTGACAATCCCAGCTGAGTTGCCTGCCGATCAGGCAACTCAGCTGGGATCATCAGAGCCTTTTGAAAGCATTTTTTTACATGGTTTTACATGTAAAAAATGGTTTTAAAAGTAAAAAAAAAATGGCCACACCCACCCAGTCACATTAAATCCTCCCCCACCAAGCCGCGCCCACAGAACCGGTAGTAACAAATTTTAGATTTCACCCCTGGGGGAAAATACTCTTATACTCTGAAAAATATGGTAACTTACCATTGGCCAAGTAAGAAGGAGGCACAGGGACGTGCTGTGAAGACCATTGCCTCGTCTAACTCCTGCCATTTGCCTCAGTGATCAGAATGCTTTTCGGAGGAAGGAGATGGTGCTGTCTTCAATATATTTGAAGAAACAGTTGTGCTTCCAATTGAATATTTTCATAAACAAACCAAGTTTTTCTTGAGGTATTTGCAACCATGTAAGAACCAGGAAGGAGCTTTCTAAAACCAGTCCTTTATTTAAAAGAAATAGGTTCTCTCATGACACACTCCTGCAAACCAGCAAGGTAATCTGAAAAGCATCACATACATGTATAACTATATGAAAAAGAGATTATTGGAACCATTACACCACAGCTTCAAGATGGTAAATTCTGTAATGATTTATCAGCCATTATCTTGAAAACTAAGCCTTATATGTGTTTAGGGAGAGTTGGGAGATAAAGGCATGCCCCTAACTTTTGATCACTAACCATTGCAACAATTCTCCTTTCAGTATCTAGTTTCCCCACAAGTAGTTTTGTTTCTGGAGTGCCTTTTATATTGGACATTAGCAAGACCTGTCTATTTCTGATACCAACTTCACTCCAGGATTTGAACAAGTAGGAGAGAAGAGAGCAAAGGTAGATACAACAGTTCTCCTCCTCTTCACTGCAGTGTCCCAAAAACAATGAGGGATGTCAAACTGAGCTTTTGCTGCTCATTTGTTACTTTCTCTGTATTTGCCAGTTTTAATTACTCTTCCAAAGCAGCTCATTTAAAGATAAAATCCTGAAGTCCATCATTGCTATCAGAGTGCTCAGGCTGACATGTTTTATCTGCTGGCTGATGATTTGCTGAAGTGGGGAGGTGGCAACAAAGCCAGAGGAGAAAACCAATCACCTTGCCTTTATTATGGCACCCTTATAAATTAGGATAATACTATCTGACAGGGACTCAGAAGAGACATGATAGATCCATGGTAGGGATTGGCAAATGTTATGCTGGTATTGCTTTCTACCAACACGCAGTGTATAATGCTAACACATTGGTGGGAAAGACCTCTAGCTGCCCAAGCATAATTTTACATACGAGATAGGAAAATATGATCCAACTCCTGAGGAGCAAGAGATCAGCACAGTTCCATCTGATCATGGAACTAGCCTGCCACAAGATGCTTTAGGCCAATTCTGTGAAAAGACCACACAGACAACCTTTGCCAAGCGGTTAGGTCATTTGAATGTTACTCTAGCCACACAAAAGAGTTGCTCTCAGAAAAGCAGACTCCACATAACTTGTCTAAGATGACCCCAAATTATACAGAAATCTAAGTAATTATTTGTAATTTGAGGGAACTCACCATGAAACTAGATGGTGGTGATGGTAAACCACATTGGTGCTCCCAGGGGAAAGAGGCAGAATACTTGTCCACATTCAACTGGAATTTCTTCTCCTCCCTCCATCAATTATATGCAGGTAAGAGCAGTTTGGAATAAACACAGCAGCTTCACTCCTGTTCTTGTAAATTGAAGAAGGAATGACCTTGAGGAGCAGGAAGAAAAGCTGCTACCAAGGCAATGGTTAGATACTCTGTGTCTGGGGAAGAAATGTGATGTGAAAAAATGTCTCAGACAAAATTTTTCCTAGTTCTTGCCAAGTTGAAGAGAGGATGGGAAAGCACATTCAGACATGCAAAATTATGTTACTATATCTTTATAGTAACAGTGGTATTAGCCTACATGACTTTGGTTTCCTAGTCTGGCTTACCTTTGAAGTGCTTACAGTTCTTACACTGCCCATAGACACTAAGCTCTACCACATTGCAGCCATTTGACTGAAGAAGTCTAACAAACATGCTATCAAGTGAAAGCATATTTCTTCCATGCTGACCTAAGCAATAAGGCTTTCTAAATCCCTTTCACAAGGCACCAGGATCTCTTTCCAAGAAAGAGTTGGATTAAGAGAGCATTTCTACTTCTGTGGGGTTTTTCAGAGCTTTGGAAGAACTGAGGTTATCAGATGACAAGAAAACAGTTTTTATGAAGAAATGAATGCATCATAGGAGGAAGGGGGTGTTTGAGCAAATATGCCAGAAACAAATATGATTGAAATATGTGGAATACAAAACACTGGTTCTTTGGGCATTCCCAGGAATTAGGCTAGTTTGAAGTTTTAAATGTGGCAGAGCTGTCTTGCTGTAGCAAGATGTCCAGCTGAAGACCCTGAATATAATCTATTTTTGTTATTCTGTGTAATAACATCTATTTTTAAGCAAGTGAACTTCTGAAGGAGTAACTTCAAGGCTAGAAATGGGAGGAGAACTAGTTTTGCTAAAACTCAGATTAAGAATGGATTGTCTTGATGTGGGAAATCATGATAATAAATGGTGTATATATTTGAAGGAGCAAGCAGAGAAAGCTACATCTCAGTTCCAGAAGTATGACACCCCCTACCCACCCCACCCAGTCTCTGGGAAAATCTGGACAAAGATTCTTTGCTACTGCAAAAGAGGAAAAACAAGATATGAAACAATAAGGGATGACCTTGAAGTTGCAATGACTCTCAGTGAAAAGATCTGAATGAGGGAAAAAGATGTATACCACTACAAGTCAGCCAGTATACTTGAGAAGGCAACACAGATTTTCTAAAACAAAACATGATGGATGTGATTCTGACAGGAGCTTGTGGACAGATGTTGTTATTAGCATTTAAATCTGTATTAGGTGAAGAAACCAGCAGACTACAAAGGAAGAGGTGATTCTGATTGCTCTTAAAAGAACAGATGAGACAGAATTGACCCATGTGAGCACCATCCACGGGAAGGTTTCTTTGTGCTAGCCCCAGGCATCAAATCTTCTCAGGTTGGCTTATGCCCTTTGTAACTGGTGGGATGAAAGAGTGCCATATGGATTGTATACCCCCAAGCATCAAAAAGTTCTGAATTAACCTTGAAAAATGGTGGACAATGGAAAACTGGTCAGAATCACTGTCTAATTTAAATGTCTAATTCCTTCCTAGACATTGATGGCCCAACACATTTAGTAACTGACCGAGTAACAGAAAACACAGCAACCATTTCTTGGAATGGAGCCCAGGCTCCCATTGATGGTTATGTAGTGAGCTACAACTTAGTTGGTGGTGATACCAGACAAATATCCATTGACAAGGACAAGAGAACCACTACTCTTGTGGGCTTGAAACCTGGCATGGAATACACTATCCACATCTGGGCTGTCAAGGGAACTCAGCAGAGCAGAAGGGCAAGCACAGAAGCCGAAACAGGTATTCCATAGATATGAAATTGTGAAATTTTCACGAGTCCCTGCGATTTAATTCTACTCAGTACAGTTCTTTTTAACATGCTGAACTGTACAAGTTATATGTGAAGCAGCATTAGAACTCTGGCAGCAGATTGAAGTTTTACAGTCTGCTGAAGGAACCATGTATCTTCTTTTTCTTTCTCAGTTTTGAGCACCTTGAGCTCTGGTGGCTCAGTAGACTAAGGCAGTGATTAACATCTACTTACATCTGCTGCCTGCAATTACTGCAAGTTCAAATCCCACCAAGCTCAGGGTTGACTCAGCCTTCCATCCTTTCTAAGGTAGGTAAAATGAGAACCCAGATTGTGGGGGCAATAAGCTGACTTTGTATAAATATACAAAAGTATGAAGACTATTGTTTAACACATTGTAAGCCGCCCTGAGTCTCCGGAGAAGGGCGGCATATAAATCAAATTAAAAAAAAACACAAGTCACATTCAGTTTGTGACTTTAGAACCTAAAGTCACAAACTGAATGTGACTTGTTTTGACAAAACTGATGTCAAAGATGTCAAGCAAGTACTGATTGTCAAAGAATGAACTATAGAGAAACCAGATAAACAAATAACAAATATTTTAATAATATACAATAGTAATTGGTTAAATATGGTAATCATATATTGTTATATATCTGCAGGTATGCATGTCTGTATATTATGTATGGGTATGGGTAATCTACAGTTTGGGTAATCTACAGTTAGATTCACAGTATAAGAGTGGTGAAAACTTAATTCAAGTCCTAAATTAGGACTAAGAATTATTAAACTGGCATTTAAGAATTTGGCCATTGCCAAGCAAGGTGGCTTTTTGTAAATTAGAGTGTTCAGATCTGATAAATCCAATATATTTCTGGATATAGAAGAAGTACTTAAGGTATCACTCCAAGGGCTCCAACCATTATTGGTACAATAATAGATTTCTTTTTCCATAAGCATTATTTCAATCTGCAAGTCCCAGTATTTTGAATTGTTTTTCTTCAATCCTAGCACCATGTGATTTAGCAACATCAATGAACCACACTTTCCTCTTTTCAGTAATTGTTATATCAGGCATGTTAAGAACAAGATGGCAGAGTTATATGTATAATGCTTCTGACACTTCCTGCCTTTGTTGAAGCTGAATATGACAACAATTCTGACAAAACTATTCAGAAATGGTTTTCCCAGATTCTTGCTTTCTTTTTAGTAATCCATTAATTTAAATTTTCAGACATCAAGAAACAGGCATAGTGTATAATGCTGATATTTAGTTGTTAAAAGTTATCTCAAATTTACACATGGCCATATGGTCTCTTCAGTAAAGACTGACAGATCATTTTAAGAAAATGGAGGACTTTAAAAAAGAAAATATAATCCAATGTTACTGAGGAAAAAATGCAATAAACTGTACCTTGATTCACAGAAATAGATGGCCCCACCAATCTGAAAACAGACCAGGTGACAGAAAACTCAGCCACTGTGTCTTGGAACAAGGCCTGGGCACCTGTAGAACAGAACATCCTCAGCTATACATCTGCTGATGGAGAAACCAGAGAGATACCCATTGGGAAGGATAACATCAAGACTACCTTGACAAACCTGAAACCAGGCATGGAATATGTTCTCCATATCTGGGCAGTGAAGGGAAGCCAGCAGAGCAAAAGGGCAAGCACAACAACGATGACAGGTAAACTTGAGTAGGGTGGTGGGAGTGGATAACTGCATTTCTTAACCTATAAAAATATTCTGCAGAGGTTCTGAATAACATAAGTTTAATGAAAGAGTTCCCTTTGAATGTCTATGGAGATTCTCAGTCATCCAGGTAATGCTTGTCCCAAAGGTGCTTTTTCAAGAGGCAACTGGACTTTCTGTTTTTTCTTTGAAGATGTTTTGCTTCTCATCCAAGAAGCGAAACGTCTTCAAAGAAAAAACAGAAAGTCCAGTTGCCTCTTGAAAAAGCACCTTGGGTGTCCTTTGAAAATGACAGTGATATAATCATACTGCTACCAGAGGTGATGAGTTCTATACTATACTGTTTACTCACCGGCTCAAGGTTGACTCAGTCTTCCATCCTTCCGAGGTAGGTAAAATGAGGAGCCAGATTGTTGGGGGCAATATGCTGACTCTCTAAATCGCTTAGAGAGGGCTGTAAAGCACTGTGAAGTGGCATATAAATGTAAGTGCTATTGCTATTGCTATTTTCCTTATGTGTTCCAGTACAAATTGTACTATATATTTTTCAGTTACACAGTTGCATGAACAGGGCTGCTTAGGAAATGCTAAGGACAAACATAGCATATATACGGAGTCCTGCAGCACCCTCTGTTGACTGACAGTCAATTATGCTATAAGTATTCCTTTCTCTTTGTTATTGGGATTAAATAGGGAGTGAACTCATAAATATCCAATTAGGTTCTGCTATCTTTGCTACATGTTCAAGAAAGGGTAGGAGTGGAAATGTATAATTGGAAAGTTTGTAGAGAATGGTAGAATTGAAATAAAATATCACTTGGTAGATTTGTGTCCAGCCTTCAGCGTCATCATTTTGGGGCATTAGAAAATTTCTTACAGAACTGTGCTCTATCTCCCTTGCATATATCACTGCCTCTTTTCTTTTATGTCCCTCCAAAGACATTTATCCATGAGATCTTTGATTTGGCCCCTTATAGTGCAAAAATATACGCTTACTATAAATTATATATCACCCTATTTCCTGAAATTCTTAGATACCATGCATAGAATTAAGGACTACAATATTTTACAGGGTGATAAAAAGGGCCATGCCAGTATACATAGAATATGTATCCTAATATGTACTCTAAACCCTTATATCTTGAATGAAAGAAAAAAGTAATAGCTGGGTTCCAAGATATTACTTTTGGCTCTCAGTACCTCCTTCAATATCTCCTAGGTATGTCCGTAAATATTCTCCTCAACTACATATTATGGGGTTGATTCTTCCCTAACTTCTCTGTTTCTTAGCACACATCCACGTGGCTGTATTAATATGCTAACTTCCAGTCTCTACGTTGGCAGAAAAAAATGTCAATATACTGGTAAATTGTGTTGATGACTCAGCCTTATCCTGCCTTGGCAATAAGGTCACTGAATGGTGCTGCTTGTATAGTTTCAATGTGGGACAAATTAAGACAGTGATTTGTGAGACGAGTTGCCAGGAAATTCTGGAACTGAAAAAATATTCTGGAAATGGACAATAACAAAGTATTGCTTCATTGTTGTTCAGAAAACTACATGGACACAGATATGTACTCTCCAAAAGGCAATTTTTTACCATACCATAGTTTGCTTCTTCTGAGACAAACCAGGGCAGCAGTGACAACAAATATTTTAAAACATAACTGCTCAGGGAAAAGAGGAAGATACATAGAATAAAGAGGAATTTGTTCCACTCAACAACACAGGCAACACAGAATATGCATACAATTTTTTGAATTCTCATAATAGCTTTCTGAGTATTTTCACGCTGGTCACTGCTTTGTCTAGATATTGATCCACCAAAGAATATCCGTGTATCAGACGTGACACAGTCCAGTGGAGTAGTCACTTGGATGCCCCCAGATGCTCAAATCAGTGGCTATCTTCTCACCTATCAACATCCTGTTGGCACCAGTAAGGTAAGCCTGCTAAATGCACCATATGTGAAATTGGTCAACCCACCTATTAGCACATGGCAGACTCACTTAGATCATTTCAGACAACAGTCACAACAATACATCTAGATTTGTCATAAATTGAGCCTGATTCTAATGTCTTGTTTTGTCTTCTTTTGTACATATGTTTTTATGTCACCTTGTTCTATAGTTCCAGGCAACTCACACTAAAACCAAAAGAATATGCAACTTAACCTGGTACAATTTGTTTAAGTAAACAAAACACATCCTATGGCCCAAAACTTGATAAAATAATATGATTATTTCAATAATTATTCACAATTAGAACTATTATAATTACTTCAAAATAAAAACAAATATTGTAACTATTATAATTACTTCAAAGTAAAAACAAATTATAGGGCAGGAAA
This sequence comes from Ptyas mucosa, assembly GCA_012654045.1. Taxonomy (NCBI): domain Eukaryota; kingdom Metazoa; phylum Chordata; class Lepidosauria; order Squamata; family Colubridae; genus Ptyas; species Ptyas mucosa. The sequence continues at coordinate 3,707,763 of WNWU01000089.1, forward strand.
ATAATATAGAAGATGAAAGTTGAATTCAGGCATTGGCATTCTTACAATAGCAGTGAAGTAATGGCTTATAGAAACTAAGCTACAATTATCAGCAAATGATGCACCATGAAAAGACCCAGCACATTGGAAAACACAACTGTTCTTTCCGTGCTGGGCACTAATGCAAGAAAAGAATGAGCAGCAAGTTGAATTTTTATGTCAGCTGCAAAAATCTGCAAGGAGGATCTTACATGCAAGGTATATGACTAGAGGGAGATTGTAAATTCTAGTCCCATATTAGGCATTGGCCAGTCCCCCTCTCTAGGAAGCAGGCAAGTCACTTCTGAAAACTTTGCCAGGAAAACTGCAGGGATTAATCCAGTTAATCTCAAGGAGTCAAAAACTGACTTGAAGGCACAGATGTCAGGTTCAAACTCAGAAACATAGTGAAATCCAATCAAGTTCAATCCTTTACTTATTTACACTTAATGGACAGAATCTTGCCAACTAAAGCTATAACCTTCTAACCTACTAGATATAACCTGAGAGATTCTAGGGTGTGGCTATCCTGAATCTGTTCTCCTCTCCCCATCCAGTTTGCAACGGTGCAGTCTCTTAATCCAGACATCTCTCTGGGAAAAGTCTGCTAACCCCGCTACCATTGCTCCTGCAGGTGCACATTCCATCCCACAGACATGCATATGCTGCAGGGCCCTCTCTGCAGAAATTCACACTGTCTGTGGAGGATGCTGATATCCCTGATACAGAAAAAAGTGTAGGTGTGGTACAGAAAAACTAAAAATGGTTCTTGCCATGCCTTCATAGTTGTCTGCCTGCCTGCCTGCCTGCCTGCCTGCCTATCTATCTATCTATCTATCTATCTATCTATCTATCTATCTATCTATCTCCTGCCTTTATTAGCTTTACAAATAACTCATGGTGGCAAACATATTTGTAGCAGAGGGAGACCTGGAGCTCTGGACCTTCAGCTGAAGGAGGAAGAGGCAGGAAAAGGAGAGAGGGTGTGTGTTTTTGGTGGAAAGACTTTTGGTGAGAGAGTTAGCTGGAATCCTGAAAGGTGAGGCAGCCGGGGGGAGGGAGGGCATTTATCTCAGACAAGGTTAGAAATTGAGGCATTAGAATTTTTAGTTAAAATAACCCTGGAGTTTCCAGTGAGAGAGGAAGAGACGGGAAAAGAAGAAAAGGGGGCTCCGTCCTGTTTTTATGGAAGGACTTTTGGTGAGAGAGTTGGCTGGAAAGGGGAGAAAAGATGGCAGAGGTGAGTGGACCCAGATAAGTGGGTGAGCAAGTGACCAGAGGGAGCCCCAGACATGACAGAGGTGAATGGACAGAGGGGAGTGGGCAAGCCAGTGACGGGGGGGGGGGCAGACATACCAGCAGACAGCAGAGGCAAGCTGACCCAGACAAGTGAGCAGGCCAGTGATCAGAGGGGCTCCAGACAGCCCAGTGGACAGTGGAGGTGACCTGAGCTGGATGAGTGGAGGTGCCTGGGCAGGAAAGCAGAGCAGACTCATGTCTAGGACAACGGACATTGAGGCACCCGGTGAGTGACTGTAGCAGGAAGAATCTGAGTAACTGTAGAAAGGGGGTAGAAGTATCTGGACTCTAGCAGCCCTTTTGGGGTGGCGCTACATATCCAACCCTCCTCTCTCTCCTATTTTTCCCACAATAACAACTCTGTGAAGTGAGCTGAGCTGAGACAGTAACTGGCTCAAGATTGCCTGGCTGTCTTTCATGATTAAAGCAGGACTAGAACTCACAATCTCTGGCTTTCTGGGCTGGTGCCTTACACACTAGATCAAACTGTCAGGGAGTATGAGGAGAAGTTTTTGCCTTCTATTCAGTGTTAAATGCTATTGTGTTAGACACACAATGTTTTATTACGCTATCAAAAAGAGACCTAAAAATGAGACAAGCAATGGTGATAAAAACTCTGCATTCAAAAATGCAGCAGGGAGCTAAAACCCTAAAGATTGATAGGCTTCACAAAATGGTTGAAGAGCATTTGTGATTCAGGAAATAAAAAAAATCCCCTGTGTAAATGAGAATATAAATGCATCCTATTCTATTCACATACTGTCTGCATTTTAATGTTTCACATAGTTAAAGAACAGCATGCATTTTTTGTCACCTGCTGCCCCCAGTGATCTTAGCCAGTCATGTAATTTCCTATTCAATACTGAGCTTTGGGGGAAAGCAGCTCATAGGAATGGAGGGTTAATGTGTTAGTAAAATATAATTTCAGTCTCTTTCTTCTTTGTGGCAGGAAGTGCAACTTGGAGCAAATGATCAAAAGTTTATTCTAGAAAACTTGAGTCGTGGTACTAAGTACACCATATACATTACAGCCTTTAAGGGAGACCAGAGGAGTCGAACTGTGACCGCCACTTTTTCTACAAGTAAGCCGTGTGATCTCTCGTATTGTAATATTTTGGTGCTATGTATGTAACTTGTCCTTAAAAGAAGAAAGAACCTGGAATGAAGTTGAACTGGGAGACTGAGTTTTGTCTGGAGCAAGAACTTATGGTAAAAGATGGTTTGGAAATGGAATGTTAGTGCGAAAATATGCAACTGAAAACTGAAGACTCAGGGTGGCTTACAATGCTTTAAGCAATAGCCTTCATACTTTTTGTATATACCTGCTTAGTAGGGCTTTCGGGGGGCCCCCTTAGCAGTGTTCTTTTTTATACAAAGTCAGCTTATTGCCCCCACAAACAGGGTCCTCATTTTACCTACCTCGAAAGGATGGAAGGCTGAGTCAACTTATATTTATAACCACGTATTTGAGGATATCATAACAAATACAAAAAGACTTTTGGGCTTAGAATAAACTAAGCAATGTTTGCATTTTGATTTTGTAAGTTAGAATTCCTGTTTCTCATGTGGGAATATTATTGATCTAATAAACTAGTCTGAAAATAGTCCAAAATTGGTAAAAGAAATAATCATCAAATTTGAAGAGCAGTAGCTATTCAGAAATAGGATGAAGGTTAGTAGTTTCAAAAATGTCAGCATTGGGAGATTTCTATAGATTTGGTAGTAATTCCAAGTGCCATATTCCTATTGTTCAGTTTTAATTTTATGGAATGTAAGTGTGGCTGCTGTCACTAAATTGGTAAATAATGATTTAAGGCAATTGTGACGTATGATTGTTTTAAATAGATCAAATAAAGAGCACATAGTAAATGGTCAATGGTCAAAAAAAGTATTTTAATTCCTTATATTTATACTTTGAAAGTTCTTTTTGTAAAACACATGAGATGCAAAGACCATATTGCCACTAAATGCCACTATTTGTGCCACTAAATATAGGAAAATATAATGGGAGAAGAGTCCAGTTCAGTTCACCAATTCAGAATGGAATGGAATGCAGTGGAGTGGAATGGTGTGAAGTAGAGTGGAATGGAATAGAATATTAGACTGAATAAATGACAGTTTTGTTATTTGAAATTTAGCCAAGTGTCTTTCACTGTTTGGAGAATCAAAAGGAACCTTACAGTTAAAAGAAGATACATTTTAAAAAATAGCACACTTATAAGTAGGAAAGCACATACAACTCTCAATGACCAAGTAACAACTTTCAAGCAGTCATGTTGTTCAGAAGATATATTAGACAACAAAGACCAGAGAGGTCAATTCAGGTGGCCATGTGCAGAAAGCTGTCAGGGTCTCAGTAACGGATAAAGGAATTTCAAAAGGGGCAACAAGATTCTGAAGTATACTTTACAGAATGTTATTAGGAAACTTCTTCAGGGCAGAGGCCTGCTTTTCCTTTCTTTTTTCTCAAAGGAAGCTAGTTTTCTCTTCCTGTCTAATCTACAAAATAGTGAAAAAAATGGAGAAGATGGAGAAATACAAGGTTATTGACAGGTGACAAATGCAACGACGCGGTCCTAAAATGCAGTTGTATGCAAAAATGTTCCTAAATTGCTGGGATTTGGGTGACATATGAATTAAAGAAAGAAAGAAAGAAGCAATGAAATGTTGCCTGGGAAATAGAAGTCTTATCAGTGTTTAATAGTTTAGACTTGCATTTCCACAGATTCATGCCTTGCTATCTTAGTGTTTCTTTTCTTTTTCTCTGCTGTTAATGAAATGTATCCAAATGTCTTAGTGGCTTAGATGGTTTGGCCTCAGCTTTTTTTTGCTACTAGGTTGTTCAAAGACTTTTTTGCATTTTTATCTTCATCTTTAAATTTAATAATGTCAGCTCTTATTTGTTTTGCTCCTGAAGTCAGTTTGCATTATCCCTACCCTGCGGACTGCAGTCAAACCCAGCAAAATGGTAATTCTATCAGCGGCCTATATACCATCTACCTGAATGGTGACACCAACAGACCCCTTGAAGTATATTGTGATATGACAACTGATGGAGGGGGATGGATAGTGAGTGTTGTTTTCATTACTTTCAAAACATTATTAATTTTAGCTATTCCCAGTATAGGTAGTCTTTGTTTAGCAACCACAATTGGGATCAGCAACTTGGCTGTTAAGCAAAGCAATTACTAAGTGAAACTGCAACTGTGCTTATGATCTTACTTCAGCTTTGCTTTGCTGTACAGACCTGCAAAGGTCACAAACACAAGGATTGGGTGCAAAGTTATTTCTTCATCACTATCATAACTTTGAATGGTTGCTGTCTGAGGCAGTCACTAAACGAGGCCTACCTGTACTGAGTTTGCCATTTTTCCTCCATGCTTATCACAGTGCTGATATTGCAACCATCTTGAAACCTCTGAAGACTTGGATTCTAATTACAGACAATCCATTGTTAGTCGTCATGAGTCTCCATTGCTGACCTTCTGTCTTACCTCATATTCTTCCTGTTTGATAGTTTAATATGGAGTCTCTGTGTGTATGTGTGTATGGGGGTCTATTATACACACAAACATACTTTGAATTTTGAAATGGGTGCAGTTCTCTTTTTTCTCACTTTAAAAGCTTTTGGTACACAAGAGAGCATGTTAATTAGTTCTCTACCTAAACAAATAATCTTAATGAGACCACACAAGAATAACTTGTTTGTTGTGGATCAGTGTATGTGTGTGCTTTTATAGCCACGAAACATGGAAATGAAAAAGTAGGGGGAAGATATGATCTAAAACCGTGTAACTTAAATGTTTGAAGAGTTGGATATCAAAGGAGAAAAAAAATGGATAGCTTACTTGATACCATGATTGCTTCATAAATGAAATAGTATTATCTGGAACTCTCAAATTCAGGGAGAATTTCATGTGTAACATTCTATAGCTTCTTCTAGTCTATTTATATCTACTGGATTATGAACTGATTTACCTTCAATTTTTCTTCTATGTTTAATACTCTATATGTAGAATTAACATTCAGTAAACCAATTTTCATATGTTTCTGCCTGCTTTTACAGATGATTCAGCGGAGGTCCACAGGGCAGCTGGATTTCTCTAAGAGATGGAAGAATTATGTTGAAGGTTTTGGAAGTTCTTCTGGAGAATTTTGGCTGGGTACTATTGTTTTTTGAATATCATTCAAGATGGATGTATAGGCTTTTTAGAAGAACCACTATTAATGTAGAAATACTAATTAAAGGATTCTACTTTTCTGAGGATGGGTATTGAATCTCCACACTGCTCCTTCCATGGCCCAAGTTCTTAGAGTCTCACTACTACAGGAAGTCTTCACTTAACAACCAGTTGCTTAACATCCATTCAAAGTTATGATGGTCTCAAAAAAGGTTACGACCTTTTGAAATTGAAATTACGACAGTTGCATGCACCCTTGCAGTCACATGATGGCATTTCAGGCACATTTCGACCAGCTCAAATTTACAACTAGTTCCAGCATTCTGTGATCACGTGACCACAATTTGTGACTTGTTATGCTGGTTTTTTTAAATTTGATTTATATGCCACCCTTCTCCAGAGACTCAGGGTGGCTTACAATGCATTAAGCAATAGCCTTCATACTTTTGTATATTTATACAAAGTCAGCTTATTGCCCCCACAAACTGGGTCCTCATTTTACCTACCTTAGAAAGGATGGAAGGCTGAGTCAACCTTGAGCCTGGTGAGATTTGAACTTAACAGTAATTGCAGACGGCTGGTGTTAATCACAATGCTTTTTAGTCTGCTGAGCCACCAGGCCCTTTGACAGAAAAAAAGCAAATAACACTCATTGGATATGCTGGATTTGCTTAAAAATTATGCGGTTTACTTAACAGCCAGGTATTCATTAAACAACTCTTGTAAAACCAGTTGAAAAATCAAATCAAGTTATGTGGTGACCAATTTAACAACTACAAAGACTTATGACCAAAATTCCGAGCTTGATTCTGATTGTAAGTCAATCATAATGAAAAGGTTGGGAAGATTACCTATAGTGTGCCAAAGTAGGCTCAGATTCTAAGAGTTTTACTTAAAAAAAATCCCATTGCATTTAGTACTATCTGGCTATACAATATATAAGGACCCAGCACCATAGGTCACGCTTTGCAATGCTATAGGGCAGGGGTATCAAACGCATGTCATGGTGGCATAACGTGACATATTGGGACCTATTCCCCCCCCTTTGCTAAACTGGGTGTAGGCATGGCCAGCACGTGACGCATCCGGCCATCAGGCCAGGAGTTTGACAGCCCTGCTATAGAGAACTATAGAGAGTCATAGTCATTTCATTGCTTGAAAATCATTAGCTAAATGGGAATAGAGTTGTGGTGGTGGTGGACTGTGATGGAATGTGCACCTGCAGGAGCAGTGGGGAAGAGTTTTGACTCATTCAATGCAGAGAGAAAAGGTTCAGGGTAGCCACATCCTAGAATCTCTCAGGATATATCTAGTAGATTAGGTGGTTATAGTTTTAGTTTGGCAAGACTCTAACCCAGTGCTTCTCAATTATTTTCTGTCATGCCCCCCTAGGAAGAAGAAAACATTTTTCATGCCCCCCGCGCGACTGTAAATAGTATCATTATTAGAAAAAGGTCTGTTCTCCTTGAAAGGGAGGAGCATGCGCAGTCACATGTACTGGCTTAATGCTCACTATCGATGCAAATGTCAGCAACGGTAGCCCGATTTCTTTAGCAAGTTTGATTAATTGGGGCAGCGTTATGTTTCACAGGAGAAGGTCATTGTCAGTCATTTGAGCATCAATTGGGCGCACATCCGTCGGGCAACAAAGTAAGTGTGGACGGACGTCCCACACTAAAGATGGCTCCGACAGGCTCGTGTCACAAGGGTTTTGGACAGCCAATCAGATGCCGAGGTCAAACGCGCCCCCTTTTACGGAGCCTCGCGCCCCTCCTGGGGGGCGCACCCCACTATTTGAGAAGCACTGCTCTAACCATTGGGAGTAAGCAAATAAATGACTGAACCTGATAGGATTATGTTGCATCCCCTCTGGGCTTGGGCCTGACGTTGCTTTAATGTTCAGTTCATAGTTTTTAAAGTTTCCTACTACTAAATGGCATTTGTAGTTCAATCATAAACTTTGCTAGAGAGCATATAAATGGATGTATAAATGATAAATCAGTTTTATTATCTACTTGGAAGAGTTAATATCCCTCCCCTCCACATGTACACACATTCTTAGAATGGGAAATTGAAGTATTTCTATTAATGAACTGATATAAAGTGATATGCAGTGAAATTATTGTATAATATTTGTTTATTCTATAGAAATAACTCCATTTCTTATGGGAGAAATCTTACTTGACTTAAAAATGCCTTGAATATAATAGTTTTGTCAGGTCTGCTCTTGCATCCCTTCAGCCCTGTTTTGCTTCAATGGCATCCTGCCATAAAAGGGAGAGGGAGGAGCAGAGGTATATAGGGAGAGGGGATGACAGGATGAGAGGAACCAGAAGTGCCAGCCCAGAACAGAGCTTGAGAGATTCAAAGACATAAACTTGGGAATGGAATGTGGAATGCCCGGCCAAAGAGGTGTCAAAATGTGGAGCTGTTAGCAAAACACCTAATTTGAACCTTATTGGACACCTCCAAGATGATCAAGGTGGGGAGGGCTTGGGAGAAAGGAAAATTACCAGGACTAAGTGGGAAATCCTATGCTATAACCACTTGGCATCAGTATACCTTTCACTACAAATGGAATTGAGGGTCTTTGTTTCCTGAACGCCCAAGCTGGGACAGATCTGACAAGTTTGTTTGGCAGCCTATCTTAAATTTGACTCTGGAATGTTTCTTGCAGGTCTAGAAAAACTGCATAACCTCACCAGGTCTGCCCACCTTCCCTATGAGTTGAGGGTGGATTTACGGACTCACAATGAGTCAGCCTATGCCACCTATGATTTCTTCCAGGTGGGCTCCAGCAGAGATCGATACAAGCTGTCTTTGGGAAACTACAGAGGCACTGCTGGTAAATATTTCTTTTATTTTTTTAATAAAACTTTATTAAATTTCAAATAAAAAATAAAATACAAAAAAACCAAATGGGGGTGAGATATTAAAGGGACAAGTGGGAACGGATAGTGAAAAAGCAAAATCTCACATCCATCTGGGCAGCAACCAATTTTTCAGGGCTTCCAGAACTTATTATATTCAAGGACACTTTGGAAATGTGTATCAGGGATGCTTTAGCAAGTAGCTTCTGTAAGAGAATTATGCATGCACAAATGAGAAAGGCCAGCCACAAAATTAAAATTAAAAAAATATACAACAAACATTCACCACTCAGCAGCCTGTCCTTTCATGCTGCTTACATAGTATGATGGTATCTCCCGTTCCATTTAATATAATTAAGAAAAATGATAGTCAATCACAGAACTGACGTATCTGGGAAATATCTATACTTCCTTTTGTCTGCCTGAAAAACAGTTTCAGAGTTTGAACAACAATAAGCAAATTAAAGTATTTGAAACCATAACATTTTCACTGAGAAATAAAATCGTTTAGCCAAGGTCAAGAAATATATTTACATTACTTTACTCACAAACATGCATACACCCTTTTTGGGTCCCTCTTCCTCCCCACTCTTGTCCAGTCCCTTCTCTGGTTCAAAGGAGACAGTGTACAAAAAAAATAAAAACACCCTTTGAAATTTTATCCAGCTGCTTTCAGGAATCAGGAAAGGAAAAAAGGAATCAGATGAAGAAAAGCCAGTTTCTGAAGCTGAGAAATTCTGCTGAAGGCACATTGGTTTTTTATTGCCTCAATAAGGGCTGCAGTTAGTCATTTCCCCAAAATTTTAAAACTGGGAAAAACTTTCATGTTGTCAGCTTGATGATGTCTGGTGGAGTAAAGAAACTTGGTGCTGAGACACGTTTTGAGGCTAAGCCATTCCCTGTCAGCACCATTCAACTTAAGATGTGTATACGTATTTATAGATATTCTGCATAAAGATACCAACTTGGTACATTGCTTTATACTATTTAGCCTAAGGCACATACGCGTATTTATAGTTATTCTGCATAAAGATGCCGGTACTTTGCTTTGCAGCATGCCAGCTTCTTGGTTAATTATTCTTAATAAGACAAATTTGGAAAAAAAGCTTTTTTTAAAATAAAAGATTATTTTTTTTTCAAAACAAACACACACACACAAACAAACAATACATTTTTTTCTGAACAGAGTATTGGCCGAATCAAAATTTGTACAGTTTTTAGTTTTCTCCAACACAATTTATATATTTCATTTTTTGCCATAATATTCTTTCTCTAATTTTTTTATTTTATTTTCCTTCTGTTTCTTCTGATATATAACCAACATTACCATTCGCCCTAATCTCTAATCTTGGTCAATTTCCCCCCCCCCCCATTACTTTTTCCAAATTGAAACCCTTTAATTTAAAGTCAATCATTTTTCTAAAACCTAACCCTAACTCTAAATCATCTTATTCAAATATTTTCCCATTGCTCCCAAACTGGAAAAAAAATCTGGATTGGAGCCTGGGGGCAGCAGATGAGGTGACTGATGAACATTTGTGCTTATGGATAATGCGCTGAGAAACCCAGAATTAACTCATATTAAATTATGCTTGGGCAAGATTTTATATCTGTTCTTTGATTAATTGCCTGAATGTTTCTGTGTCTGTGTGTGGAGGCATTGAAAGGTATTTAATTGCATTTCTGCCCACTCATGTCAGTGATCAGAGGATTTCTAAAGTAAGAAATATCATGATTCTAATGCTCCCTTTCTCTCCTAAGGGGATGCCATGACTTACCATAATGGTAGGAAATTTACAACCATAGACAGAGACAATGATATAGCTATTACCAACTGCGCTATAACTCACCATGGTGGCTGGTGGTATAAGAACTGCCACCTGGCTAATCTCAATGGGAAGTATGGTGAACACAAGCACAGTGAGGTGAGTCTGGTACATATCTTTCTAGATTACACGTGACCCATTTCAAGAATGCACAAATTACTGTTAATACTTCTCCTTGTGATAGCCACTGTTTAGACCCGTGGTGGCGAACTTATGGCACGTGTGCCACAGGTGGCCCGCAGAGCCCTATCAGTGGGCATGCGAGTGTTGCCCTAGCACAGCTCCGGTGCGCATGCACGGACCGTCCAGCTGATTTTCGGGCCTTCTGGAAAGTCGGGAAACAGGCTGTTTCTGGCTTCTGGAGGGCCTTCAGGGAGATGGGGAAGCCCGTTTTTCACCCTCCCCAGGCTCCAAGAAAGCCTCTGGAGCTTGGGGAGGGCAAAAAACGGGCCTACCAGGCCCACCGTGCCACCGCGTGCCAAAAGCAGGGGGAATGCGTGGGGCCGCGTGCACATGCGCGTGGGATGGTGGGGCGCATTGAATTATGGGTGTGGGCACGCACGTGCGTGACCCCCCCATGCTCCTCCTGCTTTTGGCACAGGATGGCAAAAAGGTTAGCCATCACTGGTTTAGACCATCTTAATCATTATTATGAAAGGAGAAGAGTACTTTTCTACTATTATTTGATTTTGAAATAATACAGAGAATCCTTATTTTTAAGGCTGCAGCCTTTATGCATTTTTTAAAAAAAAAGAATCATTGACTCTATTTAATAAACTTCATTGCTCATATTGATCCCAGTTAATCTGGTTGCAGATTCTACAAATATTGTAAAGAGTTTTTTTTCATTAAAATAAATGTATAAATAGCTAGCAACATCTTAAAGATCATTTCTCCTTTTTTTTTTTTACATAGGAGGGAATGCCTCTTTTAAGATATGGCTAATAAATTAAGATTTAAAAATAAGACATTTTTTCAGATCTATTTTTATTTGTAGGGATGATATGTATACAAATTTAATTTTTAAAAAATCAACTGTAATAATTATACACATTCAATAACTATTTAATAGAAGAAAAACATTTTTCCTGTAGACTGTGGAAGAAGATTGATCTAATGCATGTGTGTCAAACTCACATCGTCACGTGACGTATTGGAGCTTTCCCCCTTTTCGCTAAACTGGGCGTGGGCATGACCAGTGCGTGACATATCCGGATCTAGTGTTTCTTTTTGTTTTTTTGTTTTTTTTATTAAAAAGGTTTTACAAAAGGTTTACATGTTCCCCCCCTCTCCCTCCTCGCACCCCTTCCCCTTTCCATCCACCCTCCTCCCCTCCTCTTCCCCTCCCCTCCCCTCCCTCCCCTTCCCAGATCAAATACAGGGTATAACATTCAATAATCAAAATCCAGCCTAGTCTAAATAATTATAACATTCAACATTTCTCGATTCTTCAATTCCCTAATTACCCTACCAATTTAATTGCTTAAAAACACTCCAAATATCTACATACTTATCCAAACCCTATCTGTAACTTCTTATTCCGGTATTTATTTTGGATATAATCTATTCATCTTCTCCAGTCCCTTAAATATCTTTCATTTGATTGTTCTTTCAAGTACGCCAAAATTTTTGCCATCTCCGCTAGGTTTATTACTTTCATTGTCCATTCTTGGATTGTAGGTAAATCTTGCTTCTTCTAGTGTTGTGCCACCAACAATCTTGCTGCTGTTATCAAGTTCAAAATCAAATTAGTCTCTATAACCGTACAATCCGTAACTATACCCAGCAGAAACAACTGTGGTGTAAATTTTAGCCTCTTTTTGAAAATATTTTGTAAAATCCACCAAATTTTTATCCAAAACGCTTTAACCTTCTTACAAGTCCACCAAATATGAAAATATGTGGCATCCTGACAATCACATCTCCAACATTTTGGTTGTACATTCGGGTACATACAAGATATTTTTTTTTGATCTAGATGCCATCTATAAAACATTTTATAAAAATTCTCCCTTAAATTTTGCGCTTGTGTAAATCTAGTGTTTCTTGATTAGCATATATAATAACACATCTATTGGAGAAAGAGTTTATGAGCTTCTTTATGGAAGCTCATAAACTCTGAATGTGTCTTAAAAGTCATCTAGTCCATTCTTTCTCAGCCTTGGCAACTTAAGATATGTCGACCTCAGTTCCCAGAATTTTCCACCCATCATGCTGGTTAGAAAATTCTGGGAGTTGAATTCCGCACATCTTAAAGTTGCTTAGGTTGAGAAATCATGATCCTGTCAAACTCTTTTCAATGTGAAATCTACTACTGTAATATTTCCAATGACTGTCCAGCCTCTGCTTAAATACTGCAATGAAACTCTTCATCCCATTTTTAGGGTACTTGTTGCAATCTTGAGCTGCTTTTTTATTATATTTTATATTATATTTTATTATATTTTATTATAACATTATCAAATCCACCTCTTTTTGATTTTTTCCCATTGTTGCAAACCTTGTTCTTCTGAAGCAAGAGAGTGGGTCTGTTAGCAATTATATTTTTTTGCTAAAATATAAGTCTCTGTAAACTATTTCAGTTCTTTCATCCATTCCTCATAGGTTTAATTCCATTCCTTTATTTTCAGCTTTTTCACCAGCCTGGTTGCTTTTCCGAGAAATATTCTAGTTTATGAAAGTTCTTTTTAAAATGTGTTCAGAAGTAGATATAGCATCTCAAACATGTCCTGATTAAAATCCAACAAAAATAAATATTCTGAGTGACCTGAACACTCTGCTTCTGTTAATCCCAATTGAAGTACATTAATACTTTTAGCTATTATGTCACACTGTTTACATTCAAGCCAGCCTTTTCCAGTCTACTGATCTTCATTTGCTTTAGATGCTTCATTTTTTTGAGACACTTCTGAATGTACAATCATTTGCTTGTTAAATTTTCAAACTTGGCCTTTCCCATCATAGTCTAACATCTTAGCCACTAAACCACATCGCCTTTCTTTGCTTTATTTCAATCATGAATTTTATCCCTCAAAGTCAAAAAGATGTCTGTAATATCACACAAGATATATTGTAGTTGACAGTCAAGCCTTTTCAGTTTGATCCCTGCATGCCACTTGTTAGAAGATACTGAAGGTTAAGATGCTCAGACTATGAAGGTCCTATTATTATGTACCCAAAAATGAAATAACAGCTGCCGGTTTTTAGCTAGTGGTGGCTTTCATATGCATTGAGCGTTATTATGGTTCATTGCACAGTAAACCAGATGTTTGGACTGGATTTGCCCTTTTTATCCACCTATCTCAAATATGCACTTTCCTGGGACTGTATGACTGAGAGCAAAGATGCTGCTTCATTAAGAGATACTGAGAGATGTGGTGAAAGGCCTGCACATCCCTAATCACAAAGTAATTTATGTAAAGTGCCATGTAATTATAGTTATTATTGGATCAAATGAGACAATTTATCAGTCTGTCTTAAAAGATTTTTATACACAAAATACATATGCAAAACCCACAAAACCTTAATAATAGTTGAATATTGATGTATGTATATATTTGTATTATCACTATAAAATTTTGCACATTTGTTTATAGATTGAAAAACTTGATCTAACAAGCTCACCAATATTCTATTTTTCCTTTCCAGGGAATTAACTGGGAGCCATGGAAAGGCCATTTATATTCTATCCCTTACACTGAAATGAAGATCCGTCCACGTTCACGTAGCTTTGAGGCAGTCTTGAGTAGAAAACGTAGATCTCTGGCTGTGAAGAGGAAGGGGACTAATGTTTAAAAGTCTTCTGGAAGTGCTGTGTTTGCCAACCACACACAGCAATGCACGATCATGTAATAGTGTGTCAGGCCTTTTGTGCTCATTTTAATATAAATATAATCATATCAGTTAATCCAAGCCTTCCTTAGAAATATTTTTTGGTTTGATTTGTTGGGAACACCACAAAATATGCATTACATCTGTATTACTCAGATTACGTGTCTGCATTACTTATAGAAAAAAGCCCCAGATTCTCATACATTCTCAAGTGGTGGAGGTGCTAGTGCTGGTTAAGCTCCCTGTGACCATTAAAGCTGCCTGTGATCATAATGGCTGCTTGACACTGTTAAGGTTGACAGCCCTGTTCCAGTCTTCATTATCTCTCTGTACTTGACAGCAAGGTGACTTATGCTACTTAGTTGCCTTCACAAGTTTTGGAACCCAAGGCCAGGTAGGCAAGGGCATTAAGTCAGCTTGTCCGCCTCATTGGGTGATTCAGCTTTGCAAAACCAAAGGGCTGATTTAAGAAATAATGTTCTATCAGTTGTGTTTTCAATAAGGGATTTATTGTGATTTAACCTGAATATTAACATTTTCAGAGTCTCAGGTCCTATTTGAACTTGTCTTCCAGGAAAAGAAAGTTTCTGTATGAGACAAAAAACAAACAAAACCCCCCCACCCTCTTTGCTTTTCATCTGTTCATGAGCAAGTTAAAATGAGGAACTCTAGTATTCCTTTCAGGAAAAAAAATCTATCTGAATTGTTTCCATTTCTAACTGGAATAAAACCATGCAAGTATTGTTTGGAAGATCAATTTTTGCCCTTTCATTGGTGAATCTGCCTTTCTACCATTACAAAACGTAGGTTTAATTCTGAAACTTATTTCCATAGGTCATGAAATATTATTTCCCCTGTACAAAAAATGCCATCCTGAAATATTTTATCTATATAATTTTTTCTCAGATGTCTTTTTATTATCACTACCAAAATATTATTGATCCAGAATTACCTCAAGGTAAGATGGGTGGTCAATACATTTTAAAATAAATAAATAAATAAATAAATAAATAAATAAATAAACAAACAAACAAACAAATAAATTACTCGCTCTTAAATTGAGTGCTCTTCTGGTACTTTGTATTTCATATGCTATTAGCACTATCTAAGAGATATAGTGTTGACCTTAGATTTAGTTATACTTGCTGACTCTTTGTGCAAAGACTGAATGCGGCAACCATTTGTGGGCAGGGCCAGAAGGATGGCTGCCAGACAAACTGTTGTGTTTTGCTACCTTACCAGAGTCTGCACAGCGTTGGAAAAGTTTCTGGACACTGCAGAAAGTTTCTGAAGCGCTGAGAGTAGACTTGGTTAAGGCAGCAGAAGAAAACAGTTTTTCCCCAGGCCATATAGCAGTGACCCAAATGCATCTGCCATTTTGTGGATAAAATTGTGGCTGCTTCTGGAACCATGGCATGAAGATGCACAAAGAAGTCATTCATTTTAGTGCTCTGGAGTCTGGATGGCCTCAGTACTTTTCAAAAGGTGAGGAGGAGGGTGTTTGGCCTGGTGGGGTAGGAATCAGGCTTAAAGCCTGGGGTGGGGGAGGCCCAATGGGAGTGGGAGCCAAGGGGCAGGGGGTGGAGCACAGAGTGTCTTGGAGAGTGGAGGTGACTTTCGGAGGCTAGGACAGGTGGGCCTAGGCCTGTACTAGGCCTCCAAGGGCCTATCCGAAAATGGCACCCAATTTTTCACTTAAAGACCCTGGAGTTCATCCCTGCTCTCACTAGGGAGAGCAGGGATGGCGGGGTCATTAGGTGAGATTCTTCACCTAATGACCATTACAACATGCGCCCATAGTGGGCAGGCTCCGCTATGGTCGTATCTCAAGGGCTACTTTACTACAATCCTATTGTAATGTATCTAGATTTATCATTAAACTGATGAGATTTAAATTTTTTACAGCAGTAATAGATCTATTACTAGTACTGTGGAAGTGTCAATTACCGGTACACCAAAGGCTTCCACTATGATGCACAACAATTGGATATACATCAGTTTAAATGACAATATCCTTGCATATCTTAAATTTTTTATATAGAAGACTAAAATTGATACAGTCATTAAAGAATAAATTCCAAAGGAGATGGTCATTGCTTACCTACACAACTTCTCCAGATTGAAGCTTGAAGAGATCTATGCTAGAAAAGGGGCATAT
The DNA here is from genome assembly GCA_012654045.1 of Ptyas mucosa. Taxonomy (NCBI): domain Eukaryota; kingdom Metazoa; phylum Chordata; class Lepidosauria; order Squamata; family Colubridae; genus Ptyas; species Ptyas mucosa. The sequence goes on from WNWU01000089.1 coordinate 3,723,946, forward strand.
CAGGCACAAGAAGTGTTACATTAAATTAGTGGCACAGATTATAGTGGCAATACTGTGTTGGCATTATCATACATATTTCATGAGAAATAATGTTGTACCTGAGTAGATTAGTTTCAGAGAAAAAGAGGAGGTAACATAATAAGTGAGTGTGAGGGACAATTTACATGTGGCATTTAAAGCAGATAGGGTTACCAGACCTGGGCTTGTACTTCTGTGTGTAAAATCCATTGACAGCCAAGTCTTTTGTATCTCTTTGCTGCCATTTAATTTTGGACTAGATTTCTGCAGCCAAATGGGGAAAACCTACTGAATCAAACAAGGGAAATTTTTAATTTTTTAGAATAGAACCTATAATTGTCATTCAGAGTTCTTTCCACTCTTAACATTATAAAAATTAGCACAATATTTTTACTTTATACTTTTGAAGTTACATTTTATGTTAAAAGGTATTACTTATAATACAATATCAAAATCAATTATTTGGCCAGTTGACTTAGCACGCTGTTCTTCAGGGCAATATGGTAATTCATAGCCTATTAATATATACTCCATTAATGCATTGCAAGGCCATTCTCACAACATGTTTAACCCAGGCAACTGCAAATCCAATTCCTTTAGCAATGGTTTTCACAGTACACACTCCTGACAAGAATTCTACTTGGAGAATACAGATACTCTTATCTACAGTATATATAGATTATAGAGACTCTTATTTTTTTCAGATAACATTATCAAATCCTTGCACCAGGAGTGTTGGCAAGCTTCATGAACTTGCTAGAGTCTTCCTATTGTCCAGAATGCAGAGCAATAAGCATGACTTTGCTAGGGATACCAGTCAGGGTATAGGAGGTGTATTCTCTGCTGCTGTCTTCAGCAGTGAATTCTGTAACTCAGAGGCTTGCTTTTTCAGCCACTTTATAAGTTTTATTGGAAGACTAGATATATAAAATAGGTCTGATGACTTGGTTTAGGTGCCATATGACTGGGTGGAATTTGTGTAAATTCCTGGATGATTAAGTGTGTTTGCAGAAATTACTGACTGGGCCAACAGTTCCCCCTTTGAACTTCTACAATACAATAACCCTAAGTAGATTATGGGAGCAGAACCTCAGTTTGTGTGTGTGACAGAGATGAATTAGATCATGAAATCTTGAGTGCAGAGAGAAGGAAAGCATCTGGCAGTCCTTGGCATGTTATGCAGAGACAACTCTTGTGAGAATAGAGGGTTTTTTACACATGTGGTTGTCTTATTATTTAAGACAACAATCCACATTTGATTCTGTTTTTATTTTTGAGCCAATTACTCCCCTGTGGTCAGAAAAATAACACAACAAATCATTTTCTTCTTTAATTAGTAAATAGATAGTAGAAATTTGGACACAAAATGTAATGAAGCACAATTTATTAAAATAAATTTATTTTTAAATAAAAAGGTTGTGGGTTTCTTTTAATTATCTCTAGAGTAACCCTAGAATGCAAATCTAAAAATAAAGAACAGAATGCATATTGGTAACAAGTCACCCCATCGCTTAATCTAAGCACAGAATAATAGATTTTTAATGAAAATGCAAAAATATATTTGCAATTGCCATGACCAAGAAATTTATTATTCCCTTGTCGTAATACGTTGTTCCAAGATTGTAGGGTTCCCTCCCCCACCAAATTTTTCATCATATTGATTGATATGATATTGGTGTTTATTTTTCTACTACTTGTGCAATACTAATGTCTCATCTTTCTGAACTTCAGCCTACCTCATTCCCCAATTTGGTACATCCAAAGCTGTCAGCATAGCTGGAAGTCCTAAAAACCTAACCCTTTAAAGAATGAAAGTAGAGATTATTGGTATGGCAAGCAATGTGTAAAACCTATAAAATTCTGACTAGTTCAGACATGGAGAAGAATGTGAGACATTTGTTAATAAGACAATTTCTTGTGTGCCCAAATGTTCAGACCAAAGGCCCAACTAACTCAGCAATTTTCTTCCAAAACTAGCAAATAATCAGTAGTCATAGTCTTCTCCTTCTTTTAAAAATAACCCAATTCAATACCTTGGCTTACATATCAGTGCAATCAGATTGTATAAGTAAATGTGTATGGTAATATATGATATATACCTTCATGTATACAGCAGTGTTTGTTTACTTTCTTACTTGCTAGTGCACATAAGCTTTCAGTGCAAGCTATGCTAGGCAAAGCAAAAGTTCTAGTTTGAATTCTGCATCCTAAGGGCACAAGTGCCTATTTGTAGAATACAATTTGCTACTGAGTTCATGTAAGCATATACCTTTGGTGTACACTGAAATAATATGCATTCATTGGATGCACACCATTCATTCTGCATTGGTGTAATGTTGCAGCTTGCATGTATCCAACTTGAAAATATAGCTACATTCCTAAACTTAAAAATTAGCTTCCTTCATGTGGAAGTAAGATAGAATGGCATGTTTATGACGTGGAGCTGAACACATTATGAGATTGGAATAGAAATATTCCTGTCTACGAAAGGAAAGTAACTCTTGTCCGTCTGCATTCCTCTAAACCAACAATGATGGTCTTTTTGCCAGCAGGAGCACTTTGGGCTGGGCTGAAATCCACAGATCTTCTTCTTTCTTTTTCTTCTTCTTCATAATATTATGTCTTCTTTTCCCCTGGATTGGACTACTGCTGCTGTGGCTATTTTTGTCCCTTTGCTGCTGGCCACAAAAACAACAATGGCAACAGATGAAAATTCCAACAAGGAGGACAAGAACAGGTAACCCCATTAATACAGCAAGACAGATTGTGTTATAGATGCCCTCCTGATGTTTTAAGCAGATAAAAGACCAGATGGAATGAAAAAAATTACTGATCTGCTCCATGGCAACTTTTGCAGATTGGAAACAGGTCTGACAGAATATTAAAGTTTCTTTCCTTGACCTTTGCCTTTGTCCTAAATGGGAACTCTTTGTGGATTTTGTCGTTGAAGTTATGCAAACATCTTCAGTTTTTCAATTTCTGCAAAGGTAGAAGATGAAACATAAAAATGGGTCAAATCAGTAAGGGAAAATGTTTCAGTTAATGCACCTGCTGGTAAAGACAAAATATGTTGTGATCCAAATTATATATTTGCCAAAGACCTTAAGATAGGATATACAGCTTTTCCATATTATTCTCTCAATATTCTAATGAATTAGATTAGAAGAGATGGATCAAATTGCTTACAGATGAATGTGAACCCAGCCATCCTTGAACCCACGCTGCCTCCATTCAACATTCTAACCATCATATTGGTTAGATCATTATTATGTTGGTGACCACTGTTAAAGCGCTCCATGGCTTAGGGCCGGGGTACTTATGGGACCGCTTTCTGCCACCAACTGCCTCCCACCGGCCAGTTCGCTCCCACAGAGAGGGCCTCCTCAGGGTGCCGTCGGCCAGACAATGTTGGCGGGCGACCCCCAGGGGGAGAGCCTTCTCTGTGGTGGCGCCTACCCTCTGGAACGACCTCTCCCCAGAGATACGAGTGATCCCAGACCTCCGGACTTTTCGTCAGGTCCTTAAAACCCATTTCTTTTGGTTAGCTGGGCTGGCCTGACCCCATGCCGGTTTTTAAAAGTTTTTGTTATTGATTTTAACTTAAAATTGGGCCAAATTTATTTATATCATTTTAATTACTTTTAACTTTTGTATACTGTGTTTTTAGTTGGCTGTTCACCGCCCTGAGTCCGAAAGGAGAAGGGCGGTATAGAAATTTTATTAAATAATAATAATAACAACAACAACAACAACAACAACAACAACAACAAAATGTTTGTGAGGATGATAGAAAAGTTGAACTGGAAGTTATGAAATGCTATAGGAAATACCCTCATAATTACACCACCATTAAATTCAGATTAAAATGTCATAGATCAGGCTATATTTTTCCATGATAATTGCTAAAAACTTTCTTTGCATGACATAGAGTTACGAGAGAACTCTAATAACCATGGTGTTTGAGATGACATCGGAACCTGACACATGGCAGAATTACAAATCAGGAAAATCCTAATTCAAATATCATCCCTATATAAACTTGGGGCTATCTCAGTCATTTACTGCCACTCTACGTCAATTCCTCCATCTGCAATATAAGTCTAACAACACTGGTCTAAACTATCCTAACATGTACATTAAGTGTTTGGTACAACCTGACATGATCAATAAAAGATAAATGGTAGGATTAAATAATCAGACATTGAGCTGAAAGTAGATCTACAGAGACAATAATTCATTGGAAGAATTGAGTGACTAGGTTAAGGGCAGATAATCCTGGAGAAAAATCTTTCAAGTGAAGGTTGAATGAAAAGTAGGGCCCCTTCCTCTATAATTCTGCTTTAAATAGCAACATTTTAGAAAATTAATCTAGAAAGAATTCCACACTTTTTCTATTCAATCAGGTCTTGCCAGACCATTCCATTTCAGATGCCCATGAAGATATTTCTTTTATATTGGAAAAAGTTACATGATAAAGCCTGGACTACGTGGTAAGATTCAACTTTGCAATTGCCTTTCAGGTGTCTTTAGATGCAGCACCTTAAATTGCCATGCTGCAGCAGAAGTTCCTTCTTGTGCTTCTGAACTCTTAATTGCTGTTTCAAGTAACAGATCTGGAACACATGGAAATGACCTGCTCAAACAGACAAAGTATAGAGTTTTTTCATGATGGTTTTAAGAAGTTCATTCACTGTTGGCAGAAATGTGTGATGAATGGTGATGATTATGAGAAGTAAATATAGGTAACAAAAGTGTCCATTCAAAGATTATTTTCCTTTTTCATATATTAAACTATTTCTATTTAAAATAAAGTTGTGGAGGCAGAGGCATTAATTTGGCCCTTGTTTGTCAATATCAAATCAATAGTCAATATCAATCAGGCACATCATCATCAGATCTACAGAGGTGAAAGATTGAAATGGATAGGTAAGCAGCTGGCATAAACATTCAGCAGTTTCAATTTACTCTTGAAAAAAAATGAGTTATGGAGGAATGCTGAAATTGATGTTCTGTTGCTAGTTCATCAATTTTTCTTTTTAAAATGGCAGTATGTTTAAAGATGGCAACTCTGGATTATTTTTAATTTATAGAATGGTGCAACAAAAAAGGCCTTGCTGCCATCTGAGATACTTCACCTACCTGTATCTAAGGTGATTCTAAAGCAAACTCCTGGATCTATTGATGATACTGATTTGTGTCACCTTGTCAGCAAACAAATCTCTGATGTTACTTATCTTTTTTATCACCCCATTCAGGACACAAGAATATTTTTCCTCTAACCTTCATTGACAGACCAACCACAGTGATGTCAGTCTTGTGACAGATGATGATCTTCCTGATAGTCCAGTACCAGCTTATCAGAAACTTAGTTGCAGTATTTACATAGGTATCATGGGCAGTGCTGTTATAACCCACCAGAATTAAGATTAAAGTTTGCTAAGAATGAGCTAGTTTAGAACAGCAAGTCCATGCTATTCTCAATGTTGACAGTTAAGGTGATAATCAAATGTTTTGTTAAAAGGATCTAAAGACAGGAGATGGTTTAACTGTAGCTGGCAATCCATGAAGTGATGCCTGGTACAATTTAGAAAAGTGGTATCTTCCAGGTAGTAGAAAGGAGCTGAGAAACAGTTGAAATCTGCTATACTTGAAGAAAATATCTGGGGTCTACTTCAAGGTTAGTGGCCTTATTGTCTGCCAAAGGAACAATAATTACTTCAATTGTGCTTTGTTTAATTCCCCTCAAACTATTAGCTGCATTGGAGATGCTCACAATGAAAAGGAGGAGGGGAATTACCATAATTACTCAGCCTCAGAGATGGCAGCTGTTCCATGATTTAACTCTTTTGGACATGCCTCATACAAGCCAGGCTGAAGTATGAAAGGAAGGTTTATTTGACTGTAATTCTTTATATAATATAACAAAAATTTGGCATGCAAGAGTAAAATGGGCCACAATTTACAATTTAGAAAAAGTGGGTTTCCTCTCTCAGGAGAATTGAAACTTCCTTGATTAATGTTTAATATATGCAGTTCTACATGCCAGTAACTTGAGATGTGCAAAAAGGAAGGCAGAATAGGCTTGAAAATGATAAATTATGGAATAAGGGAAGCTTTCCCTTCTTTTCTCTTTTTAGAGTATGGTCTGACTTATAAGAAATAGGGAGCAAAATACACCAGTGCTTCTTTATCCTCCCAATTGCAGCCAAACCTTAGAGCCATTAACTCCACAATACATTGGTGGATCTAGTGTATCAAACTATACTTTTAGAGTCTTCTTGCTTTCGGCAGTCTTATTGCTTTTAAATTTAATTTATTTGCCTACTGCTCTAAGAACAACATTTTATTCTGTCACCATTTCCATCCCCCCTTTTAAAAAGCAGAGTAAATCCTAAAAACTCTGGAAAAGCACCTTCAGGAAGAGCAAAAATATGTATACTAATAGTTCTCAAGACAGTACTATGTACAGCCAGCTTCCCCTGCAAAATATACAGGATGATTTTCTGCATGCTGAAGCTGAAAAACAAAATTGTATGTCAGGAAAAAGTGCTACCTCAAGCTTCAAATGAAAAACATCTGTGTATCTCTGTAGTCTGTTGCTTTCATGCTCTATAGTCATTGGCCATATAAGATGGAATTCTGGATACTAGTTCCATACCTTTGGAGGACTTTAGTTTCTGTTATAGGGTCAGGCAGAATTGTGGGGACAAAAGTGTTAAAAAATAAAATGGTATTTGCTCTGGTAAATAGCTACCTATTGCTAGAAAAAAATACAGGGATATATAGATCACAGTTTAATCTAGTAAAACTACTGTAATGTTATCAATAACAGTAGGTATGAACGATGATCCGTCCCCCAATTGCCATAATTGAAATTACAATATCTTACATACATAACAAAGAAAACAACAAAACAGCAAGCTCTGAAAATTATATGACAGACTGGGGTCCAAACATTTCCACTTTTACTCAATCTATAACCTAGAAAAAGACCATATTTCTTCCATAGTTTCACAAATATTCCATGTATTTACTTTGCTCTACTTTGGCATTTGTTTAAGAATTTATAAAATTGATCTTACACATAGTCCATTTTGACTATAATTTTGGTTTGATTCTTCTTCCCTCCTTAAAGAACACAATTTGAGGAGTCAAATGAGCAAATAAAGAATAAAAATTGTAGCATTTAGACTTATATACCGCTTCATAGTGCTTTACAGCCCTCTCTAAGTGGTTTACAGAGTCAGCATATTGCCCTCAACAATCTGGGTCCTCATACTGTATATATCTGCATATATATTTGCTTACTCAAAGGATTGTTTAATATTATTAGTGGAATACCTATAGCAATATGAAACTTTATCCTCTTAACATTTGCTATAAATAGCAGAGTTCAATATTACTGAAAGATTAAATATCTAGGAATTTATTTGACAAAAATTATAAAGATATTTGTAGAAGTAACTATTCATAAATTTGGAAGAATATAATAGTAAACATGCCAAGGTGGAGAAAGCTGGAATTATCTTGGTCAGGAAGAATTGTTGGATTAAGAACTGCAAGAATTAAAATGAATACTCTACCATGACTTAACTTTCTGTTCCAAATAATTCCAATAAATATTGAAAACAATGTATTATTTGATTAACTTAATCAAGTAACATACTAAAAAAATTCAGACAGGGTGAATGGTAGAAAAAGTGGTTTTCCCTCAAGCCTCCTTATGCATATAACTTTCAACACCTGAACAGCTCCCATCTGAAATAAGAGTTTGCTTGCTGATGCAAAAATAACTGTATACAGTAAATCGGTGTTTAAAATGTCAGCCAATCCCTGCTCTGAATTTATATTTTCAAATAATACTGTACTGCATCCTCCTAGGGGATGTTCTCTTTCCATTTCCAGGACTGGCAAGATGGGTTCTTAAAATTCTGCAATGAGATTATTTATGTGCTCATAGTCTTTCTACTATCTGGGAGAGACAAGGGACAAGGGAAAATCTTGGTGAGGGATGCTCAAAAAGTACAACAAAAAAGATAAAAGGAAGCTGGAAGATGAAATGTAACATATATAAGAAGAAGAAAAAAGAGAATTGAGAAGTTAGATCGAGATAAAGGGTCGAGCAAAAAACTATTAGAAAATGAGAAAAGATTGAGAAATGATGGTTAAAGATGAATGACGATGAGATAAATAGTAAATATATATAATAAGGTAGATTAATGAATGGGAATGGGAAAGTAGACAAAATAACAAATAGTGATTTTGATAGTATTGAATTTAAATTGTTATTGTATCGGTAAGAGAGAAGAATTATAGGATATACTCTGATGTTATTTAGGTGAAAGCATTGAATATGAAATGATAAAGAAGTATGTAAAGAGAATAATATGCTGGAAGTTGAAATAATAAGATATGGTGAAAAATTACTATAAATGATTATATCAAAAAAATGAGTGAATAGAATTTGTTTATATTAAATCTCAGCAGATATAAATGTGAAAATAAGTAATTTGATAACATTATTAATTTTGATAATGTAAATTAAGATGAATATTTAAAATTCAATTGTAAAGAAAATAACAATGTTGAAATCATGTAAGCGATTATTATTGTAAAAAATAATGAATAGAACTTGTTTTTGATAAATCTCAGCAGATGGAAATGTGGAAATAAGTTCTTTAACAACATTATTAATTTTGATAATAATATAAATTAAGATGAATAATTCAAATGTTAACGATTGGGAAAAAGGAATTAGAGACAATACTTCCGGAAATGAAGAAAGATGGTAAATAACTGGAATAAATGAAACTCAGCAGCTAGAGTCAATACAAAACAAATTGATGATGTATTTCCCACATGTTAGTGCTTTAATACCTTTTTGATGGGAAATAAAGGATTTATTAACCCTGATAATTAAAGTAGACAAATGTGGCCTTTGGCTTGCAAAGTGCTATATTCAACCTTTTAAGGGAACTGAAAGTCCCGAAGTAGGTGTCACTATACCATATATGTGGGTTAGAAATGGTTTGGAGGTTTCTTTGATTTTTGAACAACAGTGTGGTCAGCTATATAGCTTCCATGTGTTTTTCACTGTTTAGGATACAAATTCCATCAAAGCAGCCAATGAACAACATAAAAATCACAACACATCATTTTTAAAAAAAATCATTCTAGGAAGTTCCTTTAGGGACAATTGTTGGTGGCAATCAGGAGAGAGGGGAAGAGTCTAGCATAGCCAATGTTAGCCTAAATCATTGGCCTGATCATCCTGTTCTGCAACTGGATGTTACTTGAGGTCATTAAGAACTGCATGGCTATCTAAATAGACAAAGGAAGCCTCATCACAGCCACTCAATAGTACCCCCCCCTCCAAATGCAGCTGGAAATCAAGGCATAGAGAACATGTGAGTTTCTTGAGGTTGCTCAGGAAGTTTTAGGCAAAGCCAAGAACGGAACCTCTTCCCGTTGTGTCTTGAATGTTTTCTTTGCCTGAAGCACAACAGCCTCCTTCTCTAACCTAAATTGCTTCTTCAGCTCATTCGGAAATGCCAAAGGAAAAATAAAGTGGGGGCAGAGAAGTCCTTATGTTATGATCTCTTGCCAAGACAAAACAAGTTTAGAAACTGTTGCTTAGAAGGGAAAGTTTGGAAAATCGTTCAAAGAATATGAGAATGAGCATAGGGGCTTTTCATTCTGACTTCCTTCTAGTTATCCTTGTTCAGCCAAATGTTAGCTTTGTTCTATTTCTTTCCTCTCACCTGATACCTCACAGCCAAACATTTAAATCTTTTTTAATTAAAGAAATATACTGACCAATATTTCTCACAGTTGAATCACAGCATGTATTTACTCACCTAGTAGATCTGATGTGTCAATCATCTTATTAATGATAATGATTGTATTCTTTACAATAAAAGAAAAAAAAATACAGAATTGTATTATACAGGTACAAACATTTTTTTTATTCTGAATCTGTAAACAACTGCCCATAAACAGTCAATATTAATTTCAATTTGTTCCATGTAAACTATCATATTATTGGGTAATAGGGTAGAACCCTCTGATACACATAGGTCAGCAACCTTCTAGGCACACCCTGAATAGAAGAAGTGAAACCTTGAAAAATTGCTCTCAAGAACCAACCCCTCCAGATGATCCAGAACAATACAATGAACTGTGATACTGAAAACCAATGAAAGATCTGGGAAAAATAACAATTATATACTCCCCTCTTCTAATTTCCAGCATAAGTCTTAAGTTAGCTCAAGCTGTCTCAGGAGTGTATCCAGGATGAAACTCTAATTGAAATGGCTCCAGATAATCAATTTTATTTAAATGCATCTACAGCAGCAAAGCTATCAGGATAACCTTATCCAGAATGGAACATCTCAGATAGATATAATTATAGAAGACTTCCGTGTTCAGACCCCCCTCCCCCCCAAAAAAAACCCCTTATAACTGGCTACTTTAAACAGGCAAGACCACATTTCAAAGTCAACTCTGTACATTTACTTTAATCTAAGGCCAGATCAATCTGGCCAATTTTCCTTTTGGTGGCCTTCATCTTCTCATATAACCTGCATCCTCAATATTAAACTGAAAATAATTCATATAAACATGACAGTTTGTCCAAGTTAGTTCCCTATAATTTGCCCCAGCAGTAGAATTCAAGTCAGGTGAATCCAGTCAACTTTGTTCAAAAAGTCTGATAAAAGTGCTCATATCAAGTTACTTATTTGTTCCTATTTCAATCCTGCAACATATTTTTTTATTTTCCATACTGTAGAATCATCAATCAACTCTGACTTGCATAGTCTTGCTATGCATAAAGAATTTAAAACACCATAAATAGTAAACAATTGACAATATTATATGATAATGTATTTCTGTGCCAAAGAATATTTATTTTGTAATGCTGTTGATTTTTTGGCTGTTTTTGGTACAGATGTTGCACAGTTTAGAAAATTAATGCCATGCTGTCTAGTAGTGGATTTCAATTTTGGTTGCTACTGGTTCGCTCATGGGTGCTCGCTTCTGTGCATGCACAGAGACCTCCTGCCGCCCCCCCCCCCGCTATCGGTTCGCCCGATCTGGGGTGAACCGGTAGCAACCCACCACTGATGCTGTCACGTGCGTATACAAGGAAGTGACTGTTTTCACCGCATCTACTCCCATGAAGTAGGATTTCTCATGCATCTTAAAAAATCCTTCATAGTATATCCAACTTCTTATGTTCAAGAATTCCTCCTCTTGCAATCTAGCCTTCTACTTACCTGATTTTTTGCACTAGTAACCTGAGAAACCAAGGTACTGATTTAGGTGGAAATTGGTATTTCAGGGTGACCATGATAGCTGCCAGCTATGTCCATGTTCAATGGAACAGGTAGGGGAATTTATTGCCCCAAATTGTTATGTTTTGTTCCTAATACTCCAGTTTTTTCTTGGCCCAGAATTGTACAATGATCTAAGTTGTTTTATATGTTTGGCAAAATAAAATTGCATAGCTTGCATAACTTATTCTGCTCATGGAATTTGAGAACTTCCTGTTATCTCTTCCAAATATCTGCTACAATCTCCAAGCTCTGCCTCCTGAAAACTTACAATTTCCAATTTCTGAACTGCTTATGATTTATGTTGCAATCTTCTATATTTCCACCAACAAAGAAATAAACTATGTATGAAAGAATTCACTTGTGCCAAATGAAATGCAGGGCAGAGAATTGAATAAGCCCTGGCTTTAGTTAAACCCAGGTGTTGTCAAGTTTGGAGAAGTGATCTAGTCACAGTGGCAAGATTTGAATATAATTGGATATGCCTGAATGATTTTTTTCACCCAACGGTAGATGTTTCCTGAAACCAATAGGCCCTCCTCAACCGTCCTATTTGAGCTTGTAGCTTTTCAACTTTTCTTAAATTGTGTTAATGGGTATCATTTCTCACACAGAAATGATTAAATCTACACTATAACATTGAATTTGCCAAGGTTTAGAAGGGCCTTGCCTTTATTATGTTTTTGACCTTGGTGGGATTTGTACATTTTAGCTTTTTTTAAAAATGTGGATTTAATCCATGAGCAGTCTGCAAAGGGTTTGATCTGCTTGATTTTCCTTTTAACTTCTTTTTTATTTATCTCATTTTAGAAAATTACCAAGCCAACTGGCATCCAAAGAATCTATTTATATAAAGGATGCATAACTGTGGCTGATCATGTTTTAAATAGTCTGGCTTCAACTATAAATATTTTCTTTTTAAGTATTCCATTTTAGATCTATTGGAATGTATCTAAATAGGGATGGGCAATAGGTGGTACCTGACCAAGTTTATGTAGCTTTTGCTTAATTTCAAAATCCTTGTAAGAAAATAATTTAGATTTCTGATAAAAAGTTGTTTGTCACTTTCCTGTACTGTAGGAGGGAACAAGCTATTTGGGGAAAAAAAAATTTTTTTTAAAAATGGGGGTCCCAACACATTTTTGGCTTTAACTCAGGCACTAAAATCATTTACATCTAGCATATCCAACAGTTTAGTGGTAAGAAAAGTAAGGTCCTGCACTTAGGCAGGGGAAACCAAATGCACAGGTACAGAATAGGCAGTATCTGGCTCAACAATTGTGCCTGTGAGAGGGTATCTACTGGACCACCACTAAATTATGAGCCTACAATGTGCTGCGGCTGCCAAAAAAGCCAACACAGTCCTGCAATACTTGAAGGGCTGTCATGGGGAAGAGGGGGTCAATTTATTCTCCAAAGCATGACATTGGAGTTTATTCCACGAATTTATTCTCCAAAGAAATGGTTGAAAGCTCATCAGAGGAAGACCCAAGCTGGAACTAAGGAGACATTCCTTAACTGTGAGACCAATTATTTAGTGGAACAGCTTGATTCCCGGAAATGTGGGTGCTCTATCGGTAGAGAAAAAGACTGGACAACTATTTGTCCAGGATGAATAAGGTCTCCTGCCTTGGGCAAAGGGTTGAAGTAGAAGACTTCCAAGGTCCCTTCCAGGCCTATGATTCTATTCCTATTTTTCTATTTCTGTTGCTTCCTTCAGCCCACCAGAAGCTGAAAAAGTTTGCAACAGAAAAAAAAAGCCAGCTCATCTTGAATCTAAATAATTAACTGACCTCCAAAACAGCTACTAGTAAAAGTTGACAAAATACCACTTGCTTCAGAATCTTGTTTAAACAATGGAAAACTGAAATACAGTGATAATTTCCCAAAGCTAATGTTTAATATTTATCTTTCAGAAAGGTGTTTTTATCATTGTTTTGTTGGAAAGGATTACGCTTACACCCTTCATTGAATTATTTGTCATGGCTGGCTGCCATAAAGCAAACAAACTCTATAGCCAAGGCTCTAAGGGGTAGAAACTTGGTCTTGTCTCTGCAAATTAGTAATCTACTTAATAAAGTATTAGCTTTAATGGCAGAGAACTATCCTAAACCTCTAGGTTATTGACCAATATTTTCAACCACAGGTACAGAATGTGTGGATAATCTTTATGTTTCCAGCAGGGCAGGAATCAAGGTGTTTTATAGAAGAGTATCCAGAAAACATGATCCCTTAATTTTATGCATAAGATTGGAGCTGAATTCATACTTTAAAAGCACAGTAGGCGAGCCAAAGCTTACAGTAGTGATACTTGGTAGGGGCAGATAATTACATCTTAGGAGATAGACTGAACTAAAAAGCAGAGCTAAGATAATAAACCTTATCAAAACAAAAAAAAATGTTTTCCAACTCCTTGTCTGTCATTCATAGGACCCTACAATCAATCAATTCGAGAAAGCATGATTTCATTTCCAAATGCCTTTCTGAAGAGCCATGTGTTTATTGTTCTCCAAAAATTCAACAACAAGGAGATGGTTTTGTTTTCTGGGGGGTTGTGGGTTGAGGGGAGAAAGTGTTCAAAAGGAACATATTCTAAAATGTGGGTGCATTTTATTTGCATGTGAATGTCTAGTTTGACTCTTCTGCTTCTCTCTTTAAAGAAAAATGGCTTGAGATGAGATTGAGTGTGTTAAAAGAATATGGTTCAAAAAAGGGCAAAGTTAACAGAAGACCAACAGCAGCCTTTATAAGAGGGATTTTAAAACATGCCTTTGCTTCCAAGGCCAACCACAAATGGAACAGTTTGTTAAAAAGAACTGTAACTAGAGAAATATAAAATCCAATACCAAGGTCCTGTATCAGTGATGGCTAACCTTTTTGCCATCGCGTGCCAGGAGAGGGGGCGGCAGTAGAGGTTCACGCGCATGCGTGCTCACACCCATAATTCTATGCGCCCTGCCCTGCGCATATGCATGCAAACCCCCCCCCCCCCGCTTCTGGCATGCGATGGCCCGATAGGCCCGTTTTTCTTTCTTACCTGGCTTCAGATCCTCTTTATGCATCTGGGAATACGAAAACAGACTTTCCCACTCCCTCAGAGGTCTGAAAGGGCCCATTTAACTATCGGCGGGACAGGAAGTGACATTTTTTGCTGTCCCCAGCCTCCAGAGCCTCTCTAGGAGTCTCTGGAGGCTGGGGATAGCAAAAAAGTCACTTCCTGTCCCACCGGGAGTTGGGAAATGGGCCCTTTCAGGCCTCTGGAAGGCCTCCAAGGGAGTGGGAAAGGCTGTTTTCGCCCTCTGCAGATGTATAGAGAGGATCTGGAACTAGGTAAGAAAGAAAAACGGGCCTTCCCCAACCCCGCCAGGCCCTCCGGAGGCACGAAACAGCCTGTTTCCCTACTTCTGGTGGGCCCAGAAGGCCTGAAAATCAGCTGGCCGGCGCGCGCATGTGCGCCAGAGCTGAGCTGACGTGTCCACTGATATGGCTATGCGTGCCACCTGTGGCACGCGTGCCATAGGTTCGCCATCACAGTCCTATATTATCCACTCAATCTGGCATTTCCTTGTAAGCTTCCTTTGTAAGCTCTTCTTTAATTCCTAATTTCAACTTTAATTTTCAGTGGAATTTTTTACAGTTCTCTGTCCATATTCCAAATTGCAACAGGAGAAAATGACCATATCCCTCAACAACTTCAGAGCACTCAAAGTCTCAGATCACTGGATGGTTCCTCCCCCTTTTCCTTTGGCTTAACCTCAACAAATGAGCTTCATATTCTACAGGTCCTTTGTGAAGACTTGGCTGCAGAATTACCCTGACCTTGTCATTATAGCTCCAGAAGATCCAGGCTGACGGTATGTTTAGGTAAGCATGGACCAATAATGTATTACCTTCATTCATTTGTACCATTTGTTCCTTCCTCCCCACTAATGTGAAAAGCAATAAAAATCTTTTGATGGAGCCCTTCCGTTGAACATCCCTGGAATATCTCAAACTAAACACTATTGGATTGGATTTCAGATGCCTTTTTAAACATTTAAGAACCCTTGAGCTGTCTTATGGCAGCAGTTGAGGAAGAAATTAACCCTATGCTCTCTGCATCTTTTTCCAAATGAATGTTCTACACCTGAAGCTATTAGATCTACCAGGAAAAAGAAGGGGAGAGGGGGAAATAGGAGCAAAAATCTGCTAATTTCCTAATCACTTTTTTTGGTGCATGTTTAGTAGTTTGGCAGATGACAAAATGAGAGCGTTTCTCCCTGTTCTTAATGGTAAAAAGTAAACATTATAACTACTATTGCTCCAGTCAAATTAGCATCTGTATGTTAGTTATGATTATGGGAGGAAATAGAGACTAGGAAATCCAGTTATGAATTATTCATGTGAGCAGAATTGCGGAGCACTGCAGTTTCTTTCTAACTTAATATATAAGGCTGTGTCGGCAGCATCGTGGTGGGGTGGGGGTGGGGAGTAGTTTTAAAAAAGGTCAGAATAGTAGCCAGGCCATAACTACAAAGTAAAAAACCTGCCTTTTTTTTACATGCATTGAACATAAACATAGGTTGATCTTGACTCTTAAAAGACCTCCCTCACAGAAGCTTCTAGGGTATATACTCTTGGAAAAAGAGTCAGAAGTTGGGCTTCATAGCTGGCCTGCTTGAATAAATAGCAGGGAAATGCTATTCTTATACAACTTCCAACGCATTTCTGAATTAATTTCCAAAGCATGCTGGGTCCTAATTTAAAACATGTATGTATTTAATGTTTATATAAAAGTTGGTGCATCCAAGCCATGGATGCACAGACAATAAATAACCACCCCAATTCCCAGCATGGGGAAATTTGTTGGATTCTCAGATGATCAAGGAAACTTCAAAATATTTCCTCTGAATTCTGCATCAGAATGAGTAATTTTCCCTCAGGGAAAATCTGTTGGGAACTGGGCAACAAGATGAACAGATTGATGCAACAGCAATTACAACCAAAGCATAGGCCATCCTTTCCTCTATGTTTGCAGAGGAAGGGTAAAATATATCAAGATGATAGCTAGAATCATGAGATCAAAACTCCATCCATTTTTACTGGTGACACACGGTTTTGAGATCATATAGCCAGAAAGCAAATTTGGTGTACAGTGGTGGTTAAGGCATCAGTATGTTAGAAATTGGGAGAGTGGTAGTTCCATTTTAGGTCCAAAACCAGTTGGGTGACCAGAGGCCAGACACATTCTGTAAGCCCTAGGAAGAAGGCAATGGCAAATCACTTCTAAATTCCTGCCAAGAAAATTTAGATACTTTTCCAGGAGTGAACTTGAAGGCATAAATATAACATATCCAAGGACACAGGTTGCAAAGTTTTACTCTGGCGAATTCAGACTTAGAATATCAGGCATGTGTATACTCAGTGTGCATGATCTGGATGTCTCATCCTATTCACAGTTGCCCAGTTCCTATTCAGTTTGTGCATTTTTAGTTTCTAGAACTCAACAGCATCTCATATCTGTCCTGTTGCCACCAAAAAGATTCTGAGTGGAGAATCTGTCACACCTTGCCCAGGTTATCAGAGATAATTTGCATTATAATCTATTACAAATGCAGTGGTTATGAAACAAAAGTAATGATGGTGCTTTTTCATTTACTGTAGGTTTACAAAGAAAATACGTTTCTAGATAAAATGGGGATTTGCAACTAACTAATGCAGAAGAAACTGATATTGCTTATAGTGTAGGATTAAAAAAGGACCAGTTTCGCTTCCTAACCATGGAAAAACAATACAGTATTTTATTTTATATTTACATTTTAACCTTGTTTATTGTAGTCACCAAGACAAGTAGACTTTGTTTCAGGATTCCAGGAAAAGCCCTGGAAATGCTTGCTCTTTCTGGGCCTGGCACTGCCTGGCTAAGAGGACTGGAGTAGGTCACTCTGCAGCGCACATTGGTTTTCACCCAGAAAATAGTCACAGATGGTCTTCTTTCCTGGTCCTAGCCTTGAGATGTCAATATCATTGTTTAAAGCTATAGAACTTATCAAAGTCACAAGAACTGCTTTGCTTAATAGCACTAACAAGTGGCTGACAGAAGACCAACAATTGTTGGGGTGAAGGCAACAGTTATCTCTGCTCCATAGCAAACTGCCTCTGTCCTTGGAGGGTGGCTTCTACCAGCTGCTGAAGCGGGGTTGGCAATATTTTTGATTTTTTAAATTAAATCCACTTACGTCAGGGGATCATAGTGACATTGTTTGGTAATTAATTACAAGGAAAGTTACAAGGTTTTCTCCTCCCCCCGCTGTCGAGAATCGACAGCCAGTGAGAACTCTCTGCCACCGAGGGCGCGCGGGATTTCCGGGAACCCGAATCCAGCTGTGGGCAGCCCACTAGGCAGGCGAAACCCCAACCGATTCAGGCTTCCAAGCGGCTCGTCTGATCCGAATGCACGAATTGGGCACGGCCGACTTTTATAAAACGAATTAGTTAGCGTAAATAATGAATTGAGCAATCGGCGTTGTTTCCAAATAAGTACGTTTTAGGAGCGTCTCGCTAGGCGCTTCAGTCGGAATGAACGGGGAGAAAGTGCCTAAGAGAGAAAACATCGGGGGAAGATTGGTCTGTTTGAACCGGCTGGAGCTCAGATTAATACGGATTTAAGTTTAGTTTAAATAGGGCAAAGGAAAGCGGACGAGAACTGAAAGCAAAACTTACCGGCGTCTCCATTTCTCCAGCCGGCTAACAAATTTCTAATCTTCCGGCAAAAAGCAGGGAGGGAAATCTGCTCCGCACACGACGGCCACGGGAGCCTCCGCATTTCCGCGGGCTGTCAGCCGCCTGGGCCTCCACGCCCCTTTCCTTGGTCGTACCTGGGCGGGACCGGGGCTCCTGGGGCGACGCTTCCTCCCCGCCCGGCTCTGGAACCCGTCCCCGAACAGAGCAGCGCCTTTCTCGTGCCTCGCGCGGGGTGGCGTCGCCGCCTTTCAGCCGACTGGGATGCCAGGCTCATGTACTCGACCTCCTGGCATCAGTTTCCCCATTACCCCACCGTCCCACTCAGCAGCCCAGTTATGAAGGGGAAGGCAAGTCTCGTGTCCTTTTCGCCTTCTAAAACAACAAGTCGTGAGGAGCGCGTCACAAAACGAAAGGCGTCCCCCTTCCCCCAATAAAACAACCCTCATAAAAGGTTGACTTCTGAAAAGGGAGTGAGGATTGAGTGCTTGAATGCAATGCGTTTGTATCTAGGCTCAAACGTATAAAAGATCTTGAGTTTACAAACTTCACAATTTTGTGTGTGTGCATGCACAAATGTAGGAATTGTGGAAATACAATTTGGACCATGTGAAAGGTCAAGGTTTTTGGGTTTATAACAGTTGCTTCAATTCGGATGCTTTGAGAATGACCTAGGATCTGATCAGAATCTCATTTAATTTATAGAATGCTGATCTTCTTTTGCATCTGGTCAGGCTCCACACAGTACTACTTCACCCATGGTAGTGTGGTAGGGGCATGTAATGGCAACAAGAAAACATTGTGTTTAGAACATCTCTGCCTAAAAAGACATTTGTGGTAGATGCTAGTCTAGGCTGTGCTCCAAACTCCACCTGTGTGACTCACTCGCCTCCATGTCCCTGAACTACCTGATACACAGCTCAAAAAGGGAAATTTCAAAACTGCTATCAACTTAGTCATACTTAAGTCATCCTGCAAAAGCCTGATTTTGGTTACTATGAATGTGGTAACTGTTATTTAAGGATGGCTTTCACTGAAGGCAGCTAAGAATATCTAAACTGTTGATATTCAGTGCATACTTTTATGATGCCAACATTTGTAGAGATCTGGGGTTATTTTTTTCCTGGTAACATTCGTCCCCTTATTTCCCAGAAACTAATTACTTCTTGAGCACTTTTTTGTTCCTGATAAAAATACAAAGATAGCCATACAGCATGTAAACTCTTGCCCCAATGTAAGTTCTTCCTGCACCTGGGGGAGATCAAAATGGAAAGCAGAGAAAGCTTTCCATTTCCCCTCATGAAACCCCTATATTTACTTTTAAGAAAATGGATTCTTTGAACAGCATTTGCCTCTTTAGGTTCTGATTTATCAGTAACATACAGTACAAATATTAGAGCTATTTGCAAAATAATATTTTCTCTGGATTATGAAGTTATCAATATTTTTTTCATTTTGGTAATAATGATCCACCCAGAAATGGGACAGTTTTACCTAATGAGAAAGTCAGACTGTGTCTGTGATCAACTTTTCCTCTAGAATTGTTTTTGTGATCGGCTGTCTAGCTCATTAATAGTCAGGTTCCTTGGAATGAATGGATCAGTAATAAGAGTCTGAGTTTGATTTTCTCTTCTGTTTTGATATATCACCAAAGGCTTTCTTAAACATAGGCAAAAGTATATGTTTAGTTAAATTTGAGGGAGGGCAGAAAGATAAATCTAAGGGAAGAAATCTGGGTTGGAAAAAAATTCAGAGTGGGATAGTAGAGAGTAGAAACTTGACAAACAGGCAGTTGGAGATCAGGAGCTGGATGAAAAAGAAAGAGCAGAGAAAAGATTTTTCACATATGATCTAAAACAGCGACTATATAGTATATAATAAGAACTATACCAGATGATTCTGAGTCTCTGAAAGAAAACAGGAAATAGGGGAAGGAGTATACCTTACTAGTGGCTTCCTTTGCTATAACGGTGAGATTAATTATAGCACATGTGCTTTGGCTAAAGGCAAAGTCTTTTTAATCTTTGTGTTTGTTTAAAGAGGCTTTGGTCTCTTAACAGAATTCTAGCCCAAATCTCACTTGTAGCTTGCAACCAGCCCCATCATACCCTAACATTCCTAATCTTCCCCTTTGGCCACAAAATATTGCCTTCACTTCACCCATCCCACGGAAAAACAATCTTAAATAAACCACTGAACACTCTGGAATAGCTTGACTGTGAAATAACATTGTTATAAAATACTTTATATTTCTGAAGCAAGCACAAAAACATGGGGTGGGCGAAATCTGTTGACCTGTCAGTGTTGTGGCTGCCACTGCCATGAATTAGATAGCTTTATATTTTAGAAAAACTGAAGCTGGAGGTCAATCTTGAACATTCAGTCTCTGTGATAATTCCCAAGAATAATTGTTCCCATTTGTTTCATGAGTAATGGAAGCTTCTCCAATTCCACCAGCCAGTTTTCATGCACCTGATATACAGTACGTATTTCTATCGAAGTACCATTACCTCAACTATTCCACATTCCACCGTCTGATACCTTATTAATAATATTCTTTCTGCTATATTTACCCACTGCTTTCCTGAAAATCTTCCTGAATCTTTAGGCCTATTTTGAAGGACCTCTCAAACTGCACTTTTCAGACACAAATATATGACACAAAACTATACATCATTTTATCATGACATTAAATGATAATTGGATTATATATTTGGCAATATACTGACATTAATGTTTGATACATGGTTAATTACTTAATGGAGCTATATATAGTTAACATTTTCCTCCAATGTAATGTCCTAATTTGAAATGATCCTTTATATTATGCAAGTAGAAAGAGCTCCCTACAAAGTGGCCTTTCTTCCAGATCATAAGTACAATTTCTGACTTCAGCTGTTGTACTAAGTTTTGTCTGACATAAAACTCTACTTTTGTAGCATAAAATTATTCTTAAGAAAAATATTTTTTATTCTAAAGATTTTAAAATCTATGCTAAAAAGGCTGGGAAAAGGCATTCTCATGTTTTCATACCAGTGTTCTTTTCCACTCTTGTCTCTTTAACTGAAATTAAAATATGTAATGGAAAATCTTTTCTCTCAACAGCATTCCTTTAGAATATTTTCTAGAAATGTCTCCTTCACATTCCCATCCCTATCTCCACCTCCTCCAGTTAGTCCAGTTAAATTCTAAAAATAAACTTGGCCAGATGTAGATTGACTAAAAATAGACCAAAAATTTATTTAAGTTGTCTTTTTAAAATTTATCACTGCAGCTCTGTTGTGTACTTGCAAATGAAAGAGGTAAATGGGTGTGGACAACTTTACCCTTTCAAGAAATACAGCTCATTCTTTCTGAACTGGTGTAAATCTACCGTGTTCTGAACCAATATTTGGCAAAACAGAGTGAAATGAGCAAACATTTCCAATGGAATCATTCACCAGTGACATTTTATAAGCTAGCATTTATTCAAGGTTTTTCAGCTTCAGTCCAAGATTATTTTTTCTTGACTATTACAAAAACTGCAAATGGTCCTTTATAGATAATTTCTGTTCCCTCCAAAGTGCAAACATGTGCAATCCAATTGATTTTCTTTGAACTCTTTGGGTAAAATTTCTGCTCCTCCATTAACATCATTCAAATGACATCTTCCTCCCGATCGCAGTTATGTGTACAGAGTGATTCAACACAGGAACAGAACCTTTCGATACATGGTTGTGTAGTATGTACATTCAGTTCTTTGTGCACCTACATCCTAATGTGGGGCCCCAGTTTCTGTGGAAATTCATGCAAAAGATTACCAGCATAGTCTGCATTCTGAAAAATACTTTTGGGGCCTGATGCCATGCCCTGTGTTTAGAGGTTTTATTTGTTCCATGTGTAGGTTTTATATTTCATGTATATTCTTGTTTTGCGTATGGCAGTCTCCTGGAATTGCTGCAGAATTTGATTAATAAATTAATAATAAACTT
This sequence comes from Ptyas mucosa, assembly GCA_012654045.1. Lineage (NCBI taxonomy): Eukaryota > Metazoa > Chordata > Lepidosauria > Squamata > Colubridae > Ptyas > Ptyas mucosa. The sequence continues at coordinate 3,745,988 of WNWU01000089.1, forward strand.
AAATTTATTAATTTAATAAACTTGATTAATTAATAAACTTAAATTAATAAGTTTGAATAATAAATACATGTTTTTAGAGAGAATATGGGTTTTAAGAAAATATACAGACATGGTAATTGGACTCTGTTGTGCGATTGCTTTCAGATTTATCTGACTTTCTTTTACTGCTTCTGTATAGTTTCAAGATACGTCCGATTGCAGAGTACATTGTAGTTTATTTACTGACCACCAATTACATTTTGGAAAAGTACTGCTATCAAAATCTTTCATGCATGAAATAGTTTCACTGTGTATATGTTTACTATATTACCATTATGACACATACTGTAATTGGACTGATAAGGAGAATTTACAATGTAAAAAAAAATTAAAGTACAGGCAATGTGTTTCAATAATATAAATGTATTAAAATGACCACTGTTTTAATTCTTATACAAAGGTAGCTAGATACTGTATATGTTTTTCTGTAATTGTCTTGTTCATACAGCTTTTTGTTCTTGATGTCACTCTGTTCTGATTATGTCCCTCTGTGAAATCAAACTTTTGCTAGGCCCCAATAATTGTAATCCTTAGAGTGTAAGTACATTACAATACATTCCAAAACCAAAATCTCATGCTATTCTCCCCATACTTATGGGTAAATGAAAATGCAATGCTACTCAAGATTTGTCAGCACTGGTCTCCAACTTGGCGGAGAATAGTGGGTGATAAATCAACCTGACATGAGTTGATTTATGAAAACATGACGTTTACAGTGTAACCAGAGCTGCTCAGGAGTATATCTGGAACCCCTAAGTCATACTATATACTAATAGATGGGAGCCAGTTTGGTCAGTGGTTAAGGCACCAGGCTAGAAAGCCAGAGACCTGAGTTCTAGATTTGCCTTAGCCATGAAATCCAGTTGGATGATCTTGGGCCAGTTATACTCTCAGCCCAACCCACCTCACAAGATTGTTGTGGGAAAAATAGGAGGAATTAAGTGTGTTGGATATGTTCACTGCCTTGAGTTATTTGAAAAAAAAATACTGTAATAAACAAACAAACAAATAATAAAACTGCAGGGACTTTAGTAGTCAGCATTGACTTGAAGGCACATGAGCATGCACACATACAAGACTCGATAGCTGCTAAATAAAGGGTCTTCAAATAATGCTGAAAAATGGAATCAAACCATTATCATACATATAACAACTTCTTACAACTCGAAAGTTTGAATTGAAAAACATACACAAAACAAAGTTAATTATTTGGTTAAGTCCTTTGGTTACTTTTACATCCTGTATTTCAAATAACTGGTTCTGCCACATGCCTTCTGGGTCAAGTGGAACATATTTTCATGCCCCTAGTTCTTGCTCTACAGTATGTATCTTCAGGCAATAGCACAGTTCCTTGTTTTTGCGGTTTTTAAAAGTTGCATTGTGTAGTATTTCCTGTATAGGTTGTAACTCAATGTTTAGAAATAATGGAGAGGAAGCTGGCTGGGGAATTCTATGAGTTAAAGTCCACACATTTTAAAGTTTGAGAAATACTGCCTCACAGCAACATCCAATAAATGGAGAAAATTTTGAAAAACATCAATAAGAGAAGTGGACTAGAAAATCTGCTAATGGAAAAATGGCTATATTTTTTTCTAAAAAACGAAGAAAGAAGACAGAAAATGCCAAAACAAGAACCATTAAAAAAGTCAAGGAAACGACCGGTCCACTAATGGGAGAATACTATCTACCCCCTTTACAGTTTCACTTTCAGTTTTATTTTCACAGCAGGAAACAGCTTTAATACAGAACACTTGAGCTAAGCCACGGTCAGGCTTCTTCCTGTCTCCTTCTTGATCAAACAGGAAATACTGTTTTCGCTTTCCAAACAGCCCTCTGATGCTGAGGAGTTCTACTACCCCTCCCCACCGGAAAAGAAATCTGTTCCAAATGCAGAACACAAGCAGAGGAGAGGCGTTTCACTTTCAGTTTTACTTTCACAGCAGCAACCAGGGGATTGGACAGGAGAGGCTTCTGTGGGGCAAGGCTGAGGGAGAGAAGGGGATAGGATAGGGGAGGCTTCTGTGGATCAAGGCTGAGGGAGAGAAGGGGAGAGGAGAGGCCAATCGTAACTACTCATTAATTTTCAAGATGTAAGTGTCCATTTATCAAGCCCAATCACATAGTTTCTTGGCGAAGCACTGGTATCCAGCTAGTAGTACTATAAAAACATGTTAGGAATACAACTCAAAATAGACAAGAAAATGTCACTACAACACCTATCCAATCTAGATGAATTTAAATCACCAGGACCAGATGGATTATATTCTGGGGTTTTGAAGGAGGTGGCAGATGTGATTTCAGAACCACTGAACCATATCTTTCAAAATTTCCTGGAGCATCAGTAAACTACTAGACAATTGGAAAAAACTGATGTGGTTCTAATCTTCAAAAAAGGGGAAAAAATGGACCCAGGAACTGCAGACCAATAAGCTTGGGAAGATGGACGTTCCCCAGGATCTAAGCCTGTGGAACTCCACTACTAATCCTGAGATGATCTCCAGTAATTCAGGCACTCAGAGACTACATAGGAGGGATGCAACCCAACTGATCCTGCAAACCAAACTTCAGGAACAGAATCTCACATCTGGAAACTTGAGAAGTATAGTCCCAGTATACCCTGCTACCCTATCTGGGGCCTGGCTGGTGCCAAACCCTAAATCCAGTCGAATACATCTCTGAGAGGGGAATACCCCACTCTGGTGTCAGTCAGATGATGCATGCCGGGTACACATGTTCTTCTCCAATAAGGTCACAAATGAGGAGTGCCTTATTGCTGACCAATCTGGTACTCATTAGCAGAAGTCAAAGGCCCAGGTGTCTGAGTGTCTGCTGTGCAAGGTATGGGCATGAGCTTGGAGGGCTAGAACATACCACCGGTATTAAGTATCAGGGACCTACCATCTTGCTCCTGTTTCTACCTCTACCTATAACCACATGAATTGGTTGCCCCCCACACCCAGTAAGGTGGACTTTTACCCTCAATTCTGGTCTCCCCCCCCCAACACCACTAGACCCTGCCATTATCAGTAATACCAACTTACCCAACCATTCAAGGGGTAATGGGGGGAGAAATACTCCTATGGCACTTCAGCTGTAGCTGTCAGGCTTGCTCCAGCTAGGTTCCTAGGAAAGAAAGACTCTCAACTCCATTTGATTTAAGTGATAGGTTCTTTTACTAAGAATTAGTGGTTGGAGCAAAAGCAGGCTAGAACTAAACTTCCCACACAAAAGGTTACAAACTTCATCCTTGCCCTCTTCCCTTGACTGGTTTGTCTTTGACCAATTGTGTGCTGCTTAGGTATTTTGGGAACTGCTTGGGAGTTTGATACAATCCATATTCCTTTCTCAGGCTTTGTGGCCTTGAAGACTGGAACAGGCTGGTTGTCACATCTCTAGTTTCTGTCACTCCCCCCCCCCTTTTGGTCATCTCTAACCTGTATATGCCAATTGCTATTTCCTCTTCTCCTACCCCCAGTAGTTGATGGCAGGATGCCAGTAAGGCACCAAGCTGAAGTAGGTCTTAGCGCCAACAAGAGTCCTCCCTCTCTACAACCCCCACAGTTACTAAATATATCCTCCCCCAGGGGTGAAGTCCAGCAGGTTCTGACAGGTTCTGGAGAACTGGCAAATACCACCTCTGGCTGCCCCAGAGTGGGGTGGGAATGGAGATTTTGCAGTATCCTTCCCCTGCCACGCCCACCAAGCTATGCCCCCCCCAAGCCACAGCACACCCCCCAAGCCACGCCCACAGAACCGGTAGTAAAAAAATTTGGATTTCACCACTGCCTTTTCTCCACAAGATGGTTTATCCCACTTGCCAGTCAGTGACCACATTTATACTCCCACCCTGCCTGTCTTACACCCAGGCAAGAGAGATGCAAACATAGAATAACCAAGTACTTGGTGACCTCTATGCTCACTCTAGGGATCAACCCACTGTCACCTTGAGATCCCTGGACTCCTGTACCCACCCACCCCAACTCCCTTATAAGCTTCTCCCTTTCAGTCTTAGAGGAGGCTTTTTGCCACCAGGGTTCTTCTTCAGAGAGTCTGGCCTCACCCTTAAATTTTTTGCTGGGCCCCGTATTTGTTGGAATTTCAGGGTTTGCAGCCCCAGCCTGGCTTAGCTTAAACCCTGGCTCTGTCAGCTGTTCTGCCATCACCAGCTCTGGTCCGCCTTACTAGAGGTCTCCAAACCTGTCTCTGATCTCTGAGCCTTGCAGTCCTTCCCATTGGTCTCTGATCTGGGCCACCTACCGTATTTTTCGGAGTATAAGACGCACCCAAAAGGGGGTGAAAATTTAGGTGCGCCTTATACACTGAATGTAGCCCTGCCCATCCACTGGCCCCCACCCTTTGGCCTCTGCCTCCCAGCAGTTACCTCCTTGCAAGCAAACAGCAAGAAAAAACAGCCCCATTCAGCTTCAGCATAGGCTAATTACCACAAGTTGATTAGATCGGCCTCCCGACTCTCAGCTGATTTGCTCTCAGCTGTTTTGCGCAGGCTCTTTTGCAGGCTCTTTGCTTCCTGCAAAGAGTGCTGGAGCAGATTTTTCCCCCCTAGCTAAAACGAAACTGAAAGTAAAGCAGGCTCTGCTGCAACGTGACAAAATGAGGCAGAGAGAGATATTTCTTTTTCTTTTTGCTCACCAAAAAAGGTAGGTGCAAACAATGGGCAAAAGAGGAGAGTTCAAGATTTTAAAACACAAAAGAAAAAAATTTAACTAGGGAATTGTAATAATTGAGATGCTATTAATTGTATATTGTGTTGAAAGCAGAAATGGTTAAGTTATGGTTTGGAGAAATATATGGGGGAAATTATTTGGTTTATTTTTTGGTTTATTATAATTGATTTGTAAGAAATTGGATTGCATGGAAATAATTGGTATATTCATGTTCATGTTGATTAATATACAAAAAAGATAGTTATAACTAATTGATTTATTTAAAAATGTTGAATTTGTATTAAACAATTGTAATATTAAGTAATTAACCAATGTGAGGATGGATATAAAATAGATGACAATGGGAAGGAGTATAATATAGAATAGAAGGGAAAAATTGAATTTGATTAAGATTAGAGATGAGAATGAAGGGTAATATTGGTTTTTTTTAAAAATAGATGAGGAATAAATATGGCAAAAAGGAAATATAGAAATTGTAAATTTAATTGAAATGACTAAACACTGTTTAAATTTGTGAACCAGCCAAATACTCTGTTCAAAGAAAATACATTGTATGTTTGTATGTGTGCTTGTCTAAAAAATAAAAAAACCCTTTTTTTAAAAAAAAACAACCAAAAAAGGTAGGTGCGTCTTATACTCCGGTGCGTCTTATACTCCGAAAAATACGGTACTTCTCTGCCTAGGCCTCTGGGCTCTGGGGCAGTTCTTGCCTCTGGATCCCACCAGCTTAATTGCCCTTCTGGCCTGCTCCAGTCCAACTTCAGGCTGACTCTTCTCTGTGTCTCTGTTGGCCTTCTTCCCGCTGCACTTACGCTCTCCTGTAGCCACTAGGTCTGCAGCCCCTTTCAACCAAAGATTGTATATTCCCTTTCGATTTTTTGTATGCTTCCCAGAGACACAAATTGTCAGAAGGGTGGTCTTATAAATATTTTAAATAAATTTATAATCAAAATTTCAAAGGAAAGGCAGGAAATAAATGTAAATGATAATCACATTTTCATAGAAAGGGATGTTTGCTCTTGTAATAACCCCAATTACCCCCCCCCCCAAACCTAGGCAGCTAAATTGAATGTGTAGATTTTTACATAGAAAAAAATGCTAGTTTTATTTTAAGTAGTATTGCTGTTTACTTAAAGCATAAAAAATATCAATGCAGTCTGACTGGGCACAATACTCTAATCTGGGACTAGCAAATGTAAACACAGCTGTGTCTGATTAACCATTTCCCTCCTATTCCTAGAATTTTGGTAAGGAATTATAAGAATATTAGGACCCCTTTGCTAAATCTAGATCTGCTTTTCTAAACCCATTAGAGACTCATCAGGTGTGTTGAAATGTTGACTTCTCAGAATTCCCAAATTCCGGTCTTGGCCACTGGCTGCATATAAGGCCACTATTGGAAGGCACAGCACACATCTGCCAGCTGCAGCTGGCACAAAAGGACAGGCAAGGCTGCGAGCCCAGAGAAGTAAAAAAGAAAGTGCCTTGACAACAACAGCAACAGAAAAATAACCCTCAATGCCCTAATATATTTAGGCTCTGAGCCACAGCTAGCTATGGGCATCCAATTTTTTTCAAGATCTGTAAAGTGTACAAACTCTGGAGGGGAGAATGTCAAAAGAATACCAGGCAGCTAGGAGCCCATTCAGCAAACCTGCTTCCCAGGCTGAAGGAAATCAACAACTGGCAGATGACCTGAATGTGTTTTCCTGCAGGTTTGAAAGGAAACTACAGCCACCTATCTCCATAAGCCCCATCTCAGACACACCAACAACAGCCAAGCCTCGTACAGCTGACCCCATCCCATTGGGTTCCCAACCCCTAGTGATCACAGAAAAGGAAATGCAAGACCTATTTCACAGACAAAAGCCAGGAAAAGCTCCAGGCCCAGACAAAGTAACTCCTTCTTGCTTAAAAGTCTGTGCTGACCAATTGGCCCCCAACTTACCCGAATCTTCAATAAATTGCTAGAGATGGGTTATGTTCTTTCTTGCTTCAAATGGTCTACTATCATCCCAGGGCCAAAGAAGCCCACCATCAAGGAATTGAATGACTACAGACCAATTGCTCTAACATCTCTAGTCATGAAAACCTTTGAAAGGCTAGTGCTGTCCCACTTGAAAACCATCATGGATCCACTGTTAGACCCCTTGCAATTTGCATACCGAGCAAATAGATCAACAGATGATGCTGTTAATATGGCTCTGTACTACATCCTACAACATCTTGAATCTCCAAAGACCTATGCAAGGGTCCTCTTTGTAGACTTGAGTTCAGCATTCAATACCATCATTCCAGACACTCTTCTAACTAAGCTAAACCAGCTAGCGGTACCTGAACACACCTGTAAATGTATCATAAACTTTCTAACAGACAGGAAGCAGCAGGTGAAGCTAAGCAGAATCACATCAGATACCTGTACCATTAGCACAGTCCTCCCCCCAAGGCTGTGTGCTCTCTCCACTTCTCTTCTCTCTCTATACCAATGACTGTATCTTTAACGATCCATCTGTTAAACTACTGAAGTTCGCAGATGACACAACAGTGATCGGTCTCATTCGAGACAATGATGAATCTGCATACAGATGGGAGGTTGAACAACTAGTCTCGTGGTGTGATTGGAACAAACTGGAACTGAATACACTCAAAACCGTAGAAATGGTGGTAGACTTTAGGAGAAACCCTTCCATATTTCCACCTCTTACAATACTAGACAACACAGTATCAACAGTAGAGACCTTTAAATATCTAGGTTCTACCATATCGCAAGGTCTAAAATGGACACCTAACATCAAAAACGTCATCAAAAAAGCACAACAAAGAATGTTCTTTCTGCACCAACTCAGAAAGCTCAAACTGCCCAAGGAGCTGCTGATCCAGTTCTACAGAGGAATTATTGAGTCTGTCATCTGCACCTCTATAAGTGTCTGGTTTGGTTCTGCATCCCAACAAGACAGACACAGACTTCAGAGGATAATTAGAACTGCAAAAAAAAAAAAAAAAAACAATTGCTACCAACCTGCCTTCCATTGAGGACCTGTATACTGCACTTGTCAAAAAGAGGGCTGTGAAAATGTTTGCAGACCCCTCGCATCCTAGACATAAACTGTTTCAACTTCTACCCTCAAAATGATGCTATAGAGCACTGCACACCAGAACAACTAGATGTAAGAACAGTTTTTTCCCGAACGCCATCACTCTGCTAAACAAATAATTCCCTCAACACTGTCAAACTATTTACTAAGTCTGCACTACTATTAATCTTCTCATCGTTCCTATCACCTATCTCCTTCCACCAATGACTATATAACTGTTACTTTGTTGCTTGTATCTTATGATTTATATTGACTGTTTCCTAATACGATTCGATTGCTTATTTGTACCCTATACCATCATTAAGTGTTGTACCTTATGATTCTTGACGAATGTATCTTTGCTTTTATGTACACTGAGAGCATGTGCACCAAGACAAATTCCTTGTGCGTCCAATCACACTTGGCCAATAAAATTCTATTCTATTCTATTCTATCATAAAGTCTCATTCCAAATGGGAATGGTCTGGGAGTATGTGGGATTCCTGTGGATAGGAATTTTTTTTGTGGGGGTGGGGGGAAGCAAAGAGGATGTTATTTGTGCCAAAGGATTTAGAGGCTTGGAATTTCTATGGAAAGTGAAGGGGATGGAGGAGGAATTTATAGTCCTTCCCTCCTTTTTCCTAAATTTTAGGATTCAAGCTCTCGCTAATTCATTAATTGCAGTGTGAAAGGTCCACTAAAATTGGCCCATTTGATTTTAGCTTTCTCTATTACTTAGACAAAAGATGGGAATTGGTGGCTCTTTGCTGTTTTTTTTTAAACATTCTTGGAGGTTGCTTATTACTGTAAAAAGAAAGCAGTAGCCTCACTCTGTAGTGTTGGAGATCAAGTATAAAGTTCTGATGATGGCCAGGGTCCACTAAATTATCAGGCCAGTTATTGTAATATATTGAATTTGGTCTGAAAGAATTGTTGTCATGGACGGAAACCCTGATTCCTTGTTCAAAATATGGTCCAATATGTTTCTTAGCATTGAAGTGATGTTGAGCAATGAAATGCACATAGGTGTTAAATTACTGGGGAACCTTATTCTCACAGGACTAGGATATCACCCCCCTTAAAGAAAGCTTCATTTATTGTGTGAGATTTAGTAACCACTTCATTTATTAATTAAGATTGTAATCCAAGTAATTCTTTGCTGAATTAAGCTTCATCGAAATTAATAGGATTTATTTTAAATAAATTTAATTTTGAAATTACAACAGGTGCAAAGTTGTCCAGGTAACTCTGATTGCAGCTGGTTCCATTTCATAAAAGACATTCCTTCCAGGAAAGAGAGATAATTGGATACTTTTTAAAAGATGATATTTGCAGATGTTGGGTTTCAAAGATGTTTCAAACCCAAAGATACTTGAAAAAAGTTCACTAGAAAATCTCTGAAAATGCTGCCTAGTTAGTTAAGGACAGTATTTTCAGTCTGATTTATCAATTAATTAGAGTCCAATAGAATGTATAATTGCATTTGCTCCTATTTATAATTCTTTTTCTCATCCTGCTTTCCTATGTTTCCTATTTTGTAAAAAATTAGATTGCTTTTTCTTTGAGGCAAGGACTAATTTCATTATATAAAGTACTATGATCAATGCTGTCAGGTACTAATAATAGACACTGTTAACCATGACCTGTACTGACATTTCCAAACATATAGTACTTCTAAATATTATTCTGACATACAATAGTAGTTTCCATCTTATAACATTGTTCCTCCTCAATTTTCCAATTCCTTAGAAATTTTTGGCAATTGGATCTTCAATCAGGACACCAGGGCTGAACTCTAGATGGGGGATGTGACTGACACTTGGTGGAAGGATGATCCAAGTAGTTGCTCCCATTGCTGTCATTTGCCTTCTCTTCTCTAGTTCTTAATATTTAGAGGATGAATCTAGCCTCCTATTTTTGGGTGAGCAACTTTGGTGCTTGAGGGGACTGGAGTTACTTTCAGTAGCTTCTCTTTGTAATTTCTTGGCTCAGCCACAGAATTCCATCCTGAGGAAATTCTCCAGGCCTTGCTTTTTTGATGAGGATATCAGGGCTGGCAAAAAAGCTCTATGCAAAGAATGTTTGGAGAAGCAGAAGTGGAAGTGAGGAAGGGTGACTAGGAATTACCCTGTAGTCAGGGGTGAAATCCAGCAGGTTCTGACAGGTTCTGGAGAACTGGTAGCAGAAATTTTAAGTGGTTTGGAAAACCGGTAGCAGAAATTTTGAGTAGTTTGGAGTACCAGCAAATACCACCTCTGGCTGGCCCCAGAGTGGGGTGGGAATTGAGATTTTGCAACATCCTTCCCGAGGTGTGGGGAGAGAATGGGGCAGGGATGGGTTCTAAATTTTTTTACTACCAGTTCTGTGGGCGTGGCTTATTTTGTGGGTGTGGCTTGGTGGGGGGTAATGTGACTGGGTGGGCATGGCCAACTTTTTTTTTTTTACTTTTAAAAGCATCTTTTCTACAACCTTAAGAGGTTGCAGAAAAAAATGCTTTCAGGAGCCTCTGACGCTCAGGCAACTCAGCTGGGATTGCCAGAGGCTTTTAAAGGCATTTTCTCCCCCTATAACTTCTTCAGCCGAAGAGGTTGCAGAAAAAATGCTTTCAGAAACCTCTGATGATCCCAGCTGAGCTGCGCGATCAACAGAGGCCTTTTAAAAAAACTTTTAAAAGTATTTTTTCAGCTGAAGAGGTTGTAGAAAAAATGCTTTTAAAAGTAAAAAAAAAAAAGCCTCTGATGAGGTGGGCAGGGTAAGCGAGTGGCGACCAGTCCGGGGACTGGTTTGGGGGCGTGGCCAGCCAATGTTATTACCGGTTCTCCGAACTACTACAAATTTTTACTACCGGTTCTTGTGAACCGGTGTGAACCGGGAGCAACCCACCACTGAAATGGGGATTTTGCAGTATCCGTCCCCTGGAGTGGGGTGGGAATGGAGATTTTGCAGTATCCTTCCCCTGCCATGCCCACCAAACCACACCACACCATGCCTACCAAGCCATGCCCACAGAACCGGTAGTAAAAAAATTTGAATTTCACCACTGCCTGTAGTCAATGGGAAAGGAGAAAGCATCTCCAGGAGTTGCTTCAAACTTCCTTCTTGCAGACAAGTATTCTCACATGTTCCTCCTTTAAATAAAAGGAAGCTTCTGTGCACAGAAAAGGAAGATATTTCAGGGGAAAGTTAACGTAACTTTTCAGAAGAACAAAAACAAATACTGCAGCTAGCAACCAAAGTTAAACAGACAGCAACCATTACAAAATATAGGATACAATTCCTTATAAAGCATGAAAACTGTGTCCTGTCTTTCCCTTTGAAGTCATGGCAGAAAATACCACAGAGACACATTTTTTAAAATCCTGTAAACTAACATGATATTATTATAAAGAACTGTGGTTCTGAATAACTTTCCCCAGTGTTATTTTTTTAAATAAGAAAGAAAATACTGGGAGTTTAGTTAAACAAAAAGAAAAGGCAGAATACACACACACTTTACAGTATAGAAATACAGAATACAGGGGGTTTGTTTTACTTAAAAAGTTTGAATTGGGGAAAATTTATATGGAACTCATGAGATTTGAGGGTTTTAGATCTTGTGAGAATGCAGTTTAGTGATCATTCAAAGTTGTGTGGTCCCCACAAGCTACTTATGACCCATTTTCAAAGTTATGATGGCTACCCCCTCCACTATAGATTCTTAATAGCATTTTGGGCATTTGGTAACCAGTTTACCTTTAGGGTGATTTGCAATGTTCCACGGCCATGTGACTGTGATTTGTGACTTTTTTGCTTTTGCTTTTACGTCCGGTTCCTGAAAAAAAATGCCAGTTGGGGAAAATTGATTCATTTAAAGAGCATGGCAATCACTTAATGACTGCTGTAAAATATATTTAAAAATTGGGTCTGGTCACATGATGCTTCAACTTATGTCCATAATTACCAACCATAATTATGTGTTCAATTAGGATAATAAATTGAGGACTATCTGAACAGAAAACTATAGTACTTTATTTCCAACACTAGTTTATCCAGCTTTTTGTAGTTTGAAGACGGGAACTCTAATTTCAAAGGAAGCAACCATAGAAATCAGTGGAAGCTTTTATTTTAGAGCTAATATCAGATTGGAAAGAATAAGAAAGAAAGGGTTTAACCTCAATTCTGATTGGATGATTCCCCCCACCCCTTTCCTCTTGATTAGCTGGGTGGTAAGCACTGATTAGTATTATTTCTTAGGACTTTGAAATCTCCGGAAATGTAGATGGCACAGTCTGGTTTCAGAATTGAGGAGATTGGGGCAGAGAAACATTGTGGTCTGGAAATGTCTTTACTACACATATCTAAATCAGTGTGTACGTTATTGGGTGGTCCTGTAACAATATCATCTGGGATCATTCTTAGTCATTCTTAGTACAGATACCATCAATTATTTAGAATAACTCTCACAATAAATAAATCAGTGAATCTCATTTCCAGCAGAGTTAAAGACGTAGTTTATGTGGATTTGATATAGCAGCTCTTCCAGAGGTGGGTTTCAGCAGGTTCTGACTAGTTCTGGAGAACCGGTAGTGGAAATTTTGAATAGTTTGGAGAACCAGTAGTAAAAATTCTGACTGGCCCTGCCCCCACCAATACTCTGCCTCCCAAGTCCCAGCTGATCGGGAGGAAATGGAGATTTTGCAGTAACCTTCCCTTGGATTGGGGAGGGAATGGAGATTTTACAGTATCCTTCCCCTACCACGCCCACCAAGCCACACCCACCAAGCCTTTCCATCCTCACCAAGCCACACCCACAGAACCAGTGGTAAAATTTTTTGAAACCCACCACTGAGACTTCACTAAACTTTTATTGATAATCTTGGATGACATAAAGATATTGAAGGCCAATGGCTGAGCACAACCATTGGTAGGACCATTTGGCTATTACATAAGCGAGATTTTCTGAAGGCCTCTCATAGCTTTCACAGCCTCGACTGTGGGTCTTCTGTTACACAGACATTTCTTGGAAGCAGAATGAAACACTGAAAAATGAGAATTTAATTGTGTGCATACTTGAAGTTGCCTTACTTTTATTGCAGAGGAGCTGAACATATTGCTAAAGTCCTAATTGCCTTCCCTGTTTCCCAGAGGAGTTGTAAATTCTAGGAACATCTTTCCTTGTTCAGAGGTACCTTTAACAATATATGTGGCTCAAGTTGTCCTGATTGTCAGAAGAATAACTAAACTCTTCCAGTTTCTTCTTCATAATTTCTCCTCCTTGCACCATGGTTTGAAATAGAAAAGTGAAATTCCCATCTACTAATTAAATTCTTTTCTTAAAACACCTGGGTGTATGTAAGAGAAATGTGAGCAAATGGCCCAGGGATCTCCTGGGTCATTTGCTTACTGGGTCAAAGCTATCTTGCGGATACCACGGGATAGCTTTGCAATGTGCCAATCTTTTAAGCAATCTCTTGTGGCCTTATTTATGCTTTATTGTTTTCAATTGTTATTTAATATGTGTTTTATTGTCTTGTTTTATTGCATGCTACCCGGAGTCGCAGTTGGGAGATAGGCAGCTAAATAAATTTGATAAATAAATACATGGGAATTTCTTGGGAGGATGCTCAGAAGGATTGGTGTGGAGCAACCTCTTTAATGAATGGGCATTGTATAACTGTGATACTTAATGGGGCAGTCATTTTGTGAATGAACAAGCCCAGCCCTTCTCCTATGCCAGGAGTGTTCTTATGACATACTCTTAAAATAGAAAAACTCCTATTGTTTAAAAGTTTCTGCAAAAAAAGAAAAAAGGATTCCACTCTTCAGTGTCATCTTATCTTTTTGTATGTAAACATACATACATACATACAGTACATACATACATACATACATACCGTGTTTCCCCCAAAATAGACCCTATCTTATATTTTTTTGAACCCTGAAAGAAATGCTTGGCCTTATTGCCATGCACTCAAAAGCCCGATTGGGCTTATTATCAGGGGATGTCTTATTTTGGGGGAAACGGTACATATAGACTTACATACATACATACATACATACATACATGTGTGTGTGTGTGTGTATGTATATAAACCAATATGTTTGAATTACAGTATTACTTTATATTTTGCACTGTTGATTGTTTGACATCCCTGGAATTTTATCTATGTGCCTTGCAATAGACATATCAATTTGTCAAAGCTAGATAAGTTTTAAATTGTCTTTATTAACAAATATGCTTTCAATACCTGTTCTGAAAGTTAAATTGCTATGCTGTCCATTTGCTGCAGCAAGTAGACCTGAACAAAAAGTAAAGAGGAATAGCACCAATTAGTGAAAAGCAAGAGCTTGAAATATGAACTCTGAAGACAACATTCACCAAACAGTTGCCATCGAAATAGGTTCAGGTCCAAGAGCACCAGATCAGTATTAGCTTGAGTAGTGGCGTTATAGTCTGCTGTTCCCTCTAAGTTATAAAGGACATGTTCTTTTTGCTACTAGAAAAAAATTCCAGAGATAAATTGGCAAACTCCTGGTCCCAGATAAAAAATATTCTAATATTACTCAATATTTATATACCACTTTCAGGCAACCTTCTGGTCTTTTTTCAAAGGTCAACACAACTTTTCTTAATAATTACTGCAAGAAAAAGTTTGGTATACATAAGGTCACTGGTGTTAATTATTTTTGTGTGCATTTGTGCCTTTGAGTCAGTCTTGACTTCTGGAAATGCCTGAAAAGTCCCTGCAGTTTTCTTGATAAGATTTTGGAGGTAGTTTGCCATTCCCTTCTTCCTAGGGCTAAGAGAGTAACTGGCTTAAGGTCATCTAGCTGGCTTTGTGCCTAAGTCTGTCTGTCTGTCTGTCTGTCTGTCTGTCTGTCTGTCTGTCTGTTGTCTGTCTGTCTGTTGTCTGTCTGTCTGTCTGTCTGTCTGTCTGTCTCAATTAATACTGAATGTAAGCTGTATTGTTAATCTTTCCCCCTTCTGTATAAATTGGAAAGAAGTACCTGCTGCCTGAATGGCTGGATGAAAACCAAGAAACTAAACAGAAAACTGGAACTCTGAGAGCAAGTGATAATGTTTTTTTAAATTTGTGATATCCAGCAGAGGAGGAATGATATTATCTGTGATTTGGTCATATTTGCATGTGGCTACCATTTAAGTGACAGGTTTACTGCATGCTAGGACAAGATGGCGTGCAATGGAAACTACCAAGCCACTAACCCAAAGCAGGAGGTAGACCAAAGTATGAAGACTTAGTAGTCTTCTAAGAGAAGAGGTACCAGCTTGACAATCTCAGCTGTCCTACTGCATTCTAACTATCCAATTCTATATTAGAAAGCCATTCAACAGACTTGCTAAAAGTTAGCTTTAGAAAGATTTTTGGTGGGATGTGGTGGCATGTTAAGCCTCAAAACTCCATGCTTCAGAATGAAGTTTGGCTTAACATTTACATTCAAAAATTTCCAAAACTCCAAGCTCGCTGATAAAGTTATACTGTATATTCAGTACAAACTGACTGGAGACATTCGGTTAAACAGTAATGGTTAATTATAGTAACACATTTTCTTATAGTCCTTGGACTCTTTTGCCTAATAGAAGGCATCATCTCTTTGCTAATTTCTGCTTCTTTT
Source organism: Ptyas mucosa (assembly GCA_012654045.1). Taxonomy (NCBI): domain Eukaryota; kingdom Metazoa; phylum Chordata; class Lepidosauria; order Squamata; family Colubridae; genus Ptyas; species Ptyas mucosa. The sequence continues at coordinate 3,761,400 of WNWU01000089.1, forward strand.
TGGAGACCTCCCCTTGCCATGTAAAGTGCTGGCTCATTGACTTGCTACTCCTTGATTAGATCCCCATTTCATAACACCTTGTTGTATAGAGATAGATTTCTCCATTGCTTTTAATTAAGCAATCTCAGTCCAGTTATACATGTGTACAGTATGTATCTAGTTGCTGCATCTATTGTTTTATTTTGGTACTTAAATGGTGCCCTATATTTACTTGAATCCAGCTTCTGGGCTTGAGTGTTTGTTGGGTTGATCTGTGCTTCTTCTGAGGTGTGCCTAGCATAGTGCTAGCTGGCATAACTCTTTCTGAATGCAAGTTCTCCCTGTGGCCCAAAGCTATGTTTTAGGTCAGATCCTTGCCCTTGCTGCCACATTTCACAGAGAGATCTTCTCTTCTGAGAAGCAATTATTGTGGTTATTTAGGCAATTTCCATTTCACAGGATATGTTCCACACACACACCCCCCCCCAATCATCTGCCTACAGCATTTTAGATATCTGACAAATGCTGCTTCTTTAGCCATATTCTTTGCAGATATTTCTCTGGCTCTTTGTGCATTTTTGGAGTTCCTGCAATTGGAGCAGTGAAATATCTATTCTGAATGGTTGGCTTTAGGCTGTGGTTTGGTCTTAGAACAAAGTAAAAAAGTAAAAAAATCAGGAACATTTAACCAAGACTATTGAGTTGGGCTAAATGGTTTCCCTCTAATTTTCCTGATCTGTTCTACTTCTCAAATTATTTTTTTCTGTAGGTTATTTAGGATTTTAAAAGTGACATTGTTTTATTCCCCCCCATCTCCAATGCTTTTCTGATTTATTTGTAGTCTTTGTGTACTATCCTATGACTCCATTTGACTCCAAGCCACTCACAATATTGTTACAAAAGCATCCTGCAAAGTGTGAGGTTTGTGGCATTTTGATTTTACTCTCTGTATTTTCCAGATTGTAAGATAAGATAAACTTTATTATCATTTTTTGAACATTATGACTAAAGTCTTTTGCTTCTCTTCCCTGCTGAAAATTTGTATAGCTTGGTTCTGATTTTGCTAATGTTCTGTCCTGCTCTTATTCTGAATTTGTTTGGCTTATCTTTCCTATTTTCTTTGTTATATCTTGATTTACAGATAACACCGGGTCTTCAGTATCTCAAAAATATTGACAATATCTTCATATTTTATTTTACTGGTACTTTTCCCCCATAAAGATTTGTGGTCAAATAACATGGTAAATTTCTTAAGTTTAAGATTGATATATTGAGACTCAAAGGCTCACAAATTGGTCATCTTCCATGCAAGACTATGCTGTTGATGTATACTGAGTTTTCTTTGGTCACAAGTAGTGATTGTAGTGATGAGAAAGAAAGTGAGATGCTGTATAAGCTCTTGCTACCAGATCTGGATTGCAAAAATCTAGGTAACTACAAGATGACAGCAAAGAGATATAGAAATTCCTAACTCTTTGCTATGATCTAGTGATCATGAGCAAACTAATTTCATATAGAAATAGGTTGCTAATGTGCAGCTCTCTAGAAGCTATCACTGCAACATACAATCCTTCAGCACTGACTACACTTCCTGAAGTGACCTGAATTAAAATTTAGCAAGCTCAGAGAATCACCCTTTGCCCGTCTTTCCCACCGTCAGACCAAACACATTGATTAGACACGCCAAAGTTTTTCCTTTGGAATCTTTTATTAACGTATAGAAAATGCATTAAAAAAGGAACTATACAGAGCCTAAGAGCAATCAGGACTAAAAATACTAGTTAACAATGGTTAACAAGCGTAAATCCCATTCTGTAAGTTACGGTTCCATTATGGGATCCTTGGGAGGGCAATTGCTTTTTCCCCTTCTCCCCCTCATTCTTTTTCACAGGTAAGATTTCTTTGGAGTCTTTCTGAGGGAGCTTTCACCTCATTTTCTTCTTCTGTCAAAGAATAAGTTCAGTTCTAGAATTACACATATACCCATGTTTTAAAGATCTTTTAAAAACTCTTCTGGCAAGAGGTGCTAGCCCAAATATAAGAACTCTTAGACAGTTCAATATCTCAGCTGGTTCTGATCCTAGTTCCCCAGCTTCCTCCCATCCCATCTATCTTTCCTTGCAGACACAGCAATACTTGAACCAATATAGCACTCATCCTCCTTTAGGCAGTATTACTGGATTACATGGCATGTGGATCTAAGGTTAAAGAAAATCATCAGCAGAGCACCTAATGACATCCCTGAACAGGAGAAAAAAAGGGGAAATGTCTAGGCAGGGACACAAAAATGAAAAGGGGGCACCGTTTTCAGCATTCTCAGAAAACTCCAGAGTCACAGTGGTTTATCACAAAGAGTTCCTTATGGCTAGAGTGGGCATTTCTTAATTTAATAATTTTGGCCCATTCTGCCTGTTAGGAGGTTGAGAAATAAAGAATAGGAAAAGATACTATCCACCTAGAGCTTATTGCAAGGACTTTTATAAAAGTCACACTCCTTCATTGTATACATAAACATGCATTTAGAAGGTTTATTTATTTATTAATTAAAAATCCTCCTTATCCAAGCCAGTGCTACCAGATTACCATGTACAAAGAAGGATTAATTAAGTAAAATTGTGTTTTTAAGAGGAAAGTAATCTGTATGGAGTGATGTTATGGATGCGCCTTAGGATACTAGTGGATGCCAGTTGCATGTATTATTGCAAGAAAAATTAGTACAAGCAACCTAAGGTATTGTGTCTCATCTCCTTTGTGTCATACATATATTCCTTTGTGCAGAATTTGATGTTATATCCAAAATCTGCCTCAGCTGAAAAAATAGAAGTATGTCTCACTACAAGAAACAACTGAAGTGGGAGGGGTCTGATGCAAGACACGACTGGCTCCCTGGATCTTAAAGAACTGTGCTGAAGACAGAATTTTAGATAAATTGAGTATTGCTGTAATTCCTAGTTTTGCACAATTATTAAGGATACAAAGCTTTGGTCCTCTTTTGTCACTGAATACTTTTATGGGAAGATGGATGAATTTATTAATCCCTGTTGCTCTAGTGATTCCTCTCCTGATGTTCTATGCATAGTCTGTAAGTAGTAGTAGTAGTAGTAGTAGTAGTAGTAGTAGTAGTAGTAGTAAGCCCCCATGGAAGCCACCTTCTTGCAGTGGGGATGTTACATGCTTTGATGCTGAAGACTATGCTAAAGGTAGCTGTGCTGCTATAATTTTCAAGCAAATCAGAGAGTTATGAACTAAGAAACCTGACTAAGTATCTCCAAAACCCATTAATAAAGTTAAAAACAAGAGAAACTGATTTTCGTGCTAGGTTGTCATCACCCAGGTCAACAAGGATTGTGCTGGCCATTATGGCTCTTGGCAGTTCAGTGTCAAGTGTGCTAGAGGACTTTGTCCACTCTTCTAGGGCAGTAGGATATGGGAATGCAATGCAGTTGGATGGCAAAAGAAAAAAAAACAACAACCCAGAGAGAACTAGGAATACCAGTTCATCATGGAATATTATTACTTTTCAAAGTTAACTATTAAATATTCCAAAAGTGAGTGGTTGAAATATGGAAGCAATGATTCCTGAATTCAAGAACAATTGAACAAAAACAATGGATTAATACGATTAGTTGATCATTAGGTGATCATTTCTTTAAAAGCGAACTTGTCTCAGAAGTAGAACTAGGAGGAATTGAGCAGATAATAAAGAAAACGTTTGTGGCACTTAATGAAAACCAAAGAGTGGCAAGTTTATTCTCTGAAGGCATGATAGAAAATACAGTTGAAGAAAATTTAGAAGAATACTTTGACCATGAAGTACAATAAATAATTGAACAATTGGAAGGATTTTACTTAACTGTTTGGCAGAATGAATTGGCAAGAATAATAAAAATTCAGATGAAAGGATTAGAAAGGGTATGATTTTCACATTGAATGCAAATAAAAAGGAATGATTTCACTTTATTTTGCAAGATGATGGTAAGCAAAATGATTAAAAAATAAACTGATATTATTCCAGAATTCCATAAACCAGGATATTTAGTGAAGGAAATTAAAAAGGAAAATCTGACTTGAACAAAAAATAAAGAAAAAGAAAACAAAACTTCAGAAGATTTAAGTCACCTGGAGACTTCCGGTTGACATCCCAGTGGGAACGGCTGGAAAATAGCGGAGCTCCACCGGGCTCCATGAAATGCAGCCTGCAACTGCTTGCCGGGAGACCCTATGGGGTGAACCCACCCTGGAGGGGTGATAAAAAAAGGAGAGGTGCTTCATTGATCATGAGGAAATAGCAATTTCCTTGTTGATCCGAAGAAAGCTGTCCTGAATGGCAGGAGGAACGATGGCCATTTTGGTCTGTAACAACCTGGGACAACTGGGACACTAAAATCTTGTGCTGGAGCAGTAAGTGGACAGAGCAGTGAAACTGGGTGAGATAACTTCCAACTTCTACCCCAAAGATTTAACCCAAGTGAAAAATTACAAAAACCAATCTCCAAATAATAAGAAAGCAGCGATTGGATTTATGGAGAAGTATTAAAGACTAAAAATCAAAGAGAAAGACTAAAGATTAAAGATTCAGGTGCAAAATAAATAATTAAAGGATATTATAAAACACAGAAAACCTGGAAAAAGCTGAATAACTGTGAAAAGTGATTATTGGGAGAAATTGCTTTTCTAAACTCTATTTTTAACTCCCTGTTTTGACTTTTACATTCAGTTGAATGCTGGAATTTGGAGCAGGGGAGCCATCTACTGGAGGAAGAAGATTATTGCTAAAGATGACTAAAAGCTTTTATGAAAGTGTGACAAAGTGTGACATAAGGAGATGATGGGATTGTCCAAAGAAAAAGAAGTAAGTGTAGAAGACCCTCAATAAATGGTGGGAAAAGATGAAAAAAATATTCAGAAGACAGATGAGAAATCAGAAGGAGTGGAGGAGACAAATCAAAATAAGATACAAGAAAACAAAAACAATGAAAAGACAATAACAATAAATATTAAGAATCCAATAGATAATTCCTTAAGAGCTTACAATAGCACAGAGAAAAAAAAGGAAGACTTCCCAAAATAATGAAAGGGTTATGGATGGGCATCCAAATGTTGCAGCAGAAGGAGATAAGAGGTAAGGCAGAGGGAATATTCAGTCTATGTAAAAATGTTAGAAAGAAATATAGGATTCCAAGAGAGAAATATAAGAGAATCACCAAAAATAAATGATGAAATTCAAAAAAGGCTGAGAGATGACGGATAGAGACATAATATCATGTAATACTGGGATAGTATTAAAACTAATAGAAACAAATAGAAAGTATAAATTGGGTAAATAGTAACACATATATAGATATATGATAGAATTTATTATATCTACAAATATACTAAGGTTAGGAGGTGGAAGATTGTAATTAGGCATATTTAAATGTATTATTATGATTAACAGTGCAAAAAATAAATTGGAATTTATAGCTTTTAAGGATTACAAATTCAGGGAACTTAGAGATATTATCCCAAGACTGATTAAATTATTGGTGTTTATAGAAAACTGAGATATTGGAAATTTGGTGGAATTTGAGCAATACTTTAAATATTAAAATATTGGTGATCTAACAGGGGTCAATAAACACATTGTATGAAGAAATGTAATTGATGTCTAAATATATTTTTGGAGAAAGCGATAAAGAATCATAAAGAGAGAATAGTACTGTTTAAAGATAAAGAGGTGAATATGGAAGAACCCCAAGTGGGGAAAAAATAACTACAAATTGGGGAAATAGTATTATACATATTGATACATAATGAATATATTATAATTATAATGTGCATATTAAGGTTAGAAGTTGGAAGATAAAAACTATGTATATGTAATTGTATTATTATCATTAGCACTGTGTAAAAAATGTATTGACACAGTCATTACACTGTCCACAAAATATGTTGGTTGTTAAAGGAAAACTGCAAATAAAATACATACAAAAAAAAGAAGAAGATCTAAGTCACTTGAAGAATTTGAAATAGTGCAGCCTTAAAAAAATAAACCATAATCCCGTAGAGCAGTATAATATTGCTCTTGAGGCCATTATGGAAGTTTCAGAAGTGAAGAAACAAATTATGGCAATAGCCCAGAAAAGTGAGCATTATAAAATAGAATTAAACAGCTCAAGCAAAATGTTTTATTTCAAACAATTTTTATTTATTTTTTTAAATCTTGATCATGATTGGGCAAAAATTTGAAACAACTACAAGACCTGGATCAAGGAAAACTGTTTTGTTTAGAAAGGTTTCATGGGAAAATAAAGCAGAATATAATAATAAGGCAGAATGAATAATAAAAAATGAAGAACATAGTTGAAGGAAAACAAATGAAAGATGTCATTATACAACTGAATTCTTTAATTTCAAACTAAAGGAATAAAAATCCAGAGTGAACCCAGGGAGGGATAAATACAGTTTTAGGATTAAATACCTTGCAAACCTACATTCCAGATTAGCAACGTAGCTAAATAAACTTCTGTAAACTGTAAAGAATGAAGAATAGATGACAGTGAGAAGAATCTTTCTAATGTGAGAAAAACTAAAGCGAAAGACACTAATCCTGACCACTACAGGCCTATCACTTGCTTACAAGAGATTTAAGTTGTGCTTTATCTTTTTAGCAAAATGGAAGTTTTAAAAATTCACAAGGCATGCAAGACCAGAGATTAATTGACAAGATGATTAATTAAAAACTTAAAAGAGAAGAATCCCTAGATCCGGTTCAAATCCCTAGTGTCGCGTAACGGGATGAGCTCCCATTACTTGTCCCAGCTTCTGCCAACCTAGCAGTTTGAAAGCATGTAAAAAATGCAAGTAGAAAAAAAGGGACCACCTTTGGTGGGAAGGTAACAGTGTTCTGGGTGCCTTTGGCGTTTAGTCATGCCGGCCACATGACCACAGAGATGTCTTCAGACAGTGCTGGCTCTTCGGCTTTGAAACTGAGATGAGCACCTCCCCCCCTAGAGTCAGGAACGACTAGCACATATGTGTGAGGAGAACCTTTACCTTTTAAAAGAGAAGAAGTTTTTTATTGCTTGGTTAGACTATGAAAAAGCACTTGGCTCACTTCCATGTACATGGACTAGAAAATGCCTAGAGATTTTTGGGATTAGTAAAACATTAAAGTGTTGATGAATGCATGAAATAAATCTAGTAGCCAACAATAAAGTTTACTGGCCAAGTCAGAATTGAATAATTGATAACGTACCATTAACTCAGTGTCAATTCTTAGCAACCACATAGGTGGACCCCAAGATCACACTGTCACTGAAATCAAGTCCATTCATCTTGCTGCTGGTTCTTTTTCTTTTCTTTTTCTTTTCACCTTTCCCAGTATTGTGATGGACATCTCAAGGAAATATGTTTTCACTTAATATGACCACTATTGTCATTTGTGACTCAAATGAGAACTCTGGATTGATTTGTTCCATGATCCCTTTCTTGGCTATCTGTTGCATAAGTCTTCTCCAACACCAATATTCTTTCTATCCTGCTTCTTCAAGTCCAATTCTTGCTTTCCATAAAATGGGACAAAAAAGAAATCCTTGGCTTGTATAATTCTGACCTCTGTAGGTATTCATACGTTGTGGCATCTGAATTTTTTTCCCAAGGCCTTCAGACACTCACCTTTCAATCAGCATAATGGTTGAATAAAAAAGGAAAAAATACACAGTCTTGTCTCACTTCTTTGCCACCCTGGGGGCAGTCTGTTTCATCATGTTGCATCCAGACACAATTAGTTAAAATTAGGAGAATGTTCCCATCATTATCACATTCACTATTTGTTTTAGCAATAATGCTATCCTCACATTTAAGCAACTCTTAAACAAGATCCAAAAATAATTCATTAATGGATGACCTAAAGTCATTTGAAAATCAAAAGGAAAACTTGGTTCTCTATTAGAGACAGTCCATGTATTTAGTGAGGATATAGGAATGCACTTTTGTCTATACAAAGGTGCAACTTTGAAGATTGAAGGAGGCAAAATTGTTAAAGAAGACTGATTAGAAGCTAATGAATGCAAATGCCATGAAACAATTGATATCAGAAGAAGGTTTATTAAGGATTAATGGGAAGCTTCCGACTTACTACATGAGCAAGTTAAAAAGAATACCAATTCTGATTATATCAAACAAATTTTAAAAATTGAAAACAAAATTAAGCGTGGGGAATATAATTAAAGACATAAACACTTGGGCTGTTCCTGCTGTTCAATATAGTGTGGGTATAATTGATTGGGCTCAAGCTGGATTAGACATACTTGATAAAAAAAAACACAAAGAAAATTAATGACCATGCTTTTCACACAGGAGGTGAAATTGGTAGGTTCTACTTCGCCAGAAGTAAAGGTGGGAGAGAATTACTCCAAGTCGAGCATACAAGGGTAGAAGAGAAATACGGCCTGAATGATTATAATAGGCACATAAAAAAGCACTACTGGTAGAAGTTTGTAAAACCTAATTAATGCCTGGAAATTTAAAACTCTTCATACTCAATATGATATTGAAAGAAAATAAAACCAAAATCTGACTTGGCAATGGCTGAAATAGTTAAAAAGAAATTGAGCAATAATCATGGCAGCTCAAAAACACAGTATGCAAGCAAACATTAATGCCAAAACTGAACATATTTCAAATGATAACAAATACTATGTAAGATCAAAGAATACCTTATTAGTGGCTTAGCAAAACTAAGCCAAATTGAATATATAATCTATGGATAGAGTTGCAAAAATTTGGCACTGGAATTTATGTAAAACATTTGGTTTCACAAAAGCTATGGGATCATAAACTTCAAAAAGCCTTAGAAAAGGAAGACAGGATTGTGTGAAGTTGAAAATATGGACCAGTACATTCTTGAAAGGCAACACACTATTATTTTTAAGAAGAAGAAATGTTCTATAAATGTAGCAATCCAAGGAGATAGTTGAACAAATTTGAAAAACAAACGGAAAAATATTATGATTAGCAAATTGCAGTGAATGACTTTGGAAGGAAAAAAGTTCTCTAACACCAATATAATTGCATTGTTGGAGCCATATTAAAGAATTCACCAAATATGTGAAAGTTTTAAATTTGTAAGAGTTAATAGTATTGACTTTGCCAAAACAAACAAACAAACAAAAACCCTTGCTGGGAACTTTCTACATAGTATGACAATACTGCTATGATTTCTAGGCTCTTGGTAAAATCTAACCATTGTAAAGAACCCAGTCTAATAATATTCATTGGATTAATAGAGGATGATGATGATGACGATGACATACCCAAAAGGAATACAATATTCCATTGAAATTTAAAACTTGCTGGACAGATAGGATACTTAAAAATTTTCTGTAAATAGATTATGTTTCTACTTTTTTTTCACTTTAGAACAAATGTCCCTAAAACAATTTGTATGATAGATTCACTGTTCCTCCTTGTTTATTGTCAGTTATACAAACTTAGTGACTCATAAAGTAGTTTGGCTAATCTAAAGTTCCTTCCTTGATTCCATGTCATATATCCTTGATTGCATCACTAGATGGTTGTTGTGTGCTATTCTATTCTTTTAAAAGATCCTTCCTTCCTTCCTTCCTTCCTTCCTTCCTTCCTTCCTTCCTTCCTTCCTTCCTTCCTTCCTTCCTTCCTTCC